>SJXQ01003473.1:83862-175397 GCA_006408695.1 Aepyceros melampus
CTACTACCTGAGGGCAATGTTCAGCCGCCTGGCAGCTGGGCCTTTTCCCTCTCAAACACCAGGCCGGCCCGGGCAAACTGATCCGCCTCCTCCAAGCAGGCCGGAGAGCTCACGCCCTCCCCCACTTCCGCTTCCTCACTTCCGGCCCTTCACTTCCGGCCTTTCCTACGGCTGACGCCCACTACTCCCAGGACTTCGAGGCCCACTACTCCCAGGACTTCGAGGAGGGGAGACGCTTCGGGTTAAGATAAGCCCTGCTTGTAGCTATCCAGAAGCATGAAGGCAGATGTCTTCCTTTTGTGATCAGTTGGGCTTTGGCACTGCCTCATCCTTCAATGAAAGAATAAAATTTACAATCCGTGTTATTAGTCTGATTTTAACTGACTGGAAACGTGATCTGAAGGACAAAGAATGTAATCTCTAGTAGTAGTCTCTAGAGATGAAAAGTGATGGGAAATGACTGTTTCCAGTGAGGGCCTTGGGTACCCCTGATGGCTAGTCATTGAAGTAGTCGACTGACTTTCGCTGAGCACCTAAAGCATCAAGGACTCAGATAGGATCGAGTTTGATTAAGTTGACAGGCTATTGGAGGTGACAGGCACCATCATAGGAGATTGTGACAAGGTATGCATAGCATAATGAGAGAAGAGAGACCGTCTGACTCTACCAAGGAGTAATGGAGGGCAGGCTTCAGAGAAGAATTTACATCTGAACTGATTCTTAAAGGATGACAGGAGTTCACTGCATAGACAAGAGGAAGCCATTAGAGGCAAAGGACGCATCATGTGTAAAGGCTTGAAAGCTGAGAGAGCCTGTAATCCTGGTAAAACCGCAAGCTCTGTAGCTACCATGGCAGTCACAAAGACTGTTAGTGAAACAGCAGAGGGAGGTGAAGTGGCAGAGGACAGTCAGATCATGAAGCACCCTGTCTGTACTACCAAGTGGTTTTATCCAGTAGGCACTGGAAGTGTAATCAAACCTATCTTTTAAAGAACCGTGGTGGCTCTGTGGAATACTGACTAAATGGAAGAAAATACATGTAGAGAATAGGAAAATGCTTAGTAAATGAAAGTTACCGTTGCTTTTAGTTCCTACTGCTTCCATCATAATTACTATAATAGCCTACATTGTTGATACTGACATGTAGATAGATAAGTATAATATAAAATGATAGGAAATATGAAAGAAATTGGTGCATTATAATCAATTTAGCTGGCTGTAATACAGAATAATGAGAGCAGACCGCAGAGGGAAATTGAAAAGGTGGTCTGGAAATGGGTGGTTTGGGACCTTGAAGGCCATGATAAGGTGTTGGACTTTATAAAGTAGTGAGAAACAAACCAAAAGTACTTTTTTTCTTTTTTACATTGAGTTATAGTTCATGAAGATTTTCATATGCATATCTTATGTAAATTTTAAAGGAAGTCTGAAATGTAGGAGATATTATCCCATTTTATAGGTAAGAAAGCTAAGTTTGAGGAACATGCATTCATTCTTCATCAGAGCCAGGCACTATGCTGAGCCATGGGAATACAAGATTACAGTCTAATAAGGGAAACAGGAATAAATCAGTAACTATGATAAATTACTATGATATAGGCAAACATAGATTGATCTGAGAGTAAAAAAGGTATTTGTCTAAACCACATAGTTAGGAAAGGCTCTCTGAAAGAGTTAAAACTGAGCTAAGTTTGCAGGAACAAATAAGTTACATGAATTGTCCAGAAATATTCAGCTAGCAAGGATTTAACTGGAACTTGTACCCAAATCTCCTGCATACACTTCTATGCTCTTTCCCCTATGCTGAGAATCAATCTTTTGTTCTTAATGTTGAGCTCCATTGACCTTCTCAGTCATGAGTTTAACTTTTGTATTTTGAGAAGGTCAGAGATCTCAAGTTTTTCATTTGAAACCTATTCATTTTCTTCTTTCAGAACGAATCTCTGAGTGTATTCAGAAAATTAGATTGGAAGCAGAACAGAGGGACTGGAAAAAGAACAGAATTTTATAGTAGTTCTGGCAATAAGTGATGAAGGTGCCTTCCTGGCAGCCCAGTGGTAGGACTTCACCTTCTCATGCAGGGAGTGCAGGCTCGGTGCCTGGCTGGGGAGCTCAAGTCCCTAAAACCTAAACATAAAAATGGAAGCAATACAGTAACACATTCAATGAAGATTTCAAAAATAGTTCACTTAAAAAAAATCTTAAAACATAAAGTGATAAAAGTCATAACCAAAGCAGAAGCCATTGGCGTGGCACATAATCCACTCCACTCATTCTCCTTTGACACACAGACATTTGTGTATGAAATTAAAGCATAGAAGCTATTGGATTTGGCTCTGGATATATCTGGGAGTCTACAGTGACACTCAAGTTTCTTTTTGGGGTGACTCTGTGAATGGTGGTTGCTAGTTTCCCTAAGATAGGAATCCAGTCTGAGGAGCTGATTTGGTAGGAAAGGTGATGAATTCTATTTTGGACATATTGAATGTGAGCTGAGGTGTCTGGTGTGACCAGGTGAAGATGCCCAAGAGACAGCTGAGTAGAAAAAACTAGGACAAAGGGAGAGGGTTCTTGGCAGGGCTCATGAACTTGAGAGTGCTCAGTACATACATAGGTGGTGACTGAATAGGCAGATGGAAAAAAGAGAATGGCACAAACTCAAAGACAACAGTCCCATTGCAGGTGGAGAGGCTGGTAGCTGTCACTGAGTGGATCAGACAGGCAAAAGGCTCACATGCTACCTGCTATGGATTTAACTCTGCTAAAGTGACTATGGTTTTTCCAGTGGTCATGTATGGATGTGAGAGTTGGACTGTGAAGAAAGCTGAGCACCAAAGAATTGATGCTTTTGAACTGTGGTGTTGGAGAAGACTCTTGAGAGTTCCTTGGACTGCAAGGAGATCCAACCAGTCCATTCTAAAGGAGATCAGTCCTGGGTGTTCATTGGAAGGACTGATGCTGAAGCTGAAACTCCAGTACTTTGGCCATCTGATGCAAAGAGCTGACTCATTTGAAAAGACCGTGATTCTGGGAAAGATTTAGGGCAAGAGGAGAAGGAGACGACAGGGATGGGATGATTGGATGGCATCACCAACTCAATGAACATGGGTTTGGGTGTACTCTGGGAGTTGGTGATGGACAGGGAGGCCTGGTGTGCTGCGATTCATGGGGTCACAAAGAGTCGGACATGACTGAGTGACTGAACTGAACTAAACTGAAAGTGACATGTGCAAAGAGATGTCTGCTTTCCTCCATTTGGGGGCACCATAATTTAGTTGCAATACTGTAGCATCAAGAACATAGACATCATTTTACCCCCAGTAACTTGGTGTGGGTTTTAATTTATTTTCTGAACTCAGAGTTTCATAAAAGTGAACCAAACTTTCTTCTCTTGGCTTCCAAGACATTACTTCTCCTTCTCATCTCTTTGGCTGGTTTCCTCTCATTTCTCTGACCTCTCAACTTTGGAGGGGTCAGTTCTCTGTCTGTGTTCATTTCCAGGATGGTTTTATCCAGTCTCATGGTTTTCAACACCCTTCTCTCTCTCAACAACTGTCAAGATTTCATCATCACCCCTAACCTGTGTCAACCTCCAGACTCAGGTGCCTAACTCCCTTGGCACCACCACTGGCATGTCTCATAGACATCTCAAATTTAATAAATTTAAAAGCAAACTCCTCATCTGCTGTTCTAGACCTTCTCACCCACAGTCTCTCCTGTCTCAGTGAATGATACATCCTTGCTTCTAGTTTCTTAGGCCATGAACCTTGGGATCACCACTGATGCCTCTCTTTGTCTCTCATACAGCCTGTGATATCCATGAATACACCTGTGACACAGAGTGGCTACTGATTCTGGGTTATGTGTGCTGCATAGGTAATAAATGGTTTATCAATGCCATGTTCTAATACACAATAAAATAATCCTGTTTATGATTCCAGACTTTTTGGTTACCCTGTATATTAAGAACTCAACACTTGCCAGCATTAGCCCTAAGTCACCATCATCTCTTGCCAGGATCATGGCAGCAGCCTCTTACCTGCTTGCCCCGCTTTTTTTCTTGCTTTCTTACAATCTAATCTCAATACATGATCAGAGTGAGCCTTGAAAAACTTAAAACACAGTCCCTGGTGGCTCAGCTGTAAAGAATCCACCTGCAATGTGGAAGACCTGGGTTTGATCCCTGGGCTGGGAAGATCCCCTGGAGAAGCTACCCACTCCAGTATTCTGGCCTGAAGAAGTCCATGGACTGTACAGTCTGTGGGGTTGCAAAGAGTCAGACACAACTGAGTGACTTTCACAGAGCATATCACTCCCCAGTTCAAAATCTTCCACTGACTCTCATCTCAAGAATAAAATCCAAAGACCTTGCCATGGCCATTGAGGTCCTATGTATTCTGGTCCCTACTCCTCCTCTGACCTCCATCTCTACTCTTCACCTCACTCACTGCATCCACGTTTAGGCTTTGCTTTTGCTAGTCCTGATACCTGAAAAAGCTATTTCCCAAAAAGCCACCAGGCCAGATCCCTCGCTTTGTTTTGGACATTGCTCAGATGTCTTTTGATCTCCTAATTAAATCCCAACCCCACTTCAGCCACACAGTCTATGACTCTTGCCCCATTTTATAATCCTCTTTGGCAGTACCACCATCTGACACATGTATTATTTCTTCCTCTACCAGAATGTAAGATCCAGGAGAGCAAGGACTATATTTTGTTCTCTGATACATCCCAGTACCTGCAACAGACCCAACAAGGAGTGGGTGTACAAACATTGTCTGTTGAATCAATAAAAAGAGAACGTCTGGACCCATGCTACTGGATGAAGCGTACACATTGTACCATGAAGTTAAAGTTAGCATAATTTTACGTAAGAAGTTCTGATGCCAACAACCTCTCAAAAGGAATTGTTGAAAATTTTTAAATAAGTAGGGTTTTTTTTTTTAATTAATTTTTATTTTTCAGTTTGTTTTGCTTTACAATACTGTATTCGTTTTGTTACACATTGACATGAATTAGCCATGAGTGTACATGAACTCCCAATCCCGACCCCCACCTCCACCCTCCCGCCCCACACCCTCTCTCTGGATTATCCCCGTGCATCAGTCCCAGCATCCTGCATCCTGCATCAAACCTGGACTGGCAATTCGTTTCGCTTATGATATCACACATGTTACATTGCCACTCTGCCAACCCATCCCACCCTCTCCCTCTCCCACAGAGTCCAAAAGGCCATTCTATACAACTGTGTCTCCTGTCTCTTATACACATCTTGTAAAAAGGGATCTAATGAGTTCTACATTTTTTTTAGTTTGTTTTGCTTTACAATACTGTATTCGTTTTGTTACACATTGACATGAATTAGTCATGAGTGTACATGAACTCCCAATCCCGACCCCCACCTCCACCCTCCCGCCCCACACCCTCTCTCTGGATTATCCCCGTGCATCAGTCCCTAGCATCCTGCATCCTGCATCAAACCTGGACTGGCTATTCGTTTCGCTTATGATATCACACATGTTACATTGCCACTCTGCCAACCCATCCCACCCTTAAATAAGTAGGGTTTTAAACAAAATTTTCTCCATGGTGGGTAAGTTCAGATTTCATATATTCCTTAATCCTCCCAATTTTGCTGATACTGTTCTGAGTGTCCCTTGATGGTGAGGACCAAGTTGCTGACAGTCTCACATGAGAGTTTTTATTCTTAGGTTCTGCCTTTACACCAGTTCAGTTACCGAACTGCTAGGAAATTAACCACTAAAGGAGCTTTGCTTCCCACCCTATATGCTCTGTACCATGTCTGCCGATCATTACTTACTACTGAAAGAACTTCTCTGTGAGATTTTCCTGTTCTGCACTCTGCCCCATTCTTGGATGAAAAGGGGTTGTGTTCTGTTCCCTGGAGGCAATGTCAGGAGCAAAAGCAGCTTCATCATTAGGGCGAGTGCTAAGAACACCATGGTGCTTCCTGTACAGTGCTAGTCAACAACTGCTTTCTCCCCAATTCAAAACCACTGGCTTGGGACAAGAGCTGTGGCCAGAGAATTCCAGTGTTTGAAAACCAGCGATGAGGTCATCAGGCATAATGATGGTCCCACCAAGAAGGCCCTTCGACCCTGGGGACTGAAGAACCCTGAGGCCCACGTGGAGATGTGATTGTTTTAAAACTGGGCACACGTTGTTATCTTGAAAATTCTGTCTTCATAACATGTGGAAGTAGTGGGGACCCTATTCAGATGCAACTTGGATTCAAGAACCTTTGACAGACTTGCATGAATAAAGAGAAAGCCCTCTATTACAGATTTAAGAGGAACAAATTACTTCCTTTAAGCCATCTGACCAATCACCTGCTGAGCCCCTACACGATCAAGTACTCAGATTATTCTTTTCTATTTCAATAAAATTGTTGAGTGATCATAACCAACATTTCCACCCCCCAAAAAATCATAAATCTTGAGCAAGGTTTAGGTGTAAAGGGGCAAAGAAATAGAAAATGATAGCATTCCACAATGTAGAATAAGTTTAAATTCAAGATCCCCAAGTTATCTTAGCTGATGAATGCTGGAACATCTGTCAGCCAACATTTCCATCTTTATCTTGGGTCTGGTCCCCCGACTCTGAACAGTGCCACTTAGCAAGTCACAATATCTCTAACTTTGTTCAAAAGATGCAACGTTGGCAATCCATTTTCTAGCAAAAGTAAAGACAGAGGAGGAGGCCTTAGCAAGTTACACTTGGTCTGGGAGGAAGGAGCTTAATCAGGAGCGTGAGCTACAAATCTGAAGGTAAGAACTAAGGAAGTTAAAGGTGACAAAAATGTTAGGTCAATGAAAAAGTCTTCAAATCCCAGAAATATTTCAGCCCAACCTATTCAGGAGAAAATTAAATTCCCCAAATCTAAATAGCCAGCTCCAGCTCACACTTGGTTATGGCAAAGCTGGGGTTGGAACTCATCTTGGCTTTGAGTTTTTCTTCTTTCTTTTGTTAGGGGTAGTATTAGGGGCTAAGGGTAATATTATGGGCTGAGTACACTAAAAAAGCTTTTTTCCCCCTGAGATTTGAATGATGTGAGTGATCCAGGATGCTGTTAAATAAGTTCCCCTAAGAAGTCCTAGTGTTCCTCCTGATGCTTGTACCTAATTGGAGAAAGTGCATTTTCCTTAAGACCAGCAGTAACTTGCCAATGGACCATCTCTAGGATTAAAAATTTTCTTATGTGAACATAATCGTTTAGGGCAAACTTGTTAAAACTGAAACCAAGCATAAAGAAGCAAAAGTGTTTCAGTGAACCTCCTGCATTTTAGTTCAACTCCGGCAGCAAGAAAACAAAACCACATAATCTAAGGCTCACGCCCAACTCTGAAGCCCCATATCTGCTAGTTCCTGTGTGGTTTGCATACAGACTGTTGGGCTGACTGGGGGTAGTTTGGAGGAGGGAGTAAGAAGTCGGGGAGGAGGAGGAAGCACTCAATGGATCTGCGAGCCTGTGCCCTGGTTTAGTGCGGTATGTGGACGACAGCCCAAGGTGAATCTGGACTCTGAAATGCAGTCATTTTGACGTCGGAATTCAGCTTCCTTCTTGCAAGAGAAGGTTTGACCATTCGGTGCAAAGCCATAAACTCAACCTCTTCTCTTCTGAAAGGTATGTCTTAATGCAACATCAGTCTACACGCTCTAGAGGTCTCAGATTTTTACTATTTGCAGAATGTTCTCTTGGAGTCAATTTAATTAAAGTGAATCCCCTGGGCTCTGTAAATATTGGTTTTAATTTTCGGTTCATCAGCTAAGGTCTCTAAATCTTTTTCTGTAACAGTGTTTGTAGTGATAGGATTCAACTTCCAGTGAATAAACTAGAAGACTTGCTCCTTTCAGCCAATGTTATCCAAGAAGACTCCACTAGTTGGCTTCTGAGCCATCTCAGGGAAAGACTCTGGACCTGGGATTACAGGGGTGGAATTCCCCTTCACCAGTGTCAGCACTTGTTCCGAATTGGCGTGGGTGTGGGAGGTGCAGGGTAGTAGCAATGAATGAACACCAGTACTGCATGGTCAGGATTTGCTCTTGGGGCTTGCATTTCTACTTCTGTTAGTGTTTATGTTGCCTTTACAAAGAACCCCAGATTGAGTCCCTTTACAAAAAGAAAACTTTACTTTGAAATGAGATTTGAGAGAGTGTTGTCTATATTTATCCCTTTGTTAACAGTTAACGCTGTGTCCCTAAGACCATCTTCAGTTCAGGCATAAAATCTGAACACAACTCTTTGACACTCTACTCTTTGAACCTGAGGATTGAATATACCCACCAAAGATTAATCCAGTTTAAAAATATCATGTTTACATATCTGGAATTAGGTCTTGTTAATAAAGTACATGTAACTTCATCTGTACATTACTGAAAGTATACATCCCCAGATGAATTAAGAGAATGGAAAAATGTTTAGGATCTAAAACTCCAGTAGAAAAGATTACACGTGCTCATATTCTGTCATCTGAGGGGGGAAACCTCAGGTTGAAAAATGTTTCATTACCTACAACTGCATTTATCACAGATTTATTACCTTTTCAGTGGGTCCTCTTTCCTTTTCTCTTCTTTTTTTCTTATTTTAGTTTCAGAAAGACTGAGTATAAGCGTATTCTGCTTTAACAACCCAGTATTGTTTATAAAACTTCACTTTTATAAAATAATTTTAAAATAATCCTCTTTACAAAAAGATCCATTATTAAATAAGAAGCACCAATAAAATTGAGAACCATCTAACTGTATTTAAATTTCAAATTTTAAAAATTCTGATTTGTACCCTTTTGGAGAACTTGGGGTGGTTTTTTGGGTAAAGGGAGACAGTCCTATATCATTGAATAAAACTATCTTTTTAGATTAAACTTAGAATGTCTCCCATGTAGTAAACTGTAATCTGATTCTCTCATTATAATAGGTTTTATTTTTAAAAAATGACTTTACTGAAGCATAGGGGAAGGAGGTGATTGATTTGTTCAAAATGAAGAAATATCTTTATTGCTAATATAATATCCTTTTGAATATATTTTATATCTTAGGCCCTAATGAAAATCTTCTATCTTTTTTAAAAATTTCAATTGCTCTACATCTATTTCTTAGGGATATTGTAAGAATAAATGAGTTAACATAGATATGAAATGGCTTAGCAAAAAGGTGCTGTGAAAACACAAGGTGATATCAGTATTAATGATTTCTTTGAATCTTGATCATTTTCTTCCCACCTTTTATACAAAATATATCTGACTTACTGCCTGAAGCCGTCTCTTTTATGTCTTTGCCTTCTGGAGGGGCTGCAAATGAGGCCAATTCCCACATGTTTATTGATTCTCAGAGAATAACACCTGTAGGTTTTGGTGATTTGCAGGGCTCATTCCTGAAACAGAGCTTGCTTCTTTTCCTCACTCAGGAAAAGTCTACAACCACTCCAGCATTCTTGCCTGGAGAATCCCATGGACAGAGGAACCTGGCTATCCATGGTCCATGGGATCGCAGAGAGTCGGACACGACTGAAGGGACTGAGCACGCACGCGTTTAAAAATGTGTGATTCCATCGGGATTTCTTAAGTTATAGTTGATGCTTGATTAGTCTGAGGAACAGAGGCTTCATTTTTGTGCAGTCATTAACTCAAAACTTGGTGAAGAATCTTTATGGCCTAAGTTATCTGAATCAAAGGATGAGAGTGACTGGCCCTCCTATTTGTCCATCTCAAGTACTTAACTCAGCCCCTCTTGATCTACAAAGGAACAACACAGCCTCCTGTGTCTGCATCTTTTTTTTTACCTCCGTGTGGTTTCTTAGGAAAATGTAGCCTCACATTGTACATTTACTATGTGTCAGGTCTTGTTCTAGGCACTGAGTTCTCTCCAACAATGTTAATATTACATTAGGTTTCAATAAGCTTGAACCAGTGAGCCAATGGGAATTCAGTAAGTAATTTTTAGAAGACAGATTAAAAAAATAAATTCATTCACAGCAAACATTTTGGAGAATTAAAAGAAATTATTACTAAGTATGTGAAGATTAAAGTCTTAAACTGCCCTCCAAAGAAGATATAAGACCTACATCTTAGGAACAAAGTGAAGAAAATGTCCAAACATAAAGAAAAGTTGAAATATTTGTACAGTGAATACTTCTATACTCACCTCCAAGATTCAACAGTTGCTAACTTTTTGACATATTTGTTCCACCTATATGTATTTCTTTCTAACTACTTGTAAGTTACAGACAAAATGATACTTCGCCCCTAGATAATTCAGTACACATCAAAGAATAAGAACATTCTCCTACATAACTGCAATGCCATCATTATACCTAAGAAGCTGAACAGTGATTCATTAATATCAAGTATCTAAACCATATCTAACCTTAGCCATTTGTCCCCCAAATGTTTTCCATACCTTAAAAAAGCTAAGATCTATTTTTTTTTAAAGAAAAATATATTTTTTTACATGAGGGCTTTATGTCTTTTATTCAACATTAGCATTTTTGAAAAAGTTACGTGTTGTCTTGTTGAATGTTCTAATTTGTTTTTGCCTAGCAGTGTCATTTAATTTGTTCCTCTATCCTCAATATTTCCCATAAACTCCAAATTAGAAATAAAGCATTGATTACATTTCAATTGAATGCATTTTACAAAGTGCTCCAATTGTATCTCAACAGGAGACACTTAGTTCCAGATTGTCCCTCTATTTGTGACACTCGGTTTGATCGGGGCTCAAGGTAGCGATCTCAGTTCAGGGATCCTTTTGCAATTAACAAGTAGTCTGGCAATTTAATGCTTTGTGATGATATCCTGTTTCCCAACAAACCTCACTCAGTGGCTTTAGGTGATAATCCTTTCCTAAATCAACTATTTGTTTGGGGGTCATATACATTTTCAGTATACTTTGAAGAAGGATTAGACATACACATTCGTTGTTATCAGCAGCCACAGCAGATATTTGAGTGTTTTTTTAAGTTCAGGTAATAGCAACCATGATCATGATGATGATGGTAATAAGTGGCATTTACTGAGTGCTTGCTGTAGAGCCAGGTGCTCTAGCTTTGAGGGCCGATCCTTCAGTTACTAACTAGGCCAACTGGGACAAGATACTTAGTCTTTCTATGTCCTAGTTTCTTTACCTATAAAATGAGAGTGATAATGGTAGCTATCTTATCATACTGTTTTGAAGATTAAGTAATTTATACACATAAAGTTTCTGAAACAGTGTCTGTTATTGCTATTTGCCAAGAGCACTGTACCGGTGTTAACTCATTTTGCTTCTCCTAAGGGCACAATGAAGCAAAGGCTAATATCACCCTTCTTTTGTAAGTGAGGAAACTGGTGTGCAGAGAGTTTAGGGCATTTGCACAAGGTCCCTTAACTAGTATGTGGTAGAGCCTTGATTTGAACCCAGGTGGTCTGATTCCAGAGCATTCTCTCCAAAGGCTCCTGACACACGGAATGAGAAGGAACAGAAATGAAACTGAACGAAAAGGAGATATAGCCTGCCCCCACACTGGCATCCTATCACTGCCCAAGTTTTAAGTTCTTCTGAGTTATTCAAAACCTGAGACTCTCACTACCAAAATATATTTTAGGTTTTGTTCATCTGATAATAGCACTCTAGTAAGCATAGATGAGTATGCTTATTGCAATTCTGTAGCTTCAGGCTCTATATAAGAAATCTAAATGTTAGAGATAATGTTAAGACTGGAAAATGTAGAACTATTCAATATAAAGGAAGAGGAAGGGAAAAAACTGAAAGGAATAATACAAGAGGGGAGTTATGAGACCTCAGAGTCTTGAGGCAGAAGATATTTTGATACAGTCAAGGGGAGAAAATGCCTCTCGTTTTTCATATTACTGTACTGTGTAAAATTTTACCACTAAAACACAAGAGTATAACCATTGTCAGATTTATAAAAGACCACACTGGATTTCTTTATGGGATGATGGATGAGTCTTGATAGTAGGTAACTTCTCTGGTGGGTTATCTCGGTCACTCAGACGTTCCATAAGTCAGTCTGTGTCTTTGGAAATACATAACTGTACACAGAAAAGGCCTCACAAACTAGGTATTGGTCCCTACCCCTTCATTAGCATTAAAAAAGGACTCCAGTGCTGTCTCATTCACTCCTTCTATTGCTGCTACAGAAAGCTCTCAAGTATGATTTTCTAAAGAGAACTAAAAATAAATGAGAAAAAAAAATCCAACATTAATAATGTTTTTACGCATTTCCAACACAAGCACTGCTAAATTGGTCCTGCCTTTTTTATGTTTTTTAATGAAAAGCTGGCTAATTGATCAATTGGTCATGAATAATACTTTTTCATTTGTTTTTCTCCACACCTCTCAGCCTTCCAGAACCACAGGCTTAATGTGGCAGCCTACAAATGGTTTACGATTTGTGTCTATTGTCTAGTGCTTTATGGGAAAATACTGGAAACAAACTGCTGGAAACTCAGTAGGAACTCAGTAAATAATAAGTAGATAGTTCTCTTGCTAAATATGATTTTAAAGAAAAATCTTTTAAAATACCTAAGGACATTCTACTAAGGAAGTACACTAGTAGAAAACAAAAAAAAACCTTTATCATTTTATCATTTGAATTTTCATCTTCATTTTATAAGTGATAGACTTTCAGCAGTTTAGGGAGCAAAGCATGAGGTCAGATTGACTCCCCTCCCCCGAACAGATTTGTGTGCAAAAATGTGGATTATTGAATTGTAAAGCTAGCAAGCAGATCCCAACTACACAGTAAATCTAAGAAAATTGTCATATTTTAATACATTAAATCAACCTTTTATTGATCATAAACATGTTGATATCCGCAGCACAGAGGTTCTTACTGGTGGTGGTGAGGCTAAAGGTGCAGGGGAGTTTCAGAGACACATTTAGGAAGCTGATGAAAGCTATAGAAGCACTCCCCAGGGGTGAAAAAAAAAATGCCTAGCATTCATTCACACACACCTTTACGCAGAATATTCAGTGGCTCATGGACACTCCCTGCCTCCCCCTCCACCACCGCCAGCAGAGTCCATCCATATATCTTCAGAAGGAAAAACATGCTTTATATGGAATTCTTTTCTTTTTTTAACCTTACCTTTTTTTTTTTTTTTTACCTGAGCCTTATAAAGTTTTAAAAAGCATTTTCACACATTATCTCGTTTGATCTGCCTATGATCTTTGAGGCAGGCAGACCACATATTTTGCCTCTCATGTTGCAGAGTGGGAAGGGCAAAGCTCACAAGTTTAAGTGACTTGCTCAAGGTAATTTTGCTAACGTCTACCAAGACACAGTACCAAGGCTGTGAAATTGTAACCAGGGTTCCTTCTCCCACACTGGTCTGGGCACAGCATCAAGGAACTCTTGACACAGGTTCTGGAAATCTGAATTCTGGCTTTATTGGAAACTACCTGCGTGACCTTGAACGTGACACTATAACCTCTCTGGGCCTCAGTTTCCTTCTCAGTTGAGTGAGAGGTTAGACCACATATTCTCTGAAGCCCCTTCCGTTCTCTGTTGCAAACTATCTCATCCTTCTGCAATCTGAGAGCAGAGAGAAGTGACCTTTTCAGTGACAAATGGTGAGACCTTTCACCCTTCCCTGTAGGTCATAAGAACTGGTGTCCAGTTCAGACAGGTTCCTTTTCAATGTCCAAATCCTGGTAGAAACCAGCAGCGTGGATCATGCTTTTGTGGGCTGCTTGTGTGTCGTGCCGCTGGTGCCTCCTTTTCCTGCAGGGCTGGCAGTCTCACAACAACTTTGCTCCCACTCTGTGCTCGGCATCAGACAGACGCACCATGGTATCTTATGATCCCTCTTGGGTAGCTCAGAATATGATACGGAAATAAAGAATGCTGATGGACTTATTTGGGGCTAATAGAACTTATCCTTCTAAAGAGGTTATTTCTCTTGAAGGACACACATCTTCCACCTGATTTTTCATCACTAACAGTTATTTCCTTTAACGTCTCTGAAATGTGCTTGGAAATTGGAGTCGAGAGAGAGCTAGTAGGACTGAACGAGAAAGGATGTGACCAAACCCTTTCTTTTGGGAGATGGTTGAAGAATCTTTGAGTCAGTATAATTAGGATAAATTTGTGTGTTAGCCTTTGTTTCAGATTTCTAAAAAGTGTCCACAGTGTATGGATATACAAAACCCAGGATACAGCCCCAGTTTTATTTTGGACTTCTCCAGGAAGATAAAATAAGCAGAAAATTCTCACGCTTCGTATGTCAGTAAACCAGGCTTTTGTAATATCAGTTGTCAAACGGTGGTAACTCAGAGTCAAAATTCTTCTATGCATCACAGGAACCACCCTGCTCTTAGTCCTCTGAAGCAGCTGAGCCAAGTCCTATTAGCACAGACTGGCTACCCCAGCAACCAGGAAGGTGTCAGTCTCTATTTGTGATTAACAGCCAATGATAAAAAATCTGGGGCCCTGTCTTTTTGCTCACTGCATTTGCTACCTGAATGTCAGGCTGGCAAGTGGAATTCTATTAACTTCTTGCAGAGAAGTGTATAATTTGCTCTGTACCATGTCAGGTCATTGGACTGTGGGAGGTAATACTGTCCAGTGACGCGCGTGACAGAGCATGAACTTGGCTCCTGTGTTCTGCATTCTATTCTCAGCTTCGTGGATGACTCAGAGTGCCCGTCCATGCCTCTGTCCTTGAGGCAAACTATACCGTTCTTTAAGCCACTACACAGGAGACTGGAGAAGATCTGTGCATCGTTAGCCCAAGAGGTTTTTATCTTTGGTATAATATAAATGTGCAATCTCTCTTTTTTAAAATGCATAATAGGGTGCTTTCTCATTTAAACTCGTTTGTGGAATTTCTCGGTCTGAGATCAATGTTGTTAAACGGACAATTCGTTCATTTTAGAAACCAGAAGCTGTGTGATGTTGTGACTTGACTCTTGTGTACGTGTACTTGTGTGCTCGGTTGTGTCTGACTCTTGGCAACCCTTGGTACCCTACAAATATCCAAGTAAACAAAGAAGGAGATGTGCGAAATCGAAGAATCTCCCAGCTCGAGAGTAACTCCTAGGATATGACACAAGGAAGACAGGGCTCTTAAATAGTGGCATGGACACAGAACTTTTTTCTTTTTTGGCTGCACCTGGATTTTTGATCTCCACTGTGGAGTATGGGATCTCTAGTTGTGATATGTGGGCTCTAGTTCCATGACCAGGGATTGAACCCAGACCCCCTGCACTGGGAGCATGGAGTCTTAGCCACTGGACCACCAGGGAAGTCCCCTGGACACACAACTTTTATTTTGAAATGCAAGATGTAGGGAAAAGTAAGATTTACTATACAGCCAACTTTGTCAGCTCATATTACTTCATAAAGCAAAGGGTCAATTACGTGTTGTTATCTTCAAGAGAACATACTGTAATGCTTTGTCATGTAGGCACTATAAAAAAAAAATCACCTTGTCTGGTTACTTTAAGTCATCTTTTGGCTACCGTCAGCAGATATCCCCTCAGTCCCTAATTCTCAGGACTCAGATGTACTGAGAACATTTAGGGTAATCAAAACAAAAAGAAAATAGGGTCCTTTCCTCTAAAGAGCTAACAAGCTGTTAGGGAATCTAGGACAAGTGAAAGCAAACGCTTCTGCAGTGCCAACTCCTGAGGAAGAGTACTCAAGGTGGAGCTTTGGAGGGAGGGCTTCCTGAAAGAGGTGGTTCTGCAGGCAGAGGAAGATGGCTTGGCAAAGGGACGTAAAGTTCTTCACACTTCGAGGACATTGTAGGAGGACAGAGCCTTCCTTGATGAAGACCTGTTTACCGTGCAAATGACAAAGAGTCAAGAAGGCTCTTAGGAATTTTTTTTTCCTTGGGGATCCAGAAAGAAATTAAACTTCTGCTGCTGGAAACTCTACCTCATACTCTTTTCTCAGATAACCTGTTCTTCTTTTACTTCTCATCATGTCCCCTTACGTCTTCTTTTTCAAGCATAAATATCCTTTGTTCTTTCAGCTATTCCTCTTGTGATGTGGTTTTACGTGCTCTCATCATTTTAAGTGTTTACCTCTGAGGGACTATGGTGTGAGGCCTCTCTTGAATCATGGTGCTCAGAATGGGACAGGGCTCTCCAGGAGTGGTCTGACCAGAGCAGAATACCATGGAATAGTAGCCTCCCTTGATCTATACCCTATA
This sequence comes from Aepyceros melampus, assembly GCA_006408695.1. Classification (NCBI taxonomy): domain Eukaryota; kingdom Metazoa; phylum Chordata; class Mammalia; order Artiodactyla; family Bovidae; genus Aepyceros; species Aepyceros melampus. Next base: position 100,038 of record SJXQ01003473.1, read on the forward strand.
CTTCTATTAATATGGCCCAAGATCACATTAGTCTTTTTGGCACTCAGTTAGTATGCTGACTCACACTGAAACTGTGGTCAACTCATACCCATGAGTTCCCATGCTCTACTATGAAGCCAGTTTGTCCTTATTCTGTACTTACATTATTGATTTAAAAAAAAAAAAGAAAAGAAATAAAATCCTAGGCACAGAATTTTAAATGTAGAGATATTTAACTCTATTACACTTGATCCAATTGATAACAACCCATCAATATATTGATATTTCAGAGCTAGAATGTTAGCTCTCCTTCCCCAAGGTGAATACTTATCTGCTGGCATAAGAGCAGAGCTAGTCTCAACACCGGCCTGGAAGAGATCTCATAAGGGTCAGGACTTTATTATCTACATCTTTAGGCAAACTAGTGAGCCTAAATCTTTCTAACTGTAAATTAGGAACAAATGTGAACGGGCCTTTCCTTACTGAGGATATGCAGCAGTGAGTCAGATGTCTGCAAAGCTCCAAGTCAGAGTTACTCAGAGGCAGTAATACACAAGAAAAGGAAATTTTTATATCAGGCTTTCGGCAGCTTTCAGGAGATTTGATTATCCTGATCGCTATACATTACAGTAAATAGCTCTATTTTTTGCAACTGGTTTATAGCTATAACTGAGTTATCTGATTCGAGGTTGCAATAACTTCATGTGGTGTCAGTATAATTTCAGCATGGAATAATTTGTCATTTGAGGCAGGTTCATGAATCTGTTTCTTTGCAAGGCCCCATTTAAAATGATCCTCCTTTCTCCATCCCCTTCCCTAGGCCTCCTCACCCCTAGCCTCTTCCTCCCTAAAACAAGGACTATGAAGACCTTGAAGTTTAGATTTGCAACAGGGTTTTGGAAACCTTTCAAAGTTCTGCCAAACTAATATAGCAGCTCACCAGTTTTTGCAGGTAGCTTGTATAATATTTATAATTTCAAGTGAATAGAAATGTCACATTTCAAAACGCTTCTCTGAGAGCTGTTTTATTCTTTACAGAAAAGTGTAAGAAACAGTCACATTTTTATAGCCTGTTCTTCTAATGCAAATTTTAATCTTGCTCTCATGACCTTGTAACTATTACGATTCAAATAGCCCCTCTCCTACCTCTCACGAGTGATTTTGTTCTAGGGCCTTGCTGCTCAATGGAAGGTCTGGGAACCCATGATATTGATACCACCTGGGAACCTGTTAGGACTGAGTATCAGATCCTGCCTGAAACTTGCCAAATCAGGATATGAACATTTAAAAAAGTCCTTTTGTGATTCTCCTGCACAATAAGATCTCAGGAACACTGACCTAGAGTGAAGGGATTTCATCTCACTTTACCCCTTATGTTGTTAAACAAACCTTAACAAAATTCTATTTGGCGTTTATTACTAGTTTTGTGTTGTTGGTAGTCACTTAGTCATACCTGATTCTTTTGTGACCCCATGAACTTTAGCCCACCAGACTCCTCTGTCCATGGGATTTCCCAGGCAAGAGTACTCGAGTAGGTTGCCATTTTCTCCTCCAGGGGATCTTCCTGACTCAGGGATTGAACCCCAGTCTCCCACATTGGCAAGCAGGTTCTTTACCACTGAACCACCTGGGAAACTTTTTTTAACTAGTTTAGAGCAGAGTTGGAGAAGGCAATGGCAACTCACTCCAGTACTCTTGCCTGGAATAAGAGTAAGTACTCTTGCCTGGAGGAGCCTGGTAGGCTGCAGTCCACGGGGTCGGACACGACTGAGCGACTTCGCTTTCACTTTTCACTTTCATTCATTGGAGAAGGAAGTGGCAACCCACTCCAGTGTTCTTGCCTGGAGAATCCCAGAGATGGGGGAGCCTGGTGGGCTGCCATCTATGGGGTCGCACAGAGTTGGACACGACTGAAGCGTCTTAGCAACAGCAACAGCAGCAGAGCAGAGTTGTTAAATGTTTACCAGATTTAAACATTCTGACTTCTCCTCAAAGTATCTATAACTGACTTTAAAATGCTCTTGCCTTTCTGGGTTCTTGTAGAGCAAGAATCAAAAGGGGGTAATTTTCATTCTTCTTTTGTTTTTGCCATGTCATGTGGTATACAGGATCTCAGTTACCCAACCAGGGATTGAACTCATTTTCCCTGCAGTGAAAGCACAGAGTTTTAACCACCTGACCTCCAAGGAAGTCCTTACAAAGGGCAGTTTTGAAACACTCTCCTCATCAGAGACATTTGGCAATGCCTGGAGACATTTTTGTTTGTCACAATTTGGGGGTGGAGGAGAGGGGCTGCCTCTGGCATCTGGTGAGTAGAAGCCAGCAATGCTAGTTTTAGACCCTGTAATGCACAGAATACCCCCCACCATAAAGACTGAACCAACCTTACATGTCAATAGCAACGAGGTTGGAAAGGCCTGTTGTAGAGGTATGTGGTTTGTAGAGAGGGACTCATATGTGCAACGGTTCACAGCAGGATGCAGGAAAATGAAGCCATATGCCGTGTCATCACCTGATAGGAGAAGAGCAAGGGAACTGGTAGTGGCCTGAGTTATGACGCTGGGAGCCTGGGGTAGGGGGGCCAGCGAATAGAGAATCCAGCCACAAATGAAAGGAGAGATCTCAGAGAGCTTGTAACCAATGCTCTGTGCACAGACTGCCCAGGTAACAGGGTTGGGGTTCAGAACTGGACATCAAGTCTGAGCTGGGGGTGGGAGGTGGTGTGGGCTGAAACAAAGCTTCAGTCCTAGACTGGATACGCAATGTGATCCCAAAATCACATTAGACCTGGAAAGCAAGAAAGGATTTCCGGTGTTGTCATAGGAAGACTCAGGTGGATTTCCAGTAAATCCAGTAAGAGACAGACTTAGGTGCAAAGCAGAACCCCACTTGTTAGAACTGGACACCTCAGAGCCAGCCTAGCAGCAGGGGAGGACCTGATAACAGTTAGCTGAGGTCTTAGCTAGAGTGAGCTTTTTAAATCCCTCCCAAACAAGAAGAGCCTTAGGGCTGAGAGTACAGTGTGGCTGACTTGCAGGAAGAGGTCAAGGGCTTCCAGCTATGGAGTAAGGTGGACAAGAAGCAAGTCGGCTCCTGACACTGGCTGCTGAAAATTCATAGGACAAGAACTGGCTAGAACTTGAGAGATCCTCTGAGTCATTTCCCTACTGCACAGCACTTCATTCATTTCAGAAAGGTGGCCTACTCTTCAACTGTAACATTTTCAAAGAAAGATTGCTTTTAAAAAAATATTTATTTATTTATTTGGCTGCTATGGGTCTTAGTTGTGGACTCAGGATCTTCATGGCATCATGTGAGCTCTTTTGTTTTGGCCCACGGACTCTCTAGTTGTGGCACATGAGCTCAATACTTATGGCAGGTGGGCTTAGTTGCTCTGTGGCACGTGGCATCTTAGGTCCCTCATCAGGGACCGAACCCATGTCCCTGCATTGCAAGCTGGATTCTTAACCGCTGGACCACCAGGGAAGTCCCCCTAATAAAGATTTATTAAGGACCTGTGTTGATGCCTTATAAACCATCCAAGTCAAAACCGCTTGTGCAATCCTAACCTTCTATCACCTTACCAGACGTAAGTCGACTTGCTTTCATCCTACCCTTCATATTCTGTGCTTTCTAACATTGGCAGTGGTAAACAAGACCAATTTACCTTCACAGCTGCCAAAACCAGCCTTCCCTTCTCCAAGCTCTTAGCTCAATTTACCTCAATTTCATTAGCGTGTCACACTGAGAGTCCCTACCCAACCTCTTAATCCCTTTGGTATTCTCTGGACCCTCTCCAAGTGTTGCCTGCTTGTGAGAGCCACCACCAAAATGTATTTATTAAATATACACTGTGTGTGTGGATTGCCCTTTTGACAGTGGAGGCAAAGGAGATGGAATAGAAAAGGATATACATGGTTTTGTTCGTTTTTATCTGTCTCTTTTCTCTCCAAGAAGGTGTCTGTCTTTGCCGAGTTCATAGTCTAGTTGGAACAACAGTCCTTAGGCAAAGTTCCACTGTAAAATTTTAGTTGTCCTGCAAATGCTTTCACTGTGACCTTCACCTAAGGACAATAGAGTGTACTATCTTATAAAATAGGTCTGATGTGAATTTAACTGTAAATAAAGCTGGGATAAATGCATTTGTTCAGTTCCAGGGAAGGCATTATATTGCCACGTGGATTTTCTTTCAAATAAGCTGCAAAACAAAGTTCCTTTCCACATAAAGGGATTTATTCAACTGAATGCACTTGCCTTGTTGCAACTGGATTAATTTCATTTCACATCATGTCTCTAAGTAGAAAAGTAAACTGATTTGCAGCAAGCTAAATGGATATGTTGATACATCCTACGTCAGTAAGATTTATTCCAGCTAGATTACAACAATCACAGTCCGTGGGTTGCTTTAGCTTCTATTAAGTAGTTGCAAAAGCGCACCATTTCAGTGTGTGCACTGAAAAACAGTTTATCAAAGCCACAATCGATGCTGTAGAATGAGAGAACATGCAGATGTGTAAAATGAGAAAAATGTTATAAAAAGTGTGTTACTCTATATCCATGTTCAATATTTTTATCTATGTTTTTATGTATTATTAAATATCCATGTTCTAAAAGCCACCATTTTAGATTTTTGAATTGTGTTTCTCACGGCACCATTCAATATACACACAAGCCAACACACAGTGAGCAAAGGTCAGCGAGTATTGACCTTGGACTGGCTGGGTGTTCACGCAGCACTAGGGACCACCGCCCAGCCGGTACCGGATCGCCACCCCTCACTCCATCCTGTACTTTCTGTTGCACTCTTGCCTCTTCTGTGTCTCTCTCCATTTCCAAAACTGCTATCTTACCATACCATTCTCCTGGGATTCTCAATCTCTGTCTGTTTTAGGACCGTCCTTTCATCTCTCCCAAATTGCTGACTTTATCTTGGCTTGTGCTTCTAGCACAATAAAGCTCCCAGTGGAAATCTGTCTGATTTCTATAGCTAGTAGCTTCTATAACCAGTAGTTATTTTCAAAAGGAAAATAGCTTCTGGAGATGAGCCTGTGGTGTCACAGGGCTGTTATATGGATCAAATGTAATAATGTGTATTAAAAAAGCCATTTGTAAACTGTAACACGCTCTCTGAAAGTAAATTATTACTGGATTATATGACTTTAGGGTTTCAAAAGCAGCTGGATGATATATAAAAGTTCAGTAAGACTTGGTAACCCAGTTGGAAACGAAAATTAGAGAATTTGGGGCATTGACCCCCTCCATCAGTAAGCTAGAAATCCTTAACATTTTTTACAGTCAAAGCACACCCATCCCATTGAGAACACACACTCTGGTCCAGGGACCATGTCTGTTCACCATTCTGGAACTAGGCCTTCACTCTTACCTGAGTATCCCCATCCCCCACAGTCACCTTTCAAAATGCCAGCCAACCTTCAAAGGTGAGACCCAAACCCACTGTCTCTCCCCAGCTCTTCCCCAGACAGAATTCATCTCTTTGTCTCCAGCACTTATGTCAGTCTTAAATTATGTATGTGGGTGTCCATCTCCCTGTGACTTGCTGAAGAACACGGCCGTCCTCGAGTTTGTCAGGCCCACCCCTCCCCCACAGCTCAAAGTAAAGTGGCTAGAGGATAAAGCAGAATTCCATGGGCCAAAAATGTCCTACAAAAAAGCTTTCTCCCTGGAGGCTAGTCTCAGATACAAAAATGTCCTCACTTGGGCAACTAACTGTAGGACCCTCTGCAATGAAACGGGTCTATTCAATAGACTTACAAAAAAACCCTGTGAATGGAGGTTTCTTACTCTTTTTCATACTTTTCATTTGCATGGTTCATATTTTTAAATGAATATAAAAGACCCCATCGTATTTAAAATTACTGAATTGAATAACTTATTTTCATTCTAACTTGATTTTCAGCTTCAACATTTTCCTGTAGTTTAAACGAGAAAAGCCATCCTTCGCATCCCAGCTTAGCTATATTTTATCTACTGAACACGGTACCCATTCAGATCAATAGCCCATGGACTGCACTCTACATGATTCCACCTTGCACTGCACCCGTCATTGAAAGGAACTCGGTGTGCGAAGTGTGGGGCTCTTGGAGAATGAAAAGTACTACCCTTTAGCACATTTTAAAAAAATCCTTGGGCTGTTCTATTATTTTAACACTTTATCTCTGGCAGAGCAGAAAGTCTTTTTTAGGAATCATCTCTAAAATGATTAACCATGTCACTATTGCCAAGTACGTATTAGGTGCTTAATAAATATTTTTAAAATAAATGAAAATACTGTGCTCTTTGAAACAAAAGATAACTCCAGTCATTTCAAACAGACAGCAATGGATATGGTTTTCAGCTGTTGCTCTTTTGTGTTCATTAGAAACCATAGAAAAATGGAAATTTGTGGAAAAGATCAAACCTGTTATGAAACTGCATTGATGGGCACAGATTGTGATTTTGTTTATAGTGATTTAATGTACAGCTACTTGAGGGATTTATTGTTATCGTGGATTAAAGCTGTGTTGTTACTATAATAGAAGATTGGCTCAGAGCCCTCATCTGACGCCAGCTCTTCAGCATCCCTCTGTTCCTTCATCAGCAGCCCAGGGCACTGCCCTCCCCCCAACTTTGTGAGCTACAGTCCTGGCACAGACTCCTCATAAAACTCCAGCCAATTTCCCTAACTACACACTTTCTCCCTTCACCTGCCAGATGCTTCTTGTTCTGAGACTGCACCTTGAAGTCAGAGGCTTTCAGTGAGTTAAAAAGGGAAAATAGAATTACCTAGCTTATCAGTATTTTAAGTATTCTTGTAGACTTAAATGAGAGTTCTTGTACAAAACCACTTGAACTATTTCTTAAGATATGCTAATTTTTTTCTCTCTTTGATTGAACTGTTGACCTTCTGGGTATGTGACTGGTTATTACCTCAAGTATGTTTGGAACTATTCTTGCCCTAAGCATTCTACAAGGTAATTAGCGTGAAGACATTATTGCAGGAGCACGTCAACCCTGGGCTGGGATCTCACTAATAGAGCAGAACTGTGCATACTCCATGCTCCAAAAAATCTCTAAGAAAAATCCACAGCATTGAGGGAAAGGTTAAAATTGCTGGTTTCGTGGGCTCTCTCTTACCCATATATTTAATTTGTAGAAGGATCCAAACATAGGGAGGATTGTGGTTCTTCTGTTTGAAAAATGAAAGTAACTCTGTTTTCTCAGAACTCCGCTTATGCAACGCAGCTGCTCTCAAAGCACTGGGTCAACCAAAACCAAAATAAGACATTTTAGAGCTCTTGCTTCCCCACCGCCTCCCTCCAACAAAGAAATGCATAGCATTTGAAGATATAATCCCATGCAATGACAGATGTTATAGAGAATGACTGTTCTCTGGGAGGTAATTAACAAATATGGGGAAACTGAGGCCCAGGGAGGTGCAGTAACTCACAGGTAATTCACACTTTTTCTTGAGCTCTCCTATCTCTTCCACTGTAGAAGGAGCTCTTTGCTTTCTGAATTGAAAACCATTTCATGCAGCCTGCTCAGTTATTTCAGTAAATGCTCCTAAGTTTGGGATCAATCCCAACTGTTATAAAATCTTATATGAGTAATAATGAGGCTTTTCAATCCTGGGATCCCCAAGGTGATCATTTCTAGTTCATCGCAGGGCACTTTGGATGCCCAAGTCAGACCCTAAGTGATGGGACAAGCCTGCCTGATTCTACCATCTGCTTCATTTATAAATCTATAATGTGTCGATATGCAGTGATGTGTCACATAAACAATCATTTCTCATATTATAATAACATTTTTCTTTACTAGCAACAATATTTCTGACCTGAATTTATTCTTGTCGTGGCTGTGTGTGCAAGCCGAGCCTTGTTTGCCACTGCAACGCATTAATAATGTGTTAATTAGCTTCCCAGTGCTGCCCCAACAAGGAACAGAGAGGATTTATCTAAATCATGAAACATGAAATGAAGCTAACACTTCGTCAATTATATGTTAGTGTAGTCTCAGCGTTAGGTAAGGTAGCAAAATTTTGGCCTAATTTTTGACAGAAGATGGAAAGCACTACTCAATTAACAAGGCATTTATTTAGTACCTACTGTGCACAAATTTTAAGAGACTATGAGGGAGGATATTGGCCAATTTAGTTTTATAGTCATAGTTAAAAGGCAATAAAGGGTAAGGTAATATAAGAATTTTGATTTAGTGACAATTAGCTTAAGTTTCAAAACTGACAATGTCTGACAGGTTTTTTTTTGTTTTTGTTTGTTTGTTTGTTTTGTTTTTTACCAAAAGAAGTGGCAGTTTCATATGATTCAGCCTAATATTAAGGGACTCTTGTCATACTGTATCAGCTTCTAAAACATTATAGTGCTCATTCTATTTTTTAAATGAAATGATTCAAGTTGAAGCTGTCATTATTAGAAAATCAGTAGAAAGTAAATATAGGTCAGGGATTTGACTCCTGTTTCTCATATTCATTTATTTTTTAGACTCAAAAGTAACATATATTTTGTGGTTTTAAAGTGGTTTGGGAAGGATTGTTTGTTTGTTTTTGCTGCATTTTAGGGAATTCTGTTGATTGGGTTGAGTCATGGACCCTGCTGCTTGTTCTTCAAGTGATATTCCTCAGCTCAATTCTTCAGGCCATTTCCTTAATGATCTTCATGCAAAAGTACCTGTCTCCCTGCTTCTCGGCAGAGATGTTTGATTGCAGAACACTCTGCTTAAATATATATATATATTTCTTTATGAGAGACAAAAATCTTAATATCCAATTTTGCCAATCTGTCCCTGAATAACACATTATGAGCAGTCAGACAGGTTACTGCATATGTATTTCACTAACAAATATTTACCAAGAATCTATTTTGTGCAAGCAGTGGAGTGACTCTCTGTCAAATATAAAGTTGTATGGACAAAATGCATCATTAATATACATATAAACTTCAGTTTAGTTCAGTTCAGTCACTCAGTCATGTCTGACTCTTTGCGACCCCATGAATTGCAGCACGCCAGGCCTCCCTGTCCATCACCAACTCCCGGAGTTCACCCAAACCCATGTCCATCGAGTCAGTGATGCCATCCAGCCATCTCATCCTCTGTCCTCCCCTTCTCCTCCTGCCCTCAATACATCCCAGCATCAAGGTCTTTTCCAATGAGTCAGCTCTTCGCATGAGGTGGCCAAAGTACTGGAGTTTCAGCTTCAACGTCAGTCCTTCCAAAGAACACCCAGGACTGATCTCCTTTAGGATGGACTGGTTGGATCTCCTTGCAGTCCAAGGGACTCTGAAGAGTCTTCTCCAACACCACAGTTCAAAAGCATCAATTCTTTGGTGCCCAGCTTTCTTCACAGTCCAACTCTCACATCCATAATACATGACCACTGGAAAAACCATAGCCTTGACTAGACGGACCTTTGTTGGCAAAGTAATGTCTGCTTTTTAATATGCTCTCTAGGTTGTTCATAACTTTCCTTCCAAGGAGTAAGTCTTTTAATTTCATGGCTGCAGTCACCATCTGCAGTGATTTTGATGCAAACTAAATACCAGGAACCGCTCTTAGCCCTTGACTTGTTAGTCTGTTTAACCCTACCCAAGATAGGTACGTGGTTATATCCATCTTAAAGATGAGGAAACTAAGGCCAGGAGAGGTTAAGTGACCTTCTATCACTCAAACGTTTGACCAACCATTGTTCTGATTATTGTGGAAACCCGAGGTTAGAAAGCAAGTGCTTTTCCCAGACCATGAAATTACAGTGGGACAAATTAACAGTGACTTCTGATGCCCTAAAATGGTAAATAGCAACACAGACTGACCTGTGCACAGTGCACAAAACACTCATGCCTGTCACCCTGGGTTTCTTCCCAGCTCAGAACACCCCTTGAGGCCCCGGGGCACATGGGGACACACGCCACACGCGCTGACCAGAGCTTTCTTGCAGAGTCACATCTTACCCCAAATCTTATCACAACGCTGCCGACCGTCAGGCTCTATCAAGAAAATGTGCACTCATCTTCCCGTTATGCCCAACGTGTGAACACTGATAACACATCTAAATTCGAAGAAAATCAACAGAAGTCATCTCAGTCAACCTGAAAAATCTAGTGACTCATTCACACCCTTTTCACAGGGCTTCTGCGGGCTCTGGCTTCTCCTGAGCCAGCCTCCAGGCTCCTGCAGCCCCAGAGTAGCTCAGGGCTGGAGGGCTCGGCAGGTCAGATGAGTGCTGACTCTCTCCTGCACAGACGGCAGGGTTGCTCAACCAGAGGCCCCTGCTCTGTGCTGCCGGTAACCCCATCGCTTCTGTTCCCCAGGCCCCCTGAACAAGGTCGCCTTGGGAAAAAGTAGCAGGAGGAAGATGCTGGCTTTTCAGCCCCAAGAGTAAATTCCATCACTCTGAAAGTAAAACCATGATATCTAAATTTGATTCGACTTATGTCAAGTCTGATAAATACATGCACACATGTGGATCCTTAAACCATGTACGCCAACTTCCCAGAACAAAACCACTTTCTCATCAGGAAGACAAGGTCTGGTAGACCAGTTCACCAAAATGAAGAACAGAAAAATGGATATGCTAATTTATACACCATACATACATACATACATACACACACACACACACACACACACACACACATACACACATTGGTGCAATCCAGCCCACAGGACAGTTAATTGCCCTGGCAAGGCTGGACAATTACGATTTTGTTTAAATTTAAACTGGTCCCGTTAACTTAGGGAGCTTGGCTTTAGGCATCCATCCTCAGATGGATTTCAGCCTCAAGCCGGCAGTAAGCAGAGTAGGTGAACTTCCCTGGTGGCTCAGACAGTAAGGAATCTGCTTGCATGTGGGAGACCTGGACTCAATCCCTGGGTTGGGAAAATCCCCTGGAGGAGGGTATGGCAACCCACTCCAGTATTCTTGCCTGGAGAATCCCCATGGACAGAGGAGGCTGGTGGGCTGCAATCTATGGGGTTGCAAAGAGTCAGACATGACTGAGTGACTAAGCACAGCACAGCACACTAGTGGTAAAGAACCCACTTGCCAATGCAGGAGACAAAAGAGACTTGGGCTCGATCCCTGGGTCGGGAAGATCCCCTGGAGGAGGGCATGGCAACCCATTCTGGTGTTCTTGCTTGGAGAATCCCCAGGGACAAGGGAGCCTACAGTTGGTCTATGGTCCGCAGTTCATGGGGGTCACAAAGAGTTGGACACAAGTGAGCAACTGAGCACACACACGTCTTCCAGCTGTGCAACCCAGGGGAGTTACTTATCGACCCCGTACCTCTACTTTCTCACCTGTAAAATGGGAGTAATATAACTAAAACTAACCCACCTGGGTTTATTAAAAAGATTAGGTGAAATTATAAATGGTGAAGCATTGAGAACAATGCAAGCTCTCAAGACATGGGAATTTTTTGTAGCGGTAACTTGAAATGGGTTCACACATCCCAATAGTAAACTCTTGAATTCTCTTTTATTTTTAAGTTTAATCTTTTTTTATTTTTTGGCCATACCACACAGCTTGCGGGATCTTAGTTCCCCAACCAGGGTTCAAACCCAGGCCTCCAGCAGTGAAAGTGTGAATTCCAAACCACAGGACTACCAGGGAATTCCCATAACTTTCATCTTTGTAGCACTTAATTTCTTATTTCTTCTTTTTTTTATGTATGTGCAGAATGAAGGTGTTTAGTCATCCTTGGAGTACAATTTTTCCTTTCATTAAAAACCATTATTAAGTGTCTTCAAGCTTCTTTTCTGCAGTAAATGATCCAGATTACTTAATCGTTCTGTTTTACATGCGTTAATCATTTATTTGAACTTCTCAACCATCTCCAAATTTAGTACATGCAGAAATATTGTCTAGATAATTTGGCTTTGGAACCCCTCATCAGCTTCAGTCCATTAGCTCAAGTGTTTAAAACTATTGTTAATATGATCAAAGTGAAGTTCTTTACCATATTTGTCAGTTGCTTTTATTATGTCATATTGCAGTAGTCATGAAATTCTCAAATGCATAGTTCAGGAGAAGCCAAACCAGACAAGATGATAAGTCATTCACTCATTCATCAAGTATTAATATTTGTTGAGGGGCTACTATGTACCAGGTACTGTACCATTCTCTCAGATTACAAATAAGACACACCCTGCTTAGAGGAGCTTAGAGTTTGGAAGAGAGGACACAGAAGTAAACAAAGCGTGGCCAAGGTCTTTCATTTGATGCTGTACTTGAAGTTAGAAGCTGCCAAGATAAGCTCGGAGCAGAAGGGAGGAAGAACTCAGCACTGCCCTGGTGGCTCCGACAGTAAAAAATTTGTCTGCAATGCAGGAGACACAGGTTCGACCTCTGGGTTGGGAAGATCCCCTGAAGTAGGAAAGGGCAACCCACTCTAGTATTCTTGCCTGGAAAATCCCATGGACAGAGGAGTCTGCGGACAACAGTCCATGGCGTTGCAAAGAGTCGGACAATTAGCACTTTGGTAGGTCTAGGAAGGCTGCACAGAGAACGTGCCTTTTGAGCCTTTTTTTTTTTTAGTATTCAGTTCAGTCAGTTTCAGTTCAGTTGCCCAGCTGTGTCCGACTTTTAGCGACCCCATGGACTGTAGTACACCAGGATTCACCGTCCATGCACTGTGTTTTCAGTTTTTATTAAAAAGCTGTAGCATCCCATACATAGGTGTCTCAGTGAGACAGCCTAACTTCTTGAGGTTTGGGGTTTGTTTGTCATAAAACAGTACCCCCTTCATCCTAAGCTCATGGCCAGTTTTAGTTATTGATGTTTTCATTGACGAATTCCATTCTTTAATCATCTTGCTCAGTTCAGTTCACTCAGTCATGTCCGACTCTTTGCAACCCCATGGACTGCAGCACGCCAGGCCTCCCTGTCCATACCAACTCCCGGAGTTCACTCAGACTCACGTCCACTGAGTCCGTGATGCCATCCAGCCATCTGATCCTCAGTCGTCCCCTTCTCCTCCTGCCCCCAATCCCTCCCAGCATCAGAGTCTTTTCCAGTGAGTCAACTCTTCGCATGAGGTAGCCAAAGTACTGGAGCTTCAGCTTCAACATCATTCCTTCCAAAGAAATCCCAGGGTTGATCTCCTTCAGAATGGACTGGTTGGATCTCCTTGCAGTACAAGGGACTCTCAAGAGTCTTCTCCAACACCACAGTTCAAAAGCATCCATTCTTCGGCACTCAGCCTTCTTCACAGTCCAACTCTCACATCCATTCATGACCACAGGAAAAACCATAGCCTTGACTAGACGGACCTTAGTTGGCAAAGTAATGTCTCTGCTTTTGAATATACTATCTAGGTTGGTCATAACTTTTCTTCCAAGGAGTAAGCGCCTTTTAATTTCATGGCTGCAGTCACCATCTGCAGTGATTTTGGAGCCCAAAAAAACAAAGTCTGACACTGTTTCTACTGTTTCCCCATCTATTTCCCATGAAGTGATGGGTTGTATTGAAAAGATGTGTATAAGAGACAGGTTCAAAAGCATCCATTCTTCGGCACTCAGCCTTCTTCACAGTCCAACTCTCACATCCATTCATGACCACAGGAAAAACCATAGCCTTGACTAGACGGACCTTAGTTGGCAAAGTAATGTCTCTGCTTTTGAATATACTATCTAGATTGGTCATAACTTTTCTTCCAAGGAGTAAGCATCTTTTAATTTCATGGCTGCAGTCACCATCTGCAGTGATTTTGGAGCTCAGAAAAACAAAGTCTGACACTATTTCCACTGTTTCCCCATCTATTTCCCATGAAGTGATGGGACCGGATGCCATGATCTTCTTTTTCTGAATGTTGAGCTTAAAGCCAACTTTTTCACTCTCCTCTTTCACTTTCAACAAGAGGCTTTTTAGCTCCTCTTCACTTTCTGCCATAAGGGTGGTGTCATCTGCATATCTGAGGTTATTGATATTTCTCCCGGCAATCTTGATTCCAGATCAGTCCTTCCAATGAATATTCAGGATTGATTTCCTTTAGGATGGGCTGGTTTGATCTCCTTGCTGTCCAACGGACTCTCAAGAGTCTTCTCCAGCCCCACAGTTCAAAATATCAATTCTTCAGCCCTCAGCCTTCTTTATGGTCCAACCCTCACATCCATACATGACTGTGTTGGCAAAGTGATGTCTCTGCTTTTTAGTATGCGCTCTGGGTCTGGATAAAGACCTGGTGGTAGACTGGGAGTGATCTCCACGCAGCGTCTGCAGTGGCATCCACAGTGTTCAGGTGTGGCTTCTCAGCAACGGGTCCTGGACCTCGCCCCTGACCCTTGCCCCTGGCTGAGGCGGCAGAGATCTCACTGTGCCTGAGGCAAACTCCAGAGATAGTGCACATGCCTTTCTGGCCCAGCTTGAGCTGTATTTTAAAATGGCAAAGGTTGAGGAGGAAAACAGAGGAGTGTATTCAACCATTAACTTCCGTAGTGCTGGTGTGCCCGGGGCCAGCCTCTAGGAAGGATGCAGACACACAAAACTGCCCAGTCCGGCTGGGGCTGGGCCCACAGTGACCAACCCCAGCCTGAGCTCTGTCCTGCAGGCCTGGGAAGTGTGGGAAGGGTGTGTTTTAAACAAATCACTCTGGAAACAATGAAAGGGGAGACTAGAGGCCTTTGAGTCTAGAGTAAGAGAGGAAAAGCAGGATGCTGAGTTCATGAGACAGACTATAAAGCCTCACTAAGGAAAGGGTGAAGGAAAGAAGGGAGTAAATAGTAGGCATATTTACAAGATAGGGTTTAAAAACACATTAGAGGGTGGAATGAATCAAGAGAGTAGAATTGACATATACACACCACCATGTATAAAATAGCTAGCTAGTAGGAAGCTGCTGTATAGCACAGGGAACTCAACTTGGTGCTCTTGATGACCTAGAAGGGTGGAATGAGGGGGGTAAAATGGAAACTCAAGAGGGAGGGGATATATGTATACGTATAGCTGATTCATGTTGCTGTGCAGCAGAAACTAACACAACATCATGAAGCAATTATTCAGTTCAATTCAGGCACTCAGTCATGACAGTTTGTGACCCCATGGACTGCAGCCAGGCTTCCCTGTCCATCACCAGCTCCTGGAGCTTGCTCAGACTCATGTCCATTGAGTCAGTGATGCCATCCAACCATCTCATCCTCTGTCATCCTCATTTTCCAATTAAAAAATAAATTAAAAATAAATAAAGACCCAGTAGACAGGGGTGCCAGTTTTGGGGAATAGGAGGAGAAGAGAAAGAGGCACTCAGAAGGATGTATAGGTTTCCAGGGTGGACCCCTATGTGGGCCACAGTGCCATACTGTGCCCAAAAGGAATAAACACAAGTAGCACAAATCCTTCTAGAAATGCTCCTCAAAGACTTGTTAAAGGTCAGCAGGGAATGTCAATGTCAAATGCAAAGAGTAATATGTATATTCCCTACTAGTTATTCTTTTCAAAAGACCCCTTAATATATGTTACTTACATGAGCTAAGATAATATTGATGTGGGAATCTTAATGTTTAATTTTCCAGAAATTGATTTTCTAGGTACAATAAGATATTAGCATTGTTTCAGTTATCTGTGCCTGATAACTACTAAGATATCTACTTATTCATTTACTTGGTTATTGTCAGTCTCTCCACCCCTCCCCCACTAGAGGACAAGCTCCAGAGATCTAGGACTTTGCCTCTTCTGTCTACATCTGCATCCCCAGCACCTAAAACTGTTTGGCTAATAGTAGGTGCTCAATACATATTTATTTGTTGAGTAAATGAATGCATTTCCATGTGGGCATAAAGAAATCATCATGTCCTTTACTAATGAGGAAAGAAAAGAAAAAAAAACCTGGACTTATAACAATTTTTCATGAACAGATCCAATTTTGCAAAAATGGAACTGACGTTTAAAAGATATTTTTCTTCCTGAAGCTCTGCTTCTGGGAAAATCACAGCTGCCAGCTTAGATGGTGGTTTTAACTGCCCAGTTTCAAATTTTGCACAGTTAAAAAACTGCCCAGCTACAAATTGGCAGAGCTCAGCTTCCTTAAATGCTGTTGGATCAGTAAGGAAATGGTGATTTTCCTTATTGATTTCATGCCAGTTCCTTTTTTGTGAAAATTCCCATGTGCTGTTCAATGGAACATGTACAAGAAAACCCGAACAGTGGGGGCCAGAAATTAAATAGGCCCCTCATGTTCCTCTCTGGCCAGGTGATGCCAAAACCTTTCTACTTTCAGGATGAAGCGTTCAATTGTTTTCCCCTTTAAATTTAGCAGAGAGCTTATTGCCCCTGGTGGACTACACATATGCTCCTTCTGATCTGTGAAATAACTCATTCCTGGATGAACTTTAAGCTCCCAAATAGTGCATGTAAAATGCTGTTTATGAAACGTGGGAGAAATGTTTCACATTCTCTTTACTCCAGCACAGTTGCACCAAACCACTCTCTCCAAGGTTCCTTTTTCCCCAAGAAGAAGGAAAAACAGGGACTTCCCTGGTGGTTCATTGGCTGAGACTAGGTGCTTCCATTGCAGGGGGTACCAGTTTCAACCCCTGGTCAGGGAACCAGATCCCACATGCTACAACTAAGACTTGACACAGTTTATTAAATAAATAAATATTTTTTAAAAAAACTTCAACATCACTATGATAACAGTAATAGTAACCACACTCCAATGGATTTTATTCAATAGTCTCATAGAGGCTGCAATGTAGAAAACCCATCATCAGCAAAAAACTTCCCATAAGCTGGATACTGTGCCAGGTCCATACCCTGCAAAGAGGAATGAGGCATGGTTCCTATCCTCTGGAGCTTACAAGTTAGCTAAGGGCAAGAAGACCAGAACCACAAGGCAAATTGAATAGCTACTAATGAACTACATGGTCAGTGAGTGCCCCACAGGATTCAGAAAGGACAGGGGTCATCAGACAGCGTTCCCAGAGGAGGCGGACTTGAATTTGAGTTGGACCTTTAGTGCGGAGGCTGCAGTGAGATAGAGAAGAGTGCTAGGAACACTCCTGGATGCCTTTGCTAGGAGTCCCAGCTGGCAGAGTTGCAGGTTGTAGCAGCTAAGGTAGGGGGCTGGATCAGGGGTGGTCTTGAATGCCAGTCTAAGATCCGGGGGCTTGATTCTCAAAGTAAAGTGGAATGCTTGAGAATTTTCGAGCAGAAAGGATGTGAGCTAAGCAATGCTTCACAGAAATTAAATCAAACAGAGATCTGTGCTATACACTTAACTGGGGGTCTTCAGAATTGTGATAATGAGACTGTGACCCAGGCTAGAGACCGTAGGGTATCTCTGCCATGCAGCACTTCTTAGTGATTTCTATGAAGTTGCACTCTAGCTGACTCCATACTGAAAGATGGTGAGTGGTTCTGTGATTCTGAATGCTGCTCGGAAGAGGTCTCACTCCTTTCATGCCCCATGGTGTGTACATGGACCAGAGCCAGGCATGGTCTATCTGCAAACCTCAGAAAATCTAGGTAACTTAGAGAATGAAAGCTAGGAGGGTTCTTAGAGCCCTCAGAGTCCTTCTGTGTACAGAAGGCCAGCCCTTGGTCAGGTTCACCCAGCTCGTCAATGTCAGGCTCCGGGCATGACCAGAGCTCCTGACTGCACTCCAGCAAAGTTCCTGCAGCTAGTCCAAATTCTTTTTTGAGGTGTGCGTATACACATTTTGGCAGAATCCAAAAAATCAGGGCCCTAACTGAGACAGTGGAAGCTACTTTCCTTGACTCCCCCCCAGGATCCAGTCCCTGCCTGAGTCCCCTCTTCATTCCAGCCAACCCCCTGCCTCTATGATTTCCTGCAGCATCCTCTAGCTCCTGGTTCTCTGCTCACATCCTGTTGTTTCTTGTGTCTTGCCACAGATTGTGCTGTCTTCTTTGTCCAGAACCCTTACCACCTTCAAGAGACACCCCTACAAACACCCAGCCTCAGCTCCTCCCATAGGTGGGCTGAGTTCTCTCTCCCTGGAGCTTTGTGCTGCCCTATACAAGACTCTATCTCTGTGTCTCTTAGATGTCTTATAATTGCCTGTTCATGTGCCTGCCTCCCGCCCTTCGATTGTGAGCTCCCTGAGGGCAAGGACTTAGTATGCATCACCAAACACCCAGCATCTAGCTCAGTGCCTGGCACCCAAGAGGCATTCAAGTGTCTGATGAATGAATGAATAGCATTTGCCCTAGTGCATTCATTTAACAAATATTTATTGAGCAGTTACTTATGATCAGTACTGTGGTATTCACACTTACATGTCAGTATATACCAACACACTCAAGCTCCAAATTATGCACTGGTAAGTTATACACGTGGCATGTTCACAGGCACACGCAGCAGAGACCGTGTACGTATCTACAAACACCAGAGCTGGCAAACGCAGTAAAGTGCATGCCAGATGTCTCTGAAATTTGCAAAGAACCAAGAACCAAAAATGACAGTTAGCTCCATAAGCCCTCTAAAAGAAAAGAGAAAAAGCGTAAAAGAACAAAAGAGCAGAAGGAAGTGGCTATGGGTTTTTTTTCTGTGCACTTGAGCTGGGGGTGGGGAAGATTTATAAAAGCATTCTATGCTGGGCATGTTCATATAAGCCCGAGTTCCTCAAGGGCTGGTTTTAGGAGCTGTTAGGAAAATTCACTACCATGCATGAGTCGGGGAATTGTTTTTTATTCCACTGGAAACTGTTAATGAGGACACCATTAGCGGCCCCTTCTCATCTGCCTAATAGAGACAGCGGGTTCACCTGAGCAATTCTGGAACCCTGATCACTGCCAATTAGGGGAGCATTGTCTGGCTGACATAATCAAGTGAGTATAAATATATTTATCATGGTTGGAGTGGGGAAGGGAGAGCAGAAAGATTGAGGCAGATGCTGCCACCCCTTGCCTGGCCCCAACCTGGATCCAACTCAGCGTGTCTGTCACCCGGCGCTCAGTAGAAGCCATCATCGGAATGCACAGTTGAGAATTCAGGACTAGAATTGTTTTCCCCAGAAGGGGCCCTGTCTCTCCTTATTTTTCCTCCTCGCTTCTTCCTGTTCTCTTTTTTTCATGATCGCTTCCATGAACGCTGCAGAGAGACGGGAAACCAGATGCCCCATTGATCACGTTTACATTCTGCCCTAGTGGCCATGCTGCCCCCACTTAGCTTATCTGCAGTTCAAAGTGATCTGGGGGAAGGTGGCAGTGATGAGACTCCTACCCTCTCTGCCTGCCTGGGTGTGCCTGTCGGCCTGGCATTGGTTTTATTTCATTGTCGACTTGTGGGACTTTGATGGTAATATCTGTGATATGTCTCAGAGTCGGTCCTGAAAGACCCTGATAAAATCAGTTCCCCTGCAGTGGACTAGATATGGGAGGAATGTCTCATGTTTCAACAGCTAGAAGGTAAGGTGAGTTGAAGTTGTATCTGGTGGTTATTCTTGTTGCCTGCCTGGAAAGCAGGGTCTATTTAAGCATTTGCACGGATTTCAAAATGCAGACTGCACTTCTTCATCCCCAAACCAATGGCTGGATTTCGATATGAATGGTCGAGTGGCACAGTTGGTGGGAGATCAATGACAAAACTGACCTCTTGGCTGAATTTGAACTTGGGTCGATGCAGAGCCAATCCATCAGAAGAGGGACTTATTTCTTCTTCCCTCTCTTGACTATTTGATAACAACATTTCCAGAGCTGAGTTGATTTCAGTTGTTTCCTCTGCTTTTATCACATGTGTGCTGCTCTGTTTTGGCCTTGAGGCTGAAGACCCTTCCCAGTGGCTGTAATAGATGACAAAACTCGTCCCTATGTCCTGCTCCCGCAGCTGCAAATTGCTCTCAGCCTGTCTTCTTGGATTTGACAAAAACTATTTTATTACTGGGAGCACACATACAGTACTTGGTGATATAAGGGAAAGTGTAGATACACAGAATAAATAAGGAGCCCGTGTAGGAAAAATGTCATTTTATAGAGAGCACTCAGCCTTAAGGCATCTGACCACCCTTATTCAGCTTGTTCCTGCTAAATTTTTCCTTCTCCAGCTGCCCAGGAATTGTCAAGGCTAACCTCTTTCCAGCCAGCTACCAGAAATATGTATTTCTTTTGCTTTTCAGATCTTAATGGATGAAATATTTCTTTTTTTTTCGTCTTCTACCTCTTGCCAGACATATTGGGTTATTTTTTTTTTTTTTGAGAAAGTGAGCTCATTTATCACCAAGGAAGAAAGAAAGTCATTCCATATTTACCCGTTAACAAATTACCACTTGCAGTGAAAATGCAGCAGAACTCTCTCACTCTGTGAATAAATGTGTTACTCGCCTTGACCAACCCTCGGTCGATGGATAGCCACTGTTCTCTTCAAGTCAGCTTCATTTTCTCTCTTTGGTTTTTGTTTCCTTGAAGCAAAGAGATTCTTGGTTCTTTCTTTGATCCTGCTTTTGAGGAATGAGCCTGTCTCCTTTGAGTCTGTTTGTTTTGTGAGCTGGTTCGATTAACCCCTTAGCGTGTATCAAGGAATGTATTGTGTTGGGTGCTGTGGGTTCTTCTGAAATCCTCCTTGTTTGAACATTGAATGGAGTCACTTATCTGAATGCTGACTCCTTCCGAATCCATCAGTTTTCCTCTGTGTTGATGAGGGCATGGAATAGCCACATACCCAGAGATAGTATAATCTCGTAAACCGAGCTTAAGTGCTGTAGTCAGCGAGACCCAGATCATAAAACAGTACAGCGTTGGGCACGTGGCTTCCCTCTTCTGAACCATGCATTTCTTGTCAGAGAGCTGCTGAATATCTCTCTATATATCTATACCTATCTCTAATACAGCAGTCTGTTCCTTGCTGTTCTCCATAATGAGATAACTGCCAAACAAACAAGAAGAGCCTGGTTTAACCAAATAATGCTGGAGCAAATTACAGATGGCTGTAAGAAGGTATTTTTGGCCTGAGCATTTTAGTGGCACTTACTGCAGTGTCTTTGTAGGTCATTTAGTTACAGGGATAAACCTCTTTAACACACACCAAACTCTTGACCAGGTTGGACATTACATCTGACATCACCTTTTTTCTTTTTAGTCAGGTTACTTTTTGCTAGGAAGTGGTAAAAGGGAAGCTACAGGTCCAGTTAGTAGTATTGTACCAATATCGGTTTCTTGGTTTTGATACTATAGTTTCGTGATATCTTTATCAGGGGAAGCAGGATAAAGGGCAATAGGGGAATTTTCTGTACTCTGCAACTTCCTGTGGGTCCATAATGATTTCAAAATAAAAAGTTTAATGAGAGAGAAAGAAAATGGGGTGGTAATTAGAAGTAATGCAGGCTCATCTTGGTTTTGGCCCCCAGCTAGGCAAATATTTATATTTTGTTTGCCTTTTGCTCCCCTTTTCACATACAGATTTTGTGAGGAGTCAGACATAAAAGCCAAGGTTCATTTCTCTACAGAAGGGAAGAAAGAAGTAGAATGCGCTAGAAGGACCCCTGCCATCATCCCCACACCCTTTACCTGCACAGACTTACCCTCTGCATCCGTACTCCTCTTGTCCTTCCTTCCTGTTCAAGGGGAGAGACTTCACCTGCTGCTGCTGATAAACTCCTTCATCTGTACAAGGCATCCACGCCTTCCCGCTGTTTCCAAAGGCTCATCCATCTACATAATCTCCCCCTGTGACTCCTTCTTACCTGGGGTTTTAACAAGCATCTAATGAGAATAGCCCCCAAATTTATAAGTCCATGCAGACCTTTTTGCTGAGACCCACACCTACAGACAAGGGAAGACAGAGACTAGGAATCTCCACCTAGATGTTCTACCTAGATGTTTTGAATTTCAAACTCCTTCCAAAGGATCATTTCTTCCTGTATTCTCTTACCTCCCAAAATGTCATCTCTGTCTACCATATTGCCCACAGAAGAAAGACGAAAGCCGTTCTATTACCGCACCACCCGATATTGCAGCTGCTGGACACACGTGCTATTAAGCACCTCATGTATGGCTGATCCAAACCGAGATGTGCTGTCAGTGTAAATTATGCACCAGACTTAGCTCAGAGAAAGAAGATGAAATATTTTTATATCTTAGACTGATTTCTTGTTGAAGTAATAGTATTTTGGATATGTACGATTAAATAGAATAAAGTAAAATTTTTCCTTTTCTTTTTTAATGTGCTACTAGAATATTTTCAATTACATGTGTGGCTTGCATTTGTGATTTGTGATCTGTATCCTACTGGATGGTCCAGCTCTAGACTCTTCTCTATCTTTTAGTCACTCCTAATTGGTCAAAAAATCCCAGTGACTCACCTGAGTTAAAACAAGGTTTATCATGTGAGCAAAGTGGGCTGAATTTGAATTCTAGCTCCACTAGTTTCTGATGCCTGTGAACCTGGGGCATTATCTAATCTTTTTGAGTCTCAGTTTCCTTATCTATCAGATGGATTAAATGATAGTTCTTATTGCTCAGTCCAGTTCAGTTGCTCAGTCCAGTTCAGTTGCTCAGTCATGTCCGACCCTTTGCGACCCTTTAGGTTCTTGCAAATGAAGAGGATAAATGTGAGAAAATACATGTGAAGCACTTACTATGGAGATAAAAGCATAGGAATGCCAAGAAAGAGCCCCACCTCTCACTGTCATAGTTCAGACTCTCATCATCTCAGGCCAAGCCTCCTGCAATAGTTTCTTCATCTCTAGTTCACCATGCCCTTTAACCCTGCACACTGCCACCAGATTAAACATTACCTAATGCAAACAGTATCAAAGCATTTAGTGAGTCTCCATCACCCTTGGGATAAAGTCCAACATCCTTCCTATGCTATGCAAGGCCCTCCTTGACTGACCCCACCGGAAACACCAATGCTGCCTCCTGCCAATCCACAATGGCCATCATGAACCAGTTGGGCACCCCAGCTCCTGCTGACACACACCTCTGTCTGTGATATACGTGCCCTCTACTTGTCCACAAGGCTCAGCTCAATTGGCACCTCTTTAGGGAAGCTTCCCCTGGTCCCTCCTATGCCTGTACCCATACCAGCAGCCAGATATTAGGAGCCACTCCTGTAGCTCCTCACCCACTTGAGGTTTGGCTCCATTGTCACATTTCTCTCCCTCATTTGGTCGGCCTGTCTGTCCTACAAGACTCTGAGCCATCTGAGGGTAGGATGTGTTCTCAGATCCATGCCAGATCTCCACATCAAGCATGGTGCCTGGCACAGTGCCGGGTATCTCCTATACTTTATCCATTCACTCAACAAACATTCACTGATGCTTGGTGAGTGAATGGATAAAGTATAGGAGAGACTCCCAAGAGGAAGAAGGAGCGTGAGAGCAGTGAGGTCAAACAGCAAAAAAAATCTGAAGACTAACCCGAGGAGAAGTGGATGCTCCTTAGTCGTGCAGACAGAGAAGAGAGAGAGAGAAAATCTGGGCAGGGAGTCAGTCATGAAGGATTTGAAATGAAAGACTATAAAAAACAAGAAGATCATGAAAGGAACAGAACCACATTTGGTACTGCTGGTGGTTTAGTGACTTCCTCTGCAATGATTCCAGGAAGAGACAAGGCTCTAGGAAGGCAAAATCATATAAAGAAAGGATGAAGTATCAGCAGCCCATTCAGGGATTATTTGTCATCAGGACTAGATACATGGGTGATACAAGTAAATGTCAACCTGATGACTACGTGATGAGACTACTAATAATTTACTGGGGCCGATGCCCAGGAATTTTTTTACTGTAGTGCAAATGCCAAGCATGGAAAATTTTGACACGTTATAGATAGGAGAGAGCAGATAGTGAATTTGAGAATAACGATGCGAAATGCCAGAATAATCACAAGAGAAAAGTCTGAATGCATAAGAAGTTTAGAGGATTCCATCTTTACCACAAACATGGATTACGAGAAAAGTCACTTATGAATAAGAGAAATTCCAGTATATAAAACCCACTTACCAAAATATTTAGCACTCCAGAATGCATAATAGTAATAGTGTGTTTTTAAACACACACACAATACCAAAAGCAGCAAATAACACCAGAAAGGTAGAGAAAGTGGGAAGCATGTCATTTTGTGGCTCACAGGGCATATGAATGGGAAAATACATACCTCTACACACAAACCACAGCCTTCACAAGAGCACCTAAAGGCTTCATTCGGAGACCTCAGTTCTCATCCCTCAGGAGAGCCTCCGCCACACTTTTCATGTAAAAGATCTCATGGGACAGGCCTTGTGTGGGGAGAAGGGGCAGCAGGGAGAATCGAGATGAGAGGGTGAAAAGATCAAACGATCCTTGGCCATCGTTCTCGACCCTGAGCCAGTCTCCTCGTCCGAGAGTTCTCTGGACAAGGTAAACGTTTAGGATACACTTATGCTAGAAATAATTTGTTGTTTATCTGAAATTCACATTGAACTGGCTGTTCTGTGTTTTATCTCTCACCCCGAGTTCGCGAGATATACACTTCCTCATTCATGCTCCCCTTGAGCCACACGTCTCAGTAATTGCTGCTGCTGCTAAGTCACTTCAGTCGTGTCCGACCCTGTGCGACCGCATAAACAGCAGCCCACCAGGCTCCGCCATCCTTGGGATTCTCCAGGCAAGAACACTGGAGTGGGTTGCCATTTCCTTCTCCAATGCATGAAAGTGGAAAGTGAAAGTGAAGTCACTGAGTCATGTCCAACTCTCAGCGACCCCGTGGACTGCAGCCTACCAGGCTCCTCCGTCCATGGGATTTTCCAGGCAAGAGTATTGGAGTGGGATGCCATTGCCTTCTCCTCTCAATAATTGAGGAAAATGCAAAAAGTCAAACTAGCTAACAACAACTATGTGCCAGGCCCCATGCTGAGTGGGTTGGAGCATATATCACTTGTGTTTCCCCAGCACACATGAGGCAGGCACTAGTCTTGCTCCTGACTTTTTAAAAATTTTATTTTCCTGCTTATTTTTGGCTGTACTTGGTCTTCATCGCTGCTCGTGGGCTTTCTCTAGTTGCGGTGAGCAGAGGCTACTCTCTAGTTGTGATGAAGGGGCTTCTCTTGCTGCAGAGCATGGGCTCCAGGCACACAGGCTTCAGTGGTTGTGGCTCATGGACTTAGCTGCTCTGCAGCATGTGGAATACAGACCACGGATCAAACCCATGTCCCCTGCTTTGGCAGGTGGACTGTTAGCCACTAGATCACCAGGAAAGCCCCATTTCTGTTTTAAAGATGAGGAAACTGAGGCTCAGAGCAATTAAATAACTTGCTCAAGGTCACCCATATAGCCAGTAGTTGAGCCAGGATTTGAACTCTGGCAATCTGACGGCAAAGCCTACGTACTTGCTCATCTCACTTGACAAGGCGACAACAGCCGGCAAGGGGTAGAGACATTGAGTCTCCAAGAAGAGTAAGAAAGAGTGAGAGCACAGGGGATGAGTAGGGATCCCCTGACTGAGGCCTTACAGGAGAGCTGAAGTTCAACCAGCTGCCTTTGTTTAAGTTAGAGGAGTGTGCCCATGACTTTTGGCACGTGCAGTCCCACACTGGGACTGGGAGCTTGATTAGAAGGGCACCAGGTGAATTTCTTCAATCCCCACTGAAGCCCATTTGGGGGCCCTTGTACAGTAGACAACCTGCACAGCTGTACATGCACGGCAGCCTGAGTTAGATGGCAGGAGGAGGACCAGTACAGAGGAAGGATGTGGATGGGCTGCTTAGAGAGCAATGAAGAGCCATTCACTAAGGCACATTTGCAAAGGGTAGGTGGTGCTCTGAAGTCAATTTAGAGAGACAAGTTGGAAAGAGATTGCTGAAGGCCTGAAATAACAAGAGAGTCTTATTATTTTAAGATTTTTTTTTTTAATGTGGACCATTTTTAAAGTCTTTGGTGAATTTGCCTGTAATATTGCTTCTGTTTGATGTTTTGGGTTCGGCCGCAAGTCGTAGGATCTTAGCTTTCCGACCAGGGACTGAACCCACATCTCCTGCCTTGGAAAGTGAAATGTTAACCACTAGACCTACCTCCAGGGAAGTCCCAAGAGAGACTTGAG
Source organism: Aepyceros melampus (assembly GCA_006408695.1). Classification (NCBI taxonomy): domain Eukaryota; kingdom Metazoa; phylum Chordata; class Mammalia; order Artiodactyla; family Bovidae; genus Aepyceros; species Aepyceros melampus. Next base: position 125,996 of record SJXQ01003473.1, read on the forward strand.
TGGATCTGGGAGGTAGCTTGAAACGATATGTTGTTTATCTGAAATTCACATTGAACTGGCTGTTCTGTGTTTTATCTCACACCCCAATTTCATGAGATATATACTTCCTCATTCATGCTCCCCGTGAGCCACACATCTCAATAACTGAGGAAAATGCAAGAAGTCAAAATAGCTAACAACGACTATGTGCCAGGCCCCATGCTGAGTGGGTCAGAGAGGGGGGTGGTATATCACTTGTTTTTCCCTAGCACACTATGAGGCAGACACTAGTCTTGTTCCTGACTTTAAAAAAAATTTTATTTACCTATCTATGACATTGATGAATTCTGAATAGAACGATGACCCTCAGAAAGTGTGTGTGCCAAGACTCTTCAACTCACAGGGGTCTTTGCTCCGTCAAGCAGACAGCGTAGGGTAGAAGGAGGATGGGAGTGCATCAGCTAATGTGACAGCAGCTGACCCAAAAGACACGAGAAAATGAAACAACAGACTGGAAAAGAGGACAAGGTACGGGGAACAGAAAACACAAAAGCGGGAAAGTGAGTGAGAAGCCGAATTCCTTCCACTTTGTATTTCCCCAAGCGTCCCTCAAGGAAGAGTTGACCTGTTCTAGTTTATTTTCTTCTCCTGAGGGTTGGAAAGGGCCATGGGCATGGCACAGCTTGTTTTCACAGCAAGGCATCTGGTTGCATTTTTCATGATACCCTAGAGAACAAGATAAGAAAGACAGGTAGAGAGATAACTACTGAAGCTGGCAGGTTTGCAGTTGATACACAAAAAATAGTGATGAATAGGTGAATGGCAACCTGGAGGGAGTTTTTAGGGAAGGAAACAAGAGTTCAGAGATAACCAATTTGCTTATGACCACACAATTATTAAATGAAGGAGCCAGGATTCAAACCAACTCTGCTTGACTCCAAAGCCCGTTTTCTGTTTATTGTGGAGTAAAGACCAAAAAGCCATCGAATTTGCTTATGAAAAGACAGTTGGAAGAGATAACCAAGAGGAGGGATACAAAGCCACACCTAGACAAGTTGCGATGAAATAAAGACCTGCCAACAGGGAACAAAAACAAGAGGAAAGTCAGAGAGATTAAAGTCGAACCTCACATTTTCTTTCCCAAAAACATCCCCTGAAGAAGTGGACAAGCCTGGCTTGACTCTCCTTCACATTAAGAAACACTTGGACTTTTGTTGTAGTTGCTATCTATATCCCTCACAGCCAACAGTGTGACACCACTATAAAAATCTTGTTGCTGTTCAGCCGCTAAGTCGTGTCCAACTCTCTGCAAGCCCATGGACCACAACACACCAGACTCTTCTGTCCTCCACTATTTCCCAGAGTTTGCTCAAATTCATGTCCATTGAGCCAGTGATGCTATCTAACCATCTCATCCTCTGCCTCCCCCCTTCTCCTTTTGTCTTCAAACTTTCCCAGCATCAGGGTCTTTTCCAGTGAGTCAGCTCTTTGCATCAGGTGGCCAAAGTAGTGGAGCTTTAGCTTCAGCATCAGTCCTTCCAAAGGATATTCAGGGTTGATTTCCTTTAGGATTGACTGGTTTGATCTCCTGGCTTTCCAAGGAACTCTCAAGAGTCTTCGCCAGCACCACAGCTTGAAAGCATCAGTTCTTCGGCACTCAGCTTTCTTGTGGTCCAACCATCACATAACTACTGGAAAAACCATAGCTTTGACTACACGGACCTTCTGTATAGATCAAACAATTAAATAGTCCTGTACTATTTTCCTGGCGGCTCAGAGGATAAAGCATCTGCATGCAATGCAGGAGACCTGGGTTCAATCCCTGGGTTGGGAAGATCCCCTGGAGAAGGAAATGGCAACCCACTCCAGTATTCTTGCCTGGAGAATCCCATGGACAGAGGAGCCTGGTGGGCTACAGTTCACAGGGTCACAAAGAGTCGGACACACTGAGCAACTTCATACACACACACACACACACACACACACTACTCAGCCCAGCTGAAACCACATGTTGAATCCTGAATCCAATTCTAGGTAACACATTTTGCAAAGAGTATTGGAAAACTGCAGTGTGACCAGGAGAGCAAGGAGTTAGTGTGGTGGAGGACCTGGAATGGTTGGGGAGGATGATATTTAAGCTTAGACACAAGAATTTGGGGCTTGTGAGCATCATGTTCTTGTATTTTCTTTTCTTCTTAGGGGAAAATTTAGACTGAAAATTATCATCAGACATTTTGGTTTCATGTAACAAATTCACCAAGCTGTTAGTCTGTTCCTTTCAAGTCCACCCGCTCCACCCCCACCATGTCCATTCTCTATCATCTTAATAAATTAGGAAAAGACCAACTTTCTGAATCACTTTCAGCTTTGAGAATCCGAGATTTAGGGCCCACTTGAATAAAGCTGGAAATTAAAAAAGAAAGAGAATGACTTTAAACAAGGCCCATACAAGTGTTCCTCTGTTCAAACAAACTCAAATTAAGACCTACATAACCAAAAAGCAAGAATGTTGCAGTTATTCATTTGATGGAAGCAATTCACAATATCCTCCCTTCTGTTGGCAGGTTTTTAGTACCTTTATGGGGTGACTTGATCAATAAAAATGTAATTACCTCCAATTTCTCAGGGATAGACATGAAATGAAGGAAGGCAAGCTGTCATAAGGGTTCGTGTCCGCTTTTGCAAGCTTTTGTGACCAGTGAACTAAAACAATGACCTGAATTCCAGTAACAAATGGGGGCTGGGGAATATAAGTAAAAGTGACAAGAAGATTGAAGTAGCTGTGGTCACGCAGTCATCCACTCTACCCTTTGTGCTTTGGTGAAGTTAGGGTGGCCCCGCGCACAGATGGTGCGGGAAGGGAGGGGGGAGGCCGAGAGTATTTGTGGTGTTTGTGAATGGTGTTACAGCCGTGGTGACAACAGAGTAAGATGAAGGCTCTCAAATATGTGATAAATGAGCCAAGCTTCAGAGCCCAAATCAATAAAAACAAATGCGAAGCGAACAGAAGGGGGAAAGGGAAAGAGAACATGAAGGCACCATAAAATCCTGGCGATAAATTCCAGAGGAAATCATGATGTGAAAATAGGAAGTGGAAAAATGAAGCCTGGAGATTTGTAAAGCGTCTGTTGGTCTGTCTCTTTCTTGTCTTCCACTCACATACACCACCATTCCCCCAGGCCCTCCGTACAGGGCTCCTTAAGTAATTTCTGATTCTGTGTGGGTATTTTCAATGCTTCACTCCTGGTTGGGTTTCGTCAGCAGGATTCATGGTGTTTCTGCAGACAATTGTTATTGCTTTAGGAAACAATCAGGATAAAATGAGGAAGTGGCAAGTGATAGATTCTTCTTGCAGCAGAGTCAGGCTAGAGGTAACATCTCAGCGGGGTGGGCTCTTTCTGTTTCGTTTTTGTTGCTGTTGTTTTGGATTGATGTTTTCATGGGGCTATTTAAGTAAGAACAGTGTAGAAGATTTTTAAACAGGGACGTTTTAGATATACTTTTTCTAACTAGATTCATGGTAAGTTTCGCTGATGTTTTGAAGACACAGAAAAAGAAGTTGAAAAAAAGCAGAACAGGGACTTCCCTTGGTGGTCCAGTGGTTAAGAATTTGCCTTTCAGTGCAGGGGATGCTGGTTCAATCCCTAAGATCGCACGTGTCTCAGGCCCAAACCCCAAAACACAAGACACAAGCAATATTGTAACAAATTCAGTAAAGACTTTGCAAATGATCCACATTAAAAGAAGAAGAAGAAGTAGAACAAGTTGTAGGAAAAGGTGATGGTGGGAAAGGTTAGAAAAACATGGCATCACAAGATAGAAACAGGGAGGGAGAGAGAGAAAGAGAGGGAGAACAGAAAGGAAACAAGAGAACAGCTCCTTATAAGTTTATTAACTGAGATTGTTTCCACGTCTGCAATTGCCTAAAAGCACAATTGCTTGGTATAAGGTCAGCCAGGTTTATTAGAGTCTTTGCTTTTTGACTGAAGGCAATGGGCTTGAATTTTGAGGGTATGTGAGAATTGTTTCCATCAATTTCTTGGCTGAAGGACAGCAACCCAGGAAGGTTCAGGGGGCCCTAAGCTAGTTAGCAATTATCCTGAACTAGCGCAGGACTTGCGTATTTTGCTAGGACAGAGAAGAAAGAGCACAGCCTTAGGGGCCAGCAGACATGTACCCTAATCTCTCACCTCGTTTTCTCATTCATAAAGTGTAAGTGAGGGAATTCCCTGGTGGTCCAACTGTTAAGCCTCTGTGCTTCCAAGGCAGGGGCCAGGGGTTTGATCCCTGGTCGGGAAACCAAGGTCTTACATGCCCCATGGCACAACAAAAAATATATAGAAAATATGAATAATAATAATGATTATGATTATGCATTTTGCAAACAGTGGCCCTTTGGGAAGCACTTGGCACGTAATGGATCATATCGATGAATGGAACTTAGTCTTAGCTGGTTCTTGTTTCTAGGCATTGGTGAGGCATGTTTCCTGAGGTCTTCCTACAGGGAAAAACTGGGACTTCCTGTTTGAAGATCGCAACACAGTGACCGAGCTCTTGTCCCACAGATAAGGTTCAGAAGCCAAATCAGTTTTGTGTTTCTCAAACTTTGGTCAATGCTATCTTTTTTCGTTACTTACTGGATTGTCTTGATTACAATGCATTGTGATGACATTGCAGCCTGGGGTCCTCAGTAGGCAAGGAGAAGCTAACACTTGCCCAGAGGAAGATGGGGGTAGAGATGGGGGCCTTGAAAAGCTGCAAAGGAGTTTATGCCTATGTTATGAGTTTTGACATTTTTTAAGTTAAAAAAATTTATTTTTTTCTCTACGAAACAGAATGGTAGATAGCTAAGAGGCAAAAAGTGCTTTGGAGAAAGATGGACTAAACTGTCGATTCCCAAGAATGAGCCATACCTTCTGTATTATCTTCCCGAAACACTGTGCTGTGGGGTGAGAAATCTCTCAAGCCCTGATGAAGAAACTGTAGCACAGAGAACTTGTTTTTCCCTGCTTCAAGTCAGCAACAGACTTGAGCTTTGAAACCAGGTCACTGTGGCTGGCAGCTTCACCTGGCAGAGTGACAAGACAGGAAAAAAAGAATTTGAGTTTGAGAGAACACACATGCTACGTTTAAAGAAAGAGTTCTTTTTCTTACAAAAAGCTTGAAAATGAATGAGATCTTATACGGTATGCTTTAACGAGAAAGTTGTGTTCTATAAGCCGCACTGGTGTTGATGGAAGAAAAGTAAGGTAATAAATATTCGGAAGAAAGAAGAGCAAGTGACCCTTCTTCTGTTGTTGCTGCTCAGTCACTCAGTTATGTCTGACTTTTTGCAACCCCAGGGACTGCAGCACGCCAGGCTTGCCTGTCCTTCGCTATCTGCAGGAATTTGCTCAAACTCGTGTCCATTGAGTCGATGATGCCATCGAACCATCTCATCCTCTGCCACCCTCTTCTTCTCCTGCCCTCAATCTTTCCCAGCATCAGGGTCTTTTCTAATAAGTCGGCTCTTCGCATCAGGTAGCCAAAGTAGTGAAGCTTCAGCTTCAGCATCAGTCCTTCCAATGAATATTCAGGGTTGATTTCCTTTAGGATTGACTGTTTTGAGCTCCTTGCCATTCAAGGGACTCTCAAGAGTCTTCTCCAGCACCACAATCCAAAAGCATCAATTCTTCGGCACTCAGCCTTCTTTACGGTCGAACTCTCACATCCTTACATGACTGATGACCCTTCTCCTGGGCATCACTCAATTTACAAGGCAGGGGAGGGGAGGGACCTGCACAGGGACTGTCTCCTGACTTGTCTCTTCCCTCCTCTACCTTCCTCCCCTTGCCATCCTCTGCCCAAAACAAAACAAAAAACCTTAAGGAGAAAAAGAAGAGCTAATTTTAAGAGAGGAAAGCATCCTTGAGATCAATGAAATCTCCATAATCCACAGTGACAGGCAGGGACCAGCAGAAGAGCAATTTGATTAAATAAGGATATCAGGAGCTTAGAGGGACTCTCTAGTTTGTGTCACGTTTGTCTGTTAGTTTTGAAATATATTTCTTTCGCTTCCAAACCTGGAAACCAAGTGCCTTCTAGCTGGGGAGATGATCCCATTTTGAAAATAGGAAAAAAAAAAATCTCAGGGCAAAGCCAAGGGGTCCAGGTGGGGCTGGGGATCCCAGGTTGGACTGAAACTAAGAGGCTGGCAGAGGGTCTGCAGGAGGCCCTGATGGAGAAGGCTGGGTGCCGCCAGCCTTGCAGTGGATGGCCATGGGCTGAGCTTGAGTCCATCCAGGCAGCACGTCTTCCCTGCCCACGTTTCCTATCCCACTGCCTGCTGCCCATTAGCTACCTGACATCAGGGACTGCTCTGTTGCTGCTTTCCTCAATGAAGCATTTAGAGGATGCATTGTTCTGTGTGGGACACACCTGTGCAGGGAGATGGCGTGTTCCCTGAGGCTTCCGTTCATAAGCCACTCCCTAGTGGCTCCAGGACTGGCATCATCAGGTCAGCCGTCAAGGAATCACTGTCCTCGGACAAGCTTCAAAGGCCCCCTCTAGTTGCATGTGTTTACCCAGGGCAGTCATGCCAGGGGATTTATCCTTTCCTGGGGCTTGTTGTCACTGTTCTTTAGTCGCTAAGTTGTGTCCAACTCTTTTGTGACCCCATAGATTGTAGCTCACCAGGCTCCTCAATCCATGAGATTTCCCAGGCAAGAATATAGGAGTGGGTTGCCTTTTCCTTCTCCAAGGGCTCTTCCTGACCCAGGGATTGAACTCATGTCTCCTGAATTGGCAGGCAGGTTCTTTACCACTGAGCCACCAGGGAAGTCCTTCCTGGAGCTTAGGAGGAGGAAATAATGAGTCACCCGGGGACGAGAGAAAGTAAGAATGTTCCTGTGGACAAAATCATTTTAAATAGAGGCTTTTAGAGAGCACTAAAATCTCAGCCAGCTAGCCAGAAATGGTTTGGTGGGGTACATTTTGCTTGTCTTAGCTCACTCTGGTTGCAATAAAAATCAGAAATGTTTATATCCCATGGAGAGAGCACCTATGGAAACAGGCCAATCCTCTTGAGAAGGCGTTGGAGATGCTAAACCCAAAAAGGAATGGTCCTGCATCTCTGACTTGGGAGATCCAGAGAAGCATAGGAGCTGTTGGTTGTAAATTGTTTAAAGCAGAAGCCCCTGGTGGCTGCTCCCAGGTTCACGACTATCTGCCGTAGATGGTAGCAGCCATGATTCCAATTCCCACTTTACCCTCCACACATGACTTCAGATCCAAATCTCCAGAGAAAGGAGAAAAGGTATCTTATGAAAATAGGATTGGAGGCACTCTATTGTAAGGGTTCCAGAGGATGAGTTAGGAGTAATTCAAGAGCAGGTGCAGAAAAGGAATCTGTAAGCCTTGTAAGACGTTCAGCAAGAAGGTTATTTCCAGCATGGCTGGCTGATTAAGAGACACCCTGTGAGCAAGAATTCTGCTGGTTTAGAACAGAGTCAAAATGTTGTCATTTGAGAACCCAAAGTGAGGAAAGACCAGCCTTGATCTCTTGGTCACGCTCAGCCTTTTTCTTTGTTTTCACTTTCTTTTCCAAAACAGCTTGATCTGGGTCTCTGGCAGAATAGATAAGCCAAGGTTAACAGGTGAGTGACAGGGCCGTCCACCCTGTGTGTGTGCACGTTAGTCACTCAGTCGTCTCACTCTGCAGCCCTGTGCTCTGTAGCCCGCCAGGCTCCTCTGTCCATGGAATTCTCCAGGCAAGAATACAGGAGTGGGTCGCCATTCTCTTCTCCAGAGAATCTTCTTGACCCAGAGATTGAGCCCGGGTCTCCTGCATTGCAGGCAGATTCTTTTACCATCTGAGCCGCCAAAGAAGCCCCATTGTCCACCCTATGAGTATGAATTTTCAAGAAGGGCCCTATATGACCTTTCTCGGTTTGTTGCTCTCTCCAATGCCCAGTAAGAAGTGATAAACAAAGGCAGAAGGGCTCTAAGCACAGCTGGAAGGTTAAGATAAAAGAAAACACACAGTTGATGTTTCAACATACATCAACCTAGACCACAGGCAGGAGTGAGGGGCTGGTCATTGGAGATGAAAGGGGACCTGCTTCCTAGGGAGCTCAAGGAGAACTGAAGCATCAGAAAATGTGTAGGAGCAGATGTTTTCTGATTCTTCTCCATCGAAGCAATTCTGTATTTTACGGGCTTGAGAGTCTTTGAAATGTTAAAGTTTATGCCTTAAAATGTACCAGAGACAAAGAAGACAGTCGCCAACCTGTCTGGAGAAAGATTGTGAGGGACTCAAGATGCATAGAAAAGTTACGAGATGAAATCCATGGTTTGGGGCGCACCATTGCCCTCTATTGGATTAAATAAATCAAACCTTTAATGTGGGTGCATGTTTCATTATCTCTGGCTGAGTCTGCCAAGAAGTCAGGGCACCTTTGAATGGGAAATTAATCGATCCTTGTAAATGGGTCCTTCCGTCGGCTGCCCCTCTTCTGAGGAAATCAATTACAGTTGTAATTCTGATGGCAGGTCGTTCATCATGTTGCCGGTCTTTCAGCGAGCATTTGCTAGGTGCCACTAAGCACTGATGAGGTAGCATAAGCCACGTTAGGAGAAATAACAACAATTGCTACTACTGTTCATCAGATGCCTACTGTGCGCCAGAGTCTTTATACACATTTACACACAAGACCTCCATGAAGTAAGGGTGGCTGCTACCAGGTTAGGACGGCAGGAGGAGAAGGGGATGACAGAGGATGAGATGGTTGGATGGCATCACCAACTTGATGAACATGAGTTTGAGCAAGCTCTGGAAGTTGGTGAAAGACAGGGAAGCCAGACGTGCTGCAGACCGTGGGGTCTTAAAGAGTCAGACACGACTGAGCGACCGAACTGAACTGAATCGGGTTGGGGATGAAGAAGCAGGACGCTTAGGAAGTAAATGGCACATCTGAGGTTCAAATCCAGGTTCATCTACTCCTGAGACCCCAGGAAGTTTACAGACTACCAGGGGAGATAGGATATAGCTAAAAACGTTTACATGGGACTTCCCTCTCCAGTGGTTAAAACTCCTCTCTTCCACTGCAGGGGACACAGGTTGATCCCTGGTCCAGAAACTAAGATCACATGCCTCAGGGCCTGGCCAAAAATATATAAATAATAAAATAAAAATAGCCTATTCCCAAACTCTCTAAAAAAACAAAAAGAAAATTCTTAAAGACTATACAGGGTCTGTAAACTATGGCCAGCAGGTCAAATCTAATTCATGTATTTTTTCCACAAATGAGATGGTTTTCACTTTTTTGAACAGTAAAGGAAGATTATAATAATAATATCTTTTGGCATGTAAAAATTATATGAAATTCAAGTTTCAGTGAGCATAAAAAAAACTTGTTGTTTTTCAGTCGCTAAGATGTGTCTGACTCTTTCCGACCCCATGGATGGCAGCACACCAGGTTTCTCTTAACTACTTCCTGGAGTTTCCTCAGACTCATATCCATGGAGTTGGTGATGCCATCCAGCTGTATTGGAACGCAGCTTCGCCTATTGGTTTACCGTTCTCTCAGGCTGCCTGCCTGAAAAAGGACAGACGCCTGCTCATGGCATAGTCTGTACAGCCCCCAGAGCTGAAAATCTCTTCTCTCTGGTCCTTTGCAAAAAAGGTCTGGAGGATTACTAGTCTATACTCGGGCTTCCCCAGTGGCTCAACAGGTAAAGAATCCACCTGCAATGCAGGAGATGAGAGTTCGATCCCTGGGTGGGGAAGATCCCCTAAAGGAGGGAATGTCAACCCACTCCAGTATTCTTGCCTGCCTGGGAAATCCCATGGACAGATGAACCTGGTGGGCTACAGTCCACGGGGTTGCAAAGAGTTGGGCACAGCTGAGCCCATACCTCTGTGTGTGCGGACACACACACGTCTATACTCCAAGGTGAAATGTTATATATCAATATATATAGGTTTTTACAAAGCATTTGGGGGTTAAGAAAAGGGGAAACTAATATTTATTTAACCCACCATGTGAGGTGGGAGAAGAGATACACAGGTGCGCTCTATTTTAAGACTCAGTGCACGAAAAGCCCAGCCTTTAAAACAGAGAAATTAAAAGGTAGCTATTTGCTAACAAATTTTCCCTTTCATTTTATAAAGGGATTCACCATGGGGTTCCTTTGCAGAATGAGTCTCCATAATGCACGCTAATATGATTCCATGTACAAATGCTCTCTTCATAATAACTCTTCAGGAACAGATCTGTTGCGTACAATGAGGCTTAGCGAGCATCACTTTTTCCGGGCAGCATAAGGTTTCCCACATCTGAAAAGTCACTGACCTTGTCCATTAGGCAGGCAGGTGGGGAAGTGCTACCTTCCCACTGACTCCAAGAAGGGCTTTGCCTGGCAGATTGAAAGGATAAGGATTTCAAGCATGTGTCCCTGGGAAATCCCATGGATAAAGGAGCCTGGTGGGATATAGTCCATGGGGTCACAAAGAGCCAGACACGACTGAGCACACCTACACACAGGATTCCTTCTTTCCCCAGGTCCTGAGCCTGAATCTTCCAACAGCTCTGTGCTGTTATGCAAACACTCTTTTTCAGAGATATGAAAACGGAAACCTTGGCTGTTCATAGCCAAATTAGGAGGAGCTGAAATTGTTCAAGAAGTTGCTTCCCTGGTACCATTTTGATGGAAACTATGTGTTTCTTCTGAACACATCCCCTGACTCTGGCTTTCAAATGCAGATTCTTTTAAAGAACTGTCTCCCAACTTTCGTTTTCATCCTCTGTGGTGACATATTTTAGAAGTAGATAAACATCCATAGTATATAGCCTGACTGTTTTTCAGGGATTTGGATGGTACAAGAAACTTAAATGGAAATACAAGGGCAGATAAAATCGTGCTGAGGGCATCCTGTTGGCATGTGGGGTGATCTATGTCTCGGGGCATAGATCATGGGCATTCCATGCCATTTGTCAAGTGGGAGAGGGAGAGAGATGCAGAGGGCTGGTGAGGAAACAAAGCCAGCACCTGGGGCAGGAGCCCTGCACAATTCAGAGGCGGGATTCCTGGACAAATGCTACCATCCCCGGGCCTGGGATGAATGGGGGAAGCGGCTGACAGCGGCTTGGCACCTGAATGCTGTACTTCTTATTCACACTCTATGGCAGGTAGCAATGCAGCCGTTTCTAAGACTGATCACTGGAAGGGAAAGCACATTTAACCCATCTGTGCGGCTCTCTGAAGAGGTGTCTGTCTTCATGTTCCCCTGAGGTCAGGAGCTCTCTACTGCAAACAGCAGTGAGAAGGCTCCACTGCGTTTGAGTTCTTGAGGCTGCTGCCCTTTCTCTCTCTGCCCCGCCCCCCACCTTTTCTCTTGTGGAATTGTTGCTACCATGTTTTATCTCCATCATTTATTATTTTTCTCTTGCAGATGCAGTATGTAGCAGTGGTAGTTACAGACTATCAAACCAAATGGATAAATACTGAATAAACTGTGTTAGCTCTGTGTTTTTTTTTTCCCTAGGTGGTAATTTTTAACTTTTTAAAATTAAAACTAATGGATAGCAGGGAATAGGATATCAATTTCCACGCATTTTTATGATCAAACAGAAGACCAACCCCTGGGGCTGGCACATTTACCATTCTCTGCTATTAGGGAAGCAGAGAATGGTAAATTCAAGGGAAGAGCTTGCAAAGCCCTGTGATTTGAACGAAAACAGAGCAACCCCCCACCCTTTCCAGCCGGGGCATCTCTCTGCCACCAAGCAGCATCTGAACAGATTTCATTTCACAAATGGAAATGGGACGCAACCAAATTTTTTTCAAAGTGATTTCATGAAGAGTGGGCCTGTTTAATTGGGTTTTCTGAGCCAGGATTAATATTACAAGCTGGGGAGCTCTGCAGTGTGCCTCTGCTGTTGGCTTTGCCACACCACCTGCCTCCTGGGGGAAGGCAGAGAAAAGTGCCACCATTCAGAAGCAATTTTCCTTCTGCTTCCAGCTTTCTCACTGAATGACTTAGAGCCAGCCTGGACCAAGCATCCAGGCCTGATCTGAGTTATATGTAATGTAGGAAAGATCTTTCTAAGCTCAAGGTCATCTCTAGAGCATGCCTTAGATTCTTTTTTTCATCTCTAATGTATGTGGTTTTCTAAAATGTCTAGCTTTGCCCTCCCCTTGTCTCCATTCTGCTTATTAAGGTAAATTTGCATAGAAATGGGATCTTGGTTTTCGGGACCATTCACCTGACACTTGATCTCCTGATGTGACCAGTGTCTGCTGCTGATACCATGAGGGTGACCCACAGGAACTCATCATCCTGCACACCAGAGGCAAGGCCTTAATTAGGGAAAGCTTTGCATGTGAAAGTAATGGGGTGAATCCAATCAGCAAAAGCATTTAGCTTTCACCCAGGAGGACAGAGTACTCCTTCCTGTTGAGTGGGTCATCCCAGGTCACAGAAATTTTAATTTGCCTTAGATGGACAGATCTTGAAGAAAGTGCACAAAAAGTATATAGATTTTGAGTCTGGAAATAAGTTTTGACTGGTGATAAAGCTCAGGCAGTGAGCTATGACATTTTACTTTGGCTCCTAAAATATTTTTTGCTTAATATGTCTTTGGGATTTGTAATGCTCATCCCTACAAATGGCCTTTGGAAGACCAAGCAAATGTGGAGAATCAGAGGAGGCACCCCTTGCTATCACTGCTGCCGCAGTCAGCTTTAATCCCCTGATCTATGCGAATCACCCCTTCCCACCCCGCAACCACCTTCCTTATTTACCTAAATCTCCTCACTTGGGCAGAAATTCCCACTGAAAGGACAACTGTGGTCCCTGTTTACTGGTCATAGAAAGTCAGTTAGGTTTGAATGTTTCTGAGCTACAGGGTTTCATACGTAAGACAAATTTTGCAAAACATTAATGCCAAACAGCAGCATTCAAGACAATGTCTTGACAGTGAGCAGAGAACCAAAGAAACTTGAGGGTCATGGAGAATAAGCATCAAATTTCAAAGAAAAAACTTTATAGGAGGTGGGGAAAATTAGAAGAAAATTATTGCGGCTTTTGGTTAGGCTGCGTTTGCTGAGGATAAATTCATTCTACGAAATTATTCAAAAACATAAATGCTACTCACTCGGTGTTGTCTTGGATAACATCTGGTGTCTATTATTTAATTTCATCTTACTCCTTCTTCATTGAACATTATGATCACCCTTTTACGAACAAGGAAACTGAGACTCTAGGAGGTTTATTTACTTGCACAAGATCACACAGCTGTCCATCAACAAAACCAGGACTTTGCTCTCTTTCTATTATACCCCACTGTCTCCTAAAAAATCCAACTATATTTCATTCATAATTTGACTTATTTATCTTTATACAGGTCTCATATATTATTAAGAGGGGTCAATATTTTCACTCAATTCAGAGGCATGAAAATGAAAATTTCCAAAACGTGTTGGCTTCCATAATAATAATAATAAAATTTGGAATCTGAGTCTCCCATTTCTAAAACGAGAATGCTTTCTACTCTCAAACCATGTAAAAGACGGCTAAGTTCCCCACTGACCAAAGCTGTCTAATTCTCTTAAATGATTCAGATGTAAAAGGGAAAATGGCATCTGTCTAATTAACACTGGCTGGTTAAATATAGCTGCCAAGGGATAGTGTTTACAGAACAGTCCTTCCAGTCCCTCAGGCCCCAAGGTAGCAACGATAGCAAGTCTTCTGTCCTTATCAACCGGAAACAGAGATGCCCCAGAAATGATCACAGGCCAGGACAGCAAATGGGGATGAAAGGAAAAGGGGAAGGCGGTCACTGGCCTTCATTTCCTGCTCCTGGCATCTGGGGATTCAGAGAATGATGTCGGAAAGCGGATCTTACGGGCTCAGGCAGCTCTTTCTGAAAACAAAAACCCTTCCTGTGTGCCTGCACCTCCTTCTCCAGCCTGGAGACATTGGACCCTGCACTATCAACCACTAGGACTGCCCTTCTCCTGGCAGAAAACACAATGACCACATTATTTTTCTTCCAGCTTCACGTTACAACATGGAAGCCATTGCCAAGTTCGATTTCATGGCCTCAGGAGAAGATGAACTGAGCTTTCACGCTGGCGATGTTCTGAAGGTAGGTGACATGGGGCCCAGGAGAGCCAGGGAGAGTTTAGGTGTTTCTGGTCTAATCGTGGAGTTAATCTAACAGTTGAATGCTTAAACCGTTTCTCAAGAAACACAAACAGTTCTTTCAAAATCCGAAATTCAGCTCAACCAAAAGGGTTTGAACACCCGTGCACTAGCCACCAGACGGGGTGATGGAAATCTGATTGGTGTAAGCCACTAACCCTGTCCTGAGATGCTCGTGGTCTGGAGAGGGAATTACATCCGTGTGCAGGGCTTCTCATAGATGTTTTTATCTAAGTGCTCAGGAGCACAGGTATGGGACAAGTGATCCCACCTTGAAAGACGGGGTTGTAGGAAGGAGTGGCAACGTCAATTGTCAGGGGAAGCAGTAAAGGTGAGTCAGGCTTTTGGCTAAAGCTCAGAGATGGTCAAGCTCAGGCAGAGTTTGGTCAGCGTTACGAGGCTCAGCGCGGCTGGAACTTACAGGAGGAAGGTGTGGGTGGGGGCGCCTGGAAAGGCTGCTGGAGGAAACTCAGGTCAGTGAAGACCACTCACACCTGGCCACTCCGGGGTTTCTCAAAGCCTATCTTCCACCCGCACTTGACTTGTAGTGGCGGTTTGCTGAGCTGAAGAGGCCTTGGACTTCTTCCACATTCCATGCGCCACACTTACATGGACTCTGCATCTCAGAGTGCCAAATAGTACAAGCCCTTAAAGAAGTGACGGGAGAGTCTGTGGCACCCATGTCCCCCTGGCCTCTGAGCACCTCGGATAGCCTGATCCCCAGTCCTCAGCAGTCCGTGTGGCCACTGTTGTCTCTCCATTAAGATAAAAGCTTACTATGGAAATAACCTCGTCACACGTGAGCAAGGGAATCGGAAAGTGTCTGTAGGGCACAAACCAGGTGGAATTTGAACAGTCCCCTTCCTGCCCGCTTCCCAGGTAGTGCTAGTGGTAAAGAACTTGCTTGTCAATGTAGGAGACGTAAGAGAGGCAGGTTCAATCCCTGGGTCAGGAAGATCCACTGGAGGAGGGCATGGCAACCCACTCCAGTATTCTTGCCTGGAGAATCCCGTGGACAGAGGAGCCTGGAAGGCTACAGTCGATGGGTCGCAAAGAGTCGGACACGACTAAAGCGACTTAGCGTGCGTGCATTCCCCACTCCGAGAGTTTATCTCTCTAACCGCCCTCACTGTGCAAGATGTGGCAATGTGGCTGCCAAGAGCATGCCTTCAATGCTGCGGCTTCTTAAGGTCAAAATACTGCTTGGGCTGCTGACCCAGGAAAGAGTGACCTTCACTTCTTCGGGACCGTACCAAGGTCACTGGAGGGCCTGGGACAAGGTGAGAAGTCCCTCCCTTCCCTGTTGGGTACTGTGACCATGTGGTTATCAACCACTCTGCAGTGTTCACACCCAAAAGAGGCCCCTTGGAGGTGGGTGTGGGGGCAAGTCCCATCCTTACCTCCCATTTCAAACCAAACCATCTGGCTTAAGTTTTCCCTATTCTCCAGAAAAGGTAAAACAAAAAGCAAAAACCTTTCCTCAACTTTGCTTCAGCTCCTAATTTCTTTCCTCTCCTTCATGGCCACACTGGGAAGAATTCTCTGTGCTGGCAGTCTCCACTTCCTCACTTCCCATTCACTCCTCTGACCCCCTGGAATCTGACTCTTACCCACAACACTCCATTAAAGTCCACCAGTGACCTCCTGAGTGTAGAATGTAAGGACCCTGCTAAACACCTATAGGACTTGAAACTGCTCTGTCCCACCTCGAAACACTGTACTCCACTCTGAATATTTTCCTTTTATCCTGTCTCCCAAGCAACCCACATCTTCATCATCCATAAATGATCCCCATATTGTCAATATCACCCATTCTCCCCTTGACTGTTCAGACTATTGCTACATCCCCTTGACTGACCTCATTCTCTCCTCTCTCTTCCTCCTTCATTAAAAAAACTAGACCCAGAGGGATCTTTCTATAAGATAAATTGGATCATATTACTTCCTTCCTCAGAAGTGTTCAGTAATTCCCCGTGACCAGTGGATGGAAATCTAAGCCATCTGAACTCAACCTACCACCCAGCCTCATCATGCTTGAGTGCAAGAACCTGTATACACACATACACACCACACACAAACACACACACACATCTTTGTGTAGGCAATGGCCCAAGTCACACTGCAATATGTACACTGTCCTTTTTCAGGTTCTCCCTGTACTCTGAATGTCCTTCTGCACACATGCGTTTGACTACCTCTGCCAGGGAACCCTCATGAATCCTCCCCATGCCCCACTACCACAGGAAGCTCATTTCGCCCTCTTCAGCTCCTCCATGGCATTTCACACACTCTGCTCAAGGCATTCACACCCTATTTACAAGCAGGCGAGCTCCACTCTCTGCACCAGAGCACCACCTCTGCTGCTCTCCCCCCATGCCGTCCTGATTGTCTGGTCTCATAGTGGCTGCTTCACTCCCTAGAGCTCTGCAGGGGTGGGGGCTGGGCCTGCAGAAAGGTGAGGAAGAGTCAATGAACGAATGAATGAGTGTGTCATCCCACCACTGGTCTGAGAGCAGAGTCTTGCCAGGTTCATCTTTGTGTCTTCCTAGCACCTAACACAAGTCACGGCCCCAGATAGGGGCTCAGTATGTATTTCTCGAGTTGTTAAACTGTGTTTCTGCACACTCATTTAGAATTCTATCAGAAAGCAAAACCCTTCCTTCCTTTCAAATTCTATCCATTGCAGCCATAGTGGTAAAGAGGAAAAGGGATGGGGCTTGTTGGCCGAGTCTCATGGAAGGTCTGTATCATGGTGGTCAGTGGGCCCGCCTGTGGGTCTCTGCATACAAGTGTTTCCTCCAGATACGGGTAGCAAGCCCCAGGAGCTTGGAAATTGGTGTTCTGTTTCTTGGGGGTTTTTTAGAAATTGTTTTCAAGGCCAGTTCTTGACCACCCCAGCAATGCACTCCTGAGTGCTCTTTCATGTTATGCCTTTAGTTCTAAAACACGAAACAGACTTTTTCATTAGAAGATACAAAAACTGTCTGATTTGCTCATCACCAGCTGCCCCCTGCAGACTGTAACATCCCCAGGGTGTAGGCCCCAGCTTATTCATCTCTGTATTCCCAGCACCCAAGTGCAAACAGCAGTGCTCACTACATTGCTGATTCCAGAATGGTAAACAAGATGGCAGACATGGAACTCTAGCCAAATCACTGGATCCCACTTCTCCTGTGAGAGAAACATTCCAAAAGTCAGGAGTTGAATGTTTCATGTGCATATCACGACCTCTCGACCTGCAGCTGCACATGGCACCCAGTTTACACTTCCCACTCGAATCTGCCAGTCGTTATTAAAAAATGTCTCTCAACCCAGGCCATCTCTATGTGCTTCTGCAATTCATCTAACACGACGCCATTTCTTCCCACTAAAACAGCAACCAAAGAGCCCCCAGAGTTAGCCCTAGGTAATTAACTTCTTCAACACTTCTGATTTCTGCTATGCCTCTAAGAGCTATAATTTCATCCAATTTTGAAATTCTTCCAACCATACATTTTGTCCTCTTTCCACGTCTAACTTATTCTCAGGCCACGTAACCCAGAAAATGATTCCAGCAGGCAACACCGTAAGAGTTAAGTTACAGCGAAGTTGAGGGTAAAACCTCACGGGTTTAGGCTGAACTCCTTGCGCAGGTTTGCACGATGGGGACAAGAGATAGAGAAACGGAGGAGATGGAGAGATGAGAGGGACAGGAAGTACCAGCCCTGCCAACAACGGCGGGAGGAAACCACCATCACCACCCCCCAAAGACTCTTCTTTGCTGAAAATGAGATTTTTTTTAAACCCTTGCCTTTTATACATCATAAAAAGCCTGTAAATTTGCCTCTTTGGGAACACGATGTCAGGCAGACCAAGCATCAGGTGGTGAGGAAAACGGACGGCATTGTGGGATAATCTTTCGGTGGCTACAGGGTGTAAATGAGTATGAGCCATGATTACTAAAATTACAGCCAGTTTTGGGTCAGAGAGCCAAGTGCAAAATGTAGTTCCTACCGTGATGAGCCCATTTCCAAATGGCCTCTTTTACTTCATCCCTGCTCACCTTGGTATTTGACATTTGCTGCCCAAGCCACACATCTTCCCATGTGATGGGAGAAAGGAATTCCAGAGCCTGACATTTGGGGCAGATGGCACAGAGTAAAATGCCCTTGTGTTTTTACGTGATGACGATGCCCTGGTGCCGCGCTTCCTAGTTCTTCTTTTGACCTAGATTTCCTGCTCCCCTACCCCCGCCACCCCCCTCGGCACACACATACCTGCACGTCCTTAGCGATACCAACAGTCACATTTGATGTTAGAAACTATAAAGTTTCCTTTTCTCAGCAATTCTAGAGCTCGAATATGGGACACACTTTTATTTCTTCATAACAAATGATCACATTCAAAACATACACACAGAACACTTTAAAGAACTTATCAACCCTCCATGTCCTTCAGACCTGGAGTTCTCCTTCATAAGAATATTACGTTTGACAGAATTATATTTAAAAACACAGCCTGTATTCTCTGGAGGACGTCCAGGGATGAGGGAGCATTTGATCCTCGCATCAGCTCCGTGAAGGGGCTGCCAGTTTTTATTGCCCCCATTTTGAAGATGATAACTGACTCGCCTGCGGTCAGACAACTAGGGGACCAAGGACCGAAGGACCAAGGGCTTCTCCTTCCAAACTCAGGAGTGATATTAGAACTAGGTCATCACTGCTTCTCAGTTACATTGCTCTCTTCAGTTCTCTTCCCATCTCTGGGAGGCAGAAACCAGAGGCTTCAAATCCACCCACTTTTCGGATGACTCTGAAATCCAGCTCCAGCCCCCACCTCACTGCTGAGCCCAGACATACATCTCCAATGCTCTCTGAGCTTTCCTTCTCTGAGGGTCCCGGGAGCAACTTGATTCACCCGCAGGCAATCTGGGGTCCATGAGCTTTCCCTCAGACCTCTTCTTCCTCCTGTCTTTTCTATTTTGGTAAAAGTGTCACCACCCACTCAGTCTCCCAAGCCAGAAATCCAGAGCCATCCCAGAATCCCCTTCTCCCTCAGCTCCTCGAACAGTCACGAAATCCTGCCCGTTTGTGCTTCCTGATTCCTCTGAAATCTGTCCTCACTTCTACCTAGCCCAGATCTCCTTCGTCTATGCTGGATGGCTACGCTCCTCTTCCTACACTCTCTTCCCTGACTTCACCCCCCAGTCCATCTTCAAGTTGTGATATCGCACACTTTTCTTGACACTGATTCTCACTGTGCTGTTTCCCTGATGAAAATCCTTTGATAGCTCCCCGTACATTTCAAGATAGAAATTTGAACGTGGGCTACAAGGCCCTGTAACCCTGGTTTCCCCTCTCTCTACTCCTGGGGTCACAATCTAAACTTCCGCCAGATTGAGGAGTTCTGTCCCAAGAACACACCTCACTTCCTCACGCCCTGGAAGTAGTTATTTTTGTCATCAGACTTCGCCTAGGTAACTCACCTGGGCAACCCAGGCAATCCCTGCTCCGAGTAAGCTTTCCTATCCATCTTCTGCTTTCCTCTTTATCATTTCTCTTCCATCAGTTAAGACGTTTTCAGCTATGAGAAACAGAAACTTAAAATGGCCTAAACAAAGATTTATAATTTCTCATACAAAGTCCAGGCGTTGGAGGGCTCCTAAGCGGCTAATTCAGTAGCTCCACGACATTGTCAAGGTTCTTCCCACCTTTTTGTTCGGCCATCTTCGTTTTGAATTATTGTTTGAGTCTGCACTACATATTTAAGAAATATTCTCAGTAGGGGAGAGTGGAGAGGAAGTCAAGTATTTGTCTTTTGATGATAGGAGATTTTCTGAAATGACCAGAAGCCACATAGAGCCAAGTCTGGAAAGTCATATAAGTAATCAAGGCAGGTGATAACATTTGGGGTCATGGTCAAGGTAAGACCTTATAGTAACGAGAAAAAACTTCTGGTTTTGCCTATGATTGCAGTCTAGAAGCAAATTTAGAAAAGGTATTCCGGGTATCTTGAGTTATGTCCAAACTGTGCAAACATGGAATATGAACACAGAGAGTTACTGTTTTCAAAGCTAGCCCCCACTTAAGTTTTAGTCCACTAATGTAAAAAAGTAAGAACAAATTAAAATTGTAAAAGGTTCTCAGTTACCTGGCAGAGAAGGAGAAACCACCTGCCAGATAAGGAGCTTAAAGTGCTAAGATCTGAGACACAAATCTTCAAAACAGGAGAAGAGGGGTTCAGAGAAGCCCCTGAGCACTGAGTCTGGGAGGCCACACCAGGGTGGAGTCACATGAGGAGGTGGCCGAAGTGTACAAAAATAGCTTGGGGACAAGAGAAGCCAAACTCCAAAGATAAGCCTGCTGCTTCCCCACTCCAGTGGTTCTGTGGTTTCTTTGGCATGCGTGTGTGTGCGTGTGTGTGTGTGTGTGTGTGTGTGTGTACTCACTTAGTCGTTCAGTCTTGTTCGACTCTTTGTGACCCTGTGAACTGTAGCCTGCCAGGCTTCTCTGTCTGTGGGATTCTCCAGGCAAGAATACTGGAGTGGGTTGCTGTTTCCTCCTCCAGGGGATCTTCCCGACCCAGGGATCAAACTCTTGTTTCTTATGTCTCCTGCATTGGCAGGCAGATTCTTTACTGCTACACTACCTGGGAAGCCTTCTTTGACTTATTTCCCTCTAACTTCAAAAGCCTTTGTTCTTTTGGATTGGGTGGAGCTTGGATTTGGGTGCATGGGTTCTTTGCTCTGCAGCCCATTTCTCTTGCTTCTTGGTGTCCTCCTCTCAGTGACTTCATCCTTCCTTCTCCTCCCTGTAGATCCTAAGTAACCAAGAGGAGTGGTTCAAGGCGGAGCTTGGGAGCCAAGAAGGATATGTGCCCAAGAATTTTATAGACATCGAGTTTCCTGAGTAAGTATTTCCAGCCTGCGGAGATAGGCCTGCCCACACACACTCCCCTTACTTTTTCAGTAGCCACTAAAATTATCCATGCACAGCCCAGACGCTGTTAAAAACGGTTGCCTCTGGAGAGGGAACCACGCAGCTGAAGGCCAGGGGTGGGAGGGAGATTTGCATTTCACGGCATTCTCTTTTGAATTTGATACCATATGCAAGTATCGCCTATTTTAAATTTATAAACCAAAGCCATCTCTGATTGTAACCATGGTGTTTCCAAGAATTCCAGTGGGGGCGCTCTCGGCCCCCCACCTCCACAGCTGCTGCTTCAAGAGCTCTTCTCCCCTATCTCCCAACCCACCTTCCATCCCAGTTCCAGGATGACATGACGAAGCTCTTGAAACCGTGAGCTTCCCGAAACCGTGTTTGCACTCAGTGAGAGAGGTCGGGGAAATTCCCTCTATAAAGAGGAAACGAAAAGTTGAGATTGGGTCACGTGCGTCTCAAGAATTGACCACAAGGGTTAGATAGAAATCTAATCTTGTCTGAGAGTCAGGGTCTAGCCGAAGAGCACAGGTTTGTTAGAAAACCAAAGTGGTGTTGGTGACTCTGGTGAGGTGTAACCGTACCACTCAGAGGGAATCAGCACTGACCACTGAACGAACAGAATGACCACTGGCCTCAGCCAGGGGGCCCTTGAGGCTGTCCTGCCACCTTCTAGGTGAGCACGGCACACCTGCAGCTCCTCCACCCACCCCTGACACACACACTCTCAGCCGACCGCCTGGCTTCCAGGACAGCAGAGGCCCCCAGAAAAGCCCGTCTACGCCACCCTTCCTGACTCACTGCCTCCACCCACATCCCGCAACTGCTCAGACACTGCCTTTCCTGCAGTTGTTTGGAAAGAACCGTCTGTGCTTCGAGCAGAAGTCCTCCCCTCTCTCCCACATCAGCTTTCCTCCCTCTCTGCTGGCTCATACCCGGCAGCAAATAAGGATCCTGTGATTTTTCCCGGCTTAACAAAAAAAAAAAAAAACATGAAACCAGCCAACAAAACCCTTGATCCCAAATCCCCTTCCCGCTACCACTCCACCCCTTCCAAAGAATCGTTATATTCGCTGTCTCTAATTCCTCGCCTCCTGTTCTCCCTGGAAGCCCCAGGACTCCTTGGAAACCTTTTCATCAAGGTCCCAGTGAACTGCGGGGCCCAGTGGTCAACTGTCGGCCATCATCCCAGCACCGTCACTTTCTTCACTGGGCTCCCAGCACATTCTTCCTCCTGGTTCTCCTCCCACCTCCCTGGCTTCTCCTCCCCCTTCTCCTTTGCTCGTCCTCCTCCCCTCCCCCATCTCCTTTGGGGTTAGAACACCGCCCTCCCAGGGAGGCCCTCCCCACCACCACAGTTTAGATGGCTCCCCCTCCCCACCTCTGCTCTGTGTTCATTTTCCCCATAGCGTTACCTCAGCTGACTCTATATTCTCATTACTTCATTGTTTGTGATATGTCTGCCCCTACCCCACTAGAATGTGAGTTCCATGAGGGTGCTTGTCTGTCCTGCTCACCACGACATTCACTACATCCTCAGAAGAGGGCCCGGCACACAGAACATGTGTAACAAAAGCTGTTCAGTGAATGAATAGAACGGATGCGTAATACGAAACTCTGGCACTCATTTCACAAGTAGCGTGTGGACATTTCTGTAAGTCTTGAAAGAAGTCACTTCTTTCAAGTGACTTCAACAAAACCCAGAGAGAGGACGAATGTGTATTTTCTAAACAGTTCCCTCTCTGGTTGCTCCCTCTTTCAAGAGATTTCCTCTGAGGATGGCTGCTGTGGAGGGGGCTCCCATTCTTTTCCCCTCCCCGTTATATTGCTGTGGTGGGCGCTCGTCAGTCCTGTAGGTTCGTATGGCACCTACTCCGGCAGGATCTCCGGGCAGATGACAGTCAGAAACCCTCTGGTTCCGGCCCCTCAGAGCCTGACCAACCTTTGCTGCAGTCCCAGGTCTGGAAAAGGGATAATCCTCCCCACCTCTGTCTGTTCAGTTCCTAAGTTCCAAAGGGCACAAGGGAACGGCTCACAGAGGCCCGTTGGACGCTCACCTTAAGGGGACACACGTGCTCGCCTTCTGGGGGCAGCGATTAGGTAGCCATGCTGCAGCAAAGGGACGCCGCCCCCACCGCACCCTTGGCCGCGGAGGAACGGCAAACACTTGCTCTGCTCCACGAGGGTGAGAGCGGTTCCTGGCCTCCTGCCCTGCGGCTGGAGCCAGTTTGTCTTGCCTGCATGCAAGTGCTCAGCCTTTTTCACATTCGCTGCACCGCCCGCAGCAACACTTCCAAAGGCTGCCCCCTGACTGCTAACCTGAAAGAGCAGTTTCTCCTCGGTTCCTTCTTTCCACAGTAAAGGTTATTCTCCAGCTGGGTTTCTTAGGGAGGGCCCGGGAGGCGGCTGGGTAGAGGCCTCTCTCCAGCTGCCGCTAGCCTCGCTCACTTCCAGGAGAGCTTGGGGACCTCCCTGCGTGCCCCACAGCGTCTGCCAGGCACAAGGCACAGCCACTCCTGCCCCATGCCACCCAGAGGCCCTCGGTTGTGACCCTTCTTCCCGGCCACCAAGGTCTCAGCCTGAAGCCAGCACCCAAGGGCCCTGCCCGTCCCAGCGTGAAGGGACCCCTGTCCTCCCGGCGCAGCCTCTGCCCCTGCAGTCCCTTTCTGGAGATGTCCCTCTCACAGCCACCGGCAGGTGGCCGCTCCTGCAGTGAGTCCCTCCCACACTGTCCCGTTTTGTGCAGTGGCACATTTCCATGACTCAGGATTTCCAAGCAGGCAGGAGAGAGACTTCTCCTGGGCGGACAGGGCCGGAGGTACCTCAAGGGGACACTCACTTGCCTCGCCTGGAAACTGCTACAGCGTTTGTTTGGTTTCAAAAGCGCCTGGCCCCTCTTGGGGTCTCTCCTCAACCCTTCTCCCTGTGGGTCATCTCTCCCAGACTTCCTTCCCTCCCTACTCCCAAACCCCATCAGTCTGGCATCTCACCAAGATCCTCTGTTTTTATCTCACCTGATAGGTGGTTTCACGAAGGCCTCTCACGACACCAGGCAGAGAGCTTGCTGATGGGCAAGGAGCTCGGTTGCTTCATCATCCGGGCCAGCCAGAGCTCCCCCGGGGACTTCTCCATATCCGTCAGGTACTGGCCAATCCTGACTCCGCCCTGACCTACTAAAGCACTAAAACAACAAGGTGACCTCTTAAACACGACCTATCCCTCAGGAGCATGGTGGCAAGGGGCCGGGCACAATGTGTCAGTACACTCACCTGCCTCCCCTTCCAGCCCCGGTGCTTCTGGAAAGACAGGACTTTTATCAACCTCACTCTGTGTGTTTTACAGCACCATGGGTGCTGGGTGAGCGTCTGTGGAAGGAGAATGGGAAGGGAGAAGGAACAGAGAATTTCCAGAGGTCCACATCCATCTTGGAGTTGCGATCTTTTTTTTCTAATTAATTATTTTTGTTTGGGCTGGGTCTTCGTTGCTGCCCTCGGGCTTTCTCTAGCTGCAGTGGGCGGGGGCTACTCTTCTTTGCAGTGCACTGCACGGGCTTCTCTTGTGGAGCACAAGCTCTAGGTGCATGGGCTTAGTAGCTGTGGCTCGCAGGCTTAGCTGCTCTGCAGCATGTGGAATCCTCCTGGACAAGGGATCAAACTCATGTGCCCTGTGTTAGCAGGCGGATTCTTATCTACTCTACCATCAGGGAAGTCCAGGGTTGCAATCTTAGCATTTTCTTTTACTACCAATGCCTATCTGAAGAAGGGCAGAGAAAAATCAAAACCCTCAGACACCACCATAGGACACATCCATAGTTGTAGGATGGAAAGAAAAGCCTACCTCCACGCTCTGTAATGCTGTGAAACTGACAGGGACAGAGCAGAGCCCAGGAGGCCTGGGGTGGGGGCACTCTGACAGCAAAGTCTCGCCAGTGTGCGGCATCCCACTCCTTGGGAGGAAATGACTCAGTTTAACATGACATAGCCCCACACACAGAAGCCCCACGTCTGAACAGACGGCGTGTGGTCAGCGTGCTGGGGACGGCGAGTCACACATCAGACTTGGTGACCACATGTGAAAGTGCAAGGATGGCAATAGCAGCACAGGGAGCGGTGCGGCAACCTGTACGGGAAACCTCACCGGCAAGTTACCTGACCGAGGGGCTGTCTGGATTCTGCAATGTGATTTGAAAGGCATGCAGCTTTAAGTTCCTAAGTCCAATCTCAATAAATGGAGGCCACATCACTATTTAGAAAGAACGTGCAGTACTTTAAGGATAAGTACTTTAAGGAATAAGTAGGAAGGACTTAAAAAGAATGGCTTAAGGGGACTTCTCTGGTGGTCCGGGGGCTAGGCTCCATGCCACCAAGGCAGAGGGCTCAGGTTCATTCCCTGGTCAGGGAACTAGAGCCTGCATAGCACAACTAAAGATCTCAAACGCTGCAACTAAGACCTGGTGCAACCAAGGAAATACGTTTTAAAATAGTAGTAATAAAGGGTCAAGCATTTGTATGCATATGTGTCCCCAGCAGGCTCAAGAATAGCTTGGTCTCTTAAGCATTGCCCTTGCAAGCTGACTCAAACTCTTAATTTCCCTTGACTAAAGCTTTCTTTTTTTATAGCTTGAATGATGGTAAATTTTAGCTCAGGCCAATATTAATGTATCACCAATTCTAAACTTGTTAGGTCTTAATTCATGAACTTTTTCTCTATTAATAAATCTTACAACTCAAACCTGTTTCTTCAGGGCCACAGTTAGAGGCAACACCAAGCAACTTGTTAGATTGAAAGGCATCTATCTCTTCGTGCCCTTGGTTTGCATGTTGAGGCTGGCTTTTTCAGTGAGGGATTAGGGTTTATCATTCCTTGATTAAATTGAATTCTACAAAAAACGATCGGCTTTGATGTCTGCCATGATCTTCCCTGCCATTGAGGCTATGCAAGCTCTTGTGATGGTGATTATTATGTGATAAGTTTTACCTCTTCTGCAGAAATGAAGTCTAATATATTCCAAAGCGAAATCACTAATTTATTTATACATCTGCTTTCTGTCCTGGCACAGATAATTAAGAGCTAATTGTAATTCTCTATCACTTAGGAGGGTCTGAAACTGAGGGTCTGAAACACTAGACTGAGACTCTGGAGCCCTGAGTTACACCCTTTTCTCCGCCCTTCTCAGACCTCAAGACAGTGGTCCAGCCCCTCTCTCTCTCCACTGGCCAGATGACCAACCGCAGTCCTGACAGGCACCCTGTCAGTACATGGGAGTGAAAGAGTTAATGTTCCTCATTCCCAGCTCTTTGACTAAGAGATGGTGGATGAATAATCGTGTCACAAGAATATTGCCTCCTCCTCACCCAGATGTGGGGAGTGAGACTGTGAGTCGAACCATGTGGTGCTGGAGTGAAGAAAGCATATACGAGTGACCGAAGCTAAAAGGCGAGGGGCAAGCAATGATTGATTGCCAAGTGTTGGCTATGACCCCAAGGTAGTTAGGCAGAGGTCACTGCATGGGTTTGCCTGTCTCTGAGCAGAGCCCTGAAAATAAGATAAGGAGGAAGATCAAAATGCCTGCACCCTCCGAACACAGACCTCTAAATCCATCCCTTAGAAAGAATTATCTTTGCTCTCCAACAGTCTAAATTTTTTACCTTTCTGCTGGGTCACGCAATTGATATTAATAACATCAGTTTATTTTTCAGTTTATTTTTAGACATAAATGTGTCTCCATTTGACCAAGAAAACTTGACATCCAAACAAGAATGACTTAGTGATGGAAAATGGCTGAGCCTGTTGGTAAAGTCTCAGTCTCCTCTTTCAGTGAATAAAACCCAAATTCTCCATCCCTGGTACAAACATGCTCCATCGCTTCTGAGTTCAGCTGGTGTCAAAAGTGCTGATCTAAAAGAAGTTAACATGAGAAAAAAAAAAAAAAATTAGCATGTGTGCTTGGTGTGACAGTCCCAGCTCACTAGACTGGAATCAGAGAACCAGGGTCCTTGCCTCAACTCTGCCCTGAACAGTGACCTTGACCAAGCCCCTCCACCTCTGAGTCTCAGCACATTTTTTTCTCCAACAACTCAAAATACTTTGTAACCTTATTTATGCAAAACAAGACCAAACAAGAGATCCCAGCTATGTAGAGAACAAAGCGTGACAGATTTCTCAGGGTAGTTTTTGAACTTAAAGGAGCTGGTTCAGACTATTTCTGTTAACAGAAAGAAAAGAAGGGCTTGAAAAGCTCCTCCCCTCTGAGTCTTGGCAGAGTTCTTAGCCTGGTAAGGTCTCAGGCATTGCCATGCTTCAAATAAACATTGTGAAAAAAAATCCTCAACCTTGTAGTCTTCAAAGCACTTGGAATATTTTTTCTTGTAAAAGGGCGATTCCAGTATCAGAGAAAGATTGCTTTCTGCTCATGTGAAAAACAAAAACAAAAACAAAAACCTCCTCTCAGGAGTTCCCTGGTGGTCCCGTGGTTAGGACTTGGTGCTTTCACTGTAGTGGACTCAGGTTCAGTCGCTAGAGGAACAAAGATCCTGCAAGCTTTGTGGCAAAAAAAAAAAAAAAAAAATCCCCTCTAGCTCAGCTTGAGTCCTGAGTGGCCCCTCCCAGAAATCACCCCTATAGTTTGACTAGGCCAGCCCACCTGCCGAGGGATGGGCCAGCCACCCACACCTCTGCTTCCTGCCCAAAGAGAACTCCAGCATCCCTGGATGCAGTCGTCCCTGGAGGCAGAGACACGCTCACCACGTGATACATAATTTGGATTTGTCTTGCTCTTTAGGCATGAGGATGACGTTCAGCACTTCAAAGTCATGAGAGACAACAAGGGTAATTACTTTCTGTGGACAGAGAAGTTTCCATCCCTCAACAAGCTGGTGGACTACTACAGGAAGAATTCCATCTCCAAACAGAAGCAGATCTTTCTGAGGGATAGGACCCGGGAGGAACAGGTATGCTGCTGGACTCCATCACCCCCAATCCAGAGATTCTGGGCAGTTTGGGTCCCTACGTGAACCCCTAAAACCATGCATTTGATGGGCAGATCCCTGTATATTCTGAAAAGCAGAGATCTCAGTTTAAATCCTAGCTTAACACTTTCTAGGTATGTGACTTTGAAAAGTTCTCTAATTCTCAGTTTGTTCATCCACAAAATCGGGATAATAGTGACAGCTACTTCATAGGCTGGTTCTGAAGGTTAGAGAATGATGTAGTCCATCCCTTATTTCATTCCTAATCACGCCCCAAGCACTCAGTATACATGGGCTCTTATTATAGACACTGTTGTTTCATTATTCACAGACGTTACCATATCACAGTTTTCAGCCTAGCTCAGGAGCTACCCAAGGATGAATTAACTTGGGGGAAGCGGTAGGGCTACCCATGGGGGTATTAGAACCTCGAGTCCAGGACTAATAAGCAAGTAGAGCTTTGTAACAGGATTTTGGGGTGTGCAAGGTAGAAGCAGGGGGCACTGGAGAAGAAAACCGGAGGTGGAATTCTTGCTCTTACAACAGTTTGGAACATGAAGTATTGTCTTAATAGAAGAAAATCTCACGTGCCTTGGGGCCAAAAAGTCAAAACATAAAAAGAAGCAATGTTTCAATAAATTCAACAAAGATGTTAAAAATGGTCCTGTATCAAAAAATCTTTTAAAAAATGCATCTCCAACAGACCTGGCTTTAAAAACTGATTTCATTGCTAACTATCCTGATTACCCAGTCAAGTGAAGAAAACTTTCTGAGCATCAGTTTTTCTCATCTGTAGAATGGAGAGAATATAATGCCTTCTTCATTGGACTGTGGTGAGGATAAGTGAGATATAATCATAGCACTCACCACAGAGTCTGGGCCCCAGATGGCACTAAGGAAATGTTAATTTGATTCCAAAAGTAAATTCACACACACGCAATCTATAAAATATATTTTAAAGGAAATATCATGGTTATAGGAGATGGGTATTATAGGAACCAGCACTGAGTGGAAGAGTTGAAATCCCAAGGACAGGTTATCTGAAAAGGCATTGAGACTTTCCAAAGCAACATGTGCTTTGGAGAAGTAAAGGAAACCATCCCTTTCAAGTAATAGGTTGATTTTAAGCCTGAGAAGTTACAATCAAAGGAGAAAAGGGTGTTCCCAAATGCACACAAAAGTTCATAAAGGAAAACAAAGGTTAATACGGACCTTGTGACTTCTTTCAACCAGGAAATGGACAGAGATACTCATTTACTACGATGTGCACGCAGAGATGAGAGAGGAAACATAAAACTGCACTAAACTGGATTTAATGAGTTCATTTTGCCAAGTGCTTAGAACAGTGCCTGGCATATGCTAAGCCCAGGGCTCTGTGTAATTGTTTGTTAAATAAAAATAACAAGAAAGTGTCTCTGAGTCATGAGGCTGTGGTAGCATTCAGGAGAAAGGTCTTGTTTTTTTCCCTAGTGCCCAGCAGCAGGCCTGGTTTCCATGGTGCTGTGAGAGCATTGCTGTTTGGGTCTCTATCACCAGGCTATAAATGACAGTTCAAAATCATGCAAAGTCAATAGCAGAGCTTATCTGGGGGATAGGATGTCCAGCCATGTGGCAACATGCGATAAGGAGGGGTGGCATTGTGTCAGTAAAATGGAATATTTAAGCTTGATTACACAGAGAAAAACAAGCCCACGAGGAAGGGACGAGATGGGTACCAGGTGGAAAGTGTATGAACCAGAGACCCAAACTCCCCAAAGCAGGAGAATCTGAGAATGCACAGGCCACTCTGAAAATGTGATGATCTGAACCATTGATTTTCTTTAAGCTGCTCCCACCCCCATCAGCTGTTTCTTGGAGCTGTCAGAAGCTAAGTCTGGGAACAGCTGCTGGAAAGGCTGGGTTGGGCCAGGAGAGGCAGGAGGAGGATGGATCTGTGTCATCTCTGTTCTCTCCCAGGGTCAGCGGGGCAACAGCCTGGACCGGCGGTCCCAGGGAGGCCATCCCCTGAGCGGGGCTGTGGGAGAAGAAATCCGGCCTTCGATGAACAGGAAGCCGTCGGATCACCCCCTGCTCCCTCCTTCGCAGTACCCCCTGGCCCCACTGCCATCACAGCAGCGGTACCTGCCGCAGCATCATTTTAATCAGGTACCTGGGAAGGATACCGTGGGCACAGGGAGTGGAGGAGGACCTGCTCTCCCCCCAGGCTTCAGCAACCGTGTCCCCACCACCACTCAGTGTGAAAAACCCCACAGTGCTGGAAACAACTGAAACAAATAAATGTTGGGGGCCAGTTGAGGCCCCAGGACTGGCTGTCAGGGGAGGAGCGTCTCGCTCCAAGCCTGGTCCCATCTGGTCTCGCTGAGCCCAGAGAAAATATCCTGGGTCCTTAGAGGGCAGAAACATGGAAACTGCTTTAGGCAAAGACGTCTCTGTGAATTGAGTCCCTGCTTAAACACGTACAAACACACACACACATACACAAACACACATAACACACATGCACACATTCACACACACACACATGCACATGCACTCATACATATACACACACATGCACATACACATACACGTACATGTGCGTGCATCCATGCACACACATACATACAAACACACACGTGTATATACATATAAACACATATACACGTGTACATACCCATACACGCGCACACACATATGCACACATACACACGTACACACATACACACGTACACACGTACACACATACACCTACACTCAAACACACATACATACACATACACACACACTCACCCTGAGGACTCTGTGAACAATGACTTCATTTTTCCTATCAGCACAATTCCAAACCTTTTTGTGCCCCTTAACCCATCTGGCTGTCGAGATCTACAGAAAAAACGGATTAAGGCCAGAAATGGAGCCTTGCTTATTTGTTTATTTATCCCCTGCCTTGTTCCAGGTGGGATTTTAAGTGGCTCACTGAGATGGACAATATAGCCAGATAACAACATCCCTAAATTCCTTAGCAGGGCACACAAAGTCCTTCGTGAGCTGCCCAGGTCTGCCTATCCAGCCTCATCCCCTGCTCCCTCCCCATGCAAACAAACATCCTGGAATTGCTGTACTTCCTCTAGTTATCAGAACGGTTCACTGCATTTTCTCTCATGCTTTTGAGTCTTTATTTGCTGTCCCTTCTGCCTGAAATGCCGTTTCCTAGTCAATTCTACTCTTTAAACTGGAGTTCAAGCATCACCTGCTCTAAGAAGCCTTCCTTGATCACCAGGCCAACTCAGACAGTTCTTTCTGCTCACTCATCACATAAATGCATACGGGTTCCCCTCTGAACTGTTGTTCACTGAGGACAGGGGCCTTCTCTTTCCAGATACACATCCCCATGCTTAAGACAGTCCTAGACACATGGCAGGTGCCTGATAAATATTCCTTGGTTGAATGGGTGAGATCTGGCATCATCTTCACAACCTAAGGTCTGTGTGTCACCTTATACCCTCTCTCCCTTATCTGGGGTTTATTGTCCTCTGCGTAAGTATTCTTGGAGCTCTGGCTGCATCCATGGCATCGGAGCAAGGCGCTGGGGGAGCCCATAAGGGATGCTTCCAGCGGTGTGGTGATGGCTCTCTGTCGCATCTGTTTCTAGGAACGCCGTGGAACCAGCCTGGACATAAACGACGGGCCCTGTGGCCTGGGCATGGGCACCGAAATGAATGCCGCCCTCATGCACCGGAGACACACTGACCCGGTGCAACTCCAAGTGGCTGGGGTATGTGAACGTCCCTCTCTGGGCTCAGTGGAGGAGACTGAGGGGCCAAGTAGAGAGACGGTTGGTCCTCCAGAAGAGGCCCCACACTGCATGGAGTTCACATAGAGGTGGAGGGAACCCAGCCAGTGATGGTGGGGCGAGAGTTCCCCGGCAGAGCTAATCCCAGCTGGCATCATCCAGCCTGCTGTTCTCAGTTTGGCTGTCAGGCCTTGCCCGGTTCTCATGTTTCCTGGCTGCCATTCTAGCAGAGGGAGATCTGTTGCCTTTATCACTGATGAGGTTGTGCTGGCACCGAGGGCTGTTAGTCTGGGCACGCTGTGCTCTGTTTGTCACTTGAAGAAGATAAAAAAGACCACCTATTGATGTAGGGAAGAGCAGCTCTCAAGGATCCTCTCGGGACCTTGGGGGATAGACTCAGGGGTCGCTCAGGGCTAGGCACCCGGGTCTGCTTTCAGTGGCAGCAGGATTTGAGACCTCTCTGGAGAGCCATCCATCAGCCTTCAAGGCAGGCTGCTCACGGAGAGTTTGTCTGGACCGCAGAGCCAGCACATTCTCTTCCATGTGTGTGCTGGTGACTCGGAGCCCAGCTTGGCCAGCCCGGGCTCAGCAGGGCCTCTCTGTGTTTTCCCCCAACAGCGAGTGCGGTGGGCCCGGGCGCTGTACGACTTCGAGGCCCTGGAGGACGACGAGTTGGGCTTCCGCTGCGGAGAGGTGGTTGAGGTCCTGGACAGCTCCAACCCCTCCTGGTGGACCGGCCGCCTGCACAACAAGCTGGGCCTCTTCCTGCCAACTACGTGGCACCCATGAGCCGATGAGGCCCTCTGGAGGGGACGGAGGCTTTTGTCTGAAGCTGCCTGCCTGCAAGGGACAGGGCAAGGAAGAAAAGCTTGGACCTACACACACGTGCATGCATATATATGCGTGTATATGTCCGTACACACACGCATATATAAGCCCATGTGTCCACACATTTTTTAAATAGTAATTTATTGGCAAGTTAGTTGCTTAGTTAGTCGATGTGAAAGGAACTCAGGTGGAGATTTAAATTCATAGTTATTTTTCTACTCCCCTCAGCCGGTGTGCGGAAAGAAGGCAGTGGGGGCGTTGGGAAGCGAGAGGCAGGGAAAAGAATCGAAAGGCTTCCTGTCCTCAAGTCAGCATGGCTCCCTCCTCATCTCAGAAATGCTCGCTGAGAAGCTAAGCAGGTCTGCATCTGGCGCTGGACGAGGAACAGCAGGGTGGGGCTGGGCTTGGCGGGGCTTGTTCTGGTTTACCTGAACCTTCTGCTTCTCCCCCGCCCTAGGGTGGGTGTGCGGGCCCCTGACCTCCTCTCCCGCCAGGGTGGGCACTGCTGGGTGGAGGATGAAAGCACAGGTCTGAGCTGGGCCGGAAGGGGTGCAAGGGGAGGGCCGGAGCAGCCGGGGGTCCCGAGCCG
This sequence comes from Aepyceros melampus, assembly GCA_006408695.1. NCBI lineage: Eukaryota > Metazoa > Chordata > Mammalia > Artiodactyla > Bovidae > Aepyceros > Aepyceros melampus. The sequence goes on from SJXQ01003473.1 coordinate 159,231, forward strand.
GGACAAGGCTAGGCCCCTGGCCGACGCTCCCTCAAGCGAACATTCCTCAGCTAATCCTCTTGCCTGTGGCTGACGTGGAGAAGTGGAGACACCCTGAGGGCCAAGCACTGTTGGCAAAAGGAGAGGTTTCTCACAAACCCCTCACTGGCTTTCTTGGATGTGACCTCCATTTCCCCCTGCAACTGAGAAAGCAGCGTCTTAGCCCCTGTAAGGCGCTTGGAGAAGGCCCAGCTGAAGATGGCAGACTTTAGAACTACTGTCTCCTGGCTCCCAGGGTGTCTCTTCAGGGCTCTGTTTCTTTCCCCTCTTGGTTTTCTGTATTTTGAAGACGCTTTGCCCAGCGGCACAGAGAGACGCCCAGCCCTCAAGAAGTCGTTTAGCGCCTCATGGACCGATTGGCCGTGACCCTGGAAGGCAGGGGGCTTTGAGAGAGCTTCCTGTTCCTCCGACTGTGGGCCCGCTGCTGGCGCCCCCCAGGCCCACGAGCTGCACCTGGGAAGGAGCCCCACTGCTGCTGTCTCTCCTTCACCTCAAAATAGACTCCTGTCTCCCAGGGCTCACCCTGGGGGCGTGAAGCACAGAGCAGGCTGGCTGGGGAGCAGGGAGGGACACTGCAGGAGGACGCCCAGGGTCTTAGGAGCCAGAACAAACCTGTCTGCCCCGCGGGCACCCAGGGGGGTGTGTGTTGGTTGGGGGGGCGGTCCTGAGACGTGAAGGACAGGGCCGGGCGGACGTGATGGCGCGGGAACACGGGGCGGGGAGGTGAGGGGGGTGACCTGCGGCTCTGTCCTCTTCCCACCCGTCCTGCTCTGAGGAGGGACCAGGCAGCCGCCACCCAAGGCGCCAAAGAAGCATTTCCAACTCAGAAGGTCAACTGTCCGCGTTAACACAGGCTGTGTCTTGTTGACTCTGAAATCTCTCTCTCTCTGATGCCCCTGTCGCCTTTAGAGAAAAGGGGGAAATGAAAAAACTCTGTGGTGGATCTTGGGAGGGAAGAGAAAAATAGCCCTGAGAGGCAGGGGGTGGGAGGGAGGAAGCTGGCCTCTGGAAATGAAAGTGCGGGGAAGCAGGAGGGAGTGGAGACATTTCAAAAGATCCTGGAGCAGCGTGAGAGGCCGGAGGGGAGGAGAAGGGACAGGAGGTTAAGTGGGAACAGGCGAGGAAGACAACGGAGTGATGGGTCAGGGGGCAGATGGGGCGCAGGCAGGAGGGACCGAGGCTGGTGGGCAGGAGGGACCGGGCGGAGAAGACACGGCAGGTCCAAAGACAAAAGAACAAAGGCCAAGGAGCCCTGATAAATGTTCCAGTGCTGAGCGACGTGAACAAGTTACAGTAAATAAAAGCCAAAAGTAGTGTTTGATTCTACGATATTTACAAACCTCATGCTTTAAGCGCCTGCAGATTGGGTCCCTTTTGTCTGATGCTGTGGGAAGACCAGTCCCAGGGAAGACAGAGGAAAACAACTTGATTCAAGCCTGGGTTTTATGCCTTGAAACACTTCTCAGGAGAGCGGTCACATCAATAAAACACAATGCCTTTGTTTCTTTGGGCTGGGTCTGGTATCTGTGTCACACACCCCTTGGGCAGAGGGCAGGAGTCACTGACCTGGAGCGGCTGACCTCACAGTGTGGGCAAAGCTTTCAGAACCCCTGGATCTGGACCTTCTGTTCAACCAAAGCTTTTTTTTTTTTTTTAATTGAAGGATAATTGAATTATAATATTGTGTTGGTTTCTACCAAACATCAACATGAATCAGCCATAGGTTTTTACCTATGTTCCCTCCCACTTGAACATCCTTCCCATCTCCCACCCCATCCCACTCCTCCAGCCTGTTACCAAGCCCGGGTATGAGTTTCCTGAGTCACACAGCAAATTCCCACTGGCTATCCATTTTGGATGGTATGACCGACTCAGTGGACATGAATTTGAGCAAGCTCTAGGAGATGGTGAAGGACGGGGAAGCCAGGCGTGCTGCAGTCCATGGGGCCGTAAAGAGTCAGACATGACTGAGCGACGAAACAATAATAATCCATTTTACATGGCAATGCACGTTTCCATGTGACTCTCTCCGTACATCCCACCCTCTTTTTCCTCATCCCAGCTGTGTCCATAATCCACCAGAGCTTTTAACCTCTCTGAGATGCTCAGAGAGCCTTTCTCCTGCTCGTTGGACAGCTCAATTCAGAAGGAGGCCAGAGTCGCCCTAACCACCCACAGAGAGAACACGGCCCAGACTAAGAGGACAGGGACCAAGCTCTCGACACGCTGTGGGGGGAGGGGAGCCCTCTAGCCCTACCCGGGACAGCTCTCTCCACCTGCAGCATTTCAGCACCAGGGGCGGGTCCCCCGCAGGGCCTCACACCAGTCACACAACCGGGAAATAGCATTGTCTCTGAACCACTCTGGGTGACTTGGAGCTACCAGGAACTTCCAGAGAAAATCCAGTTCCTGTTGGACCAGTCCGGTCTCCCTCACTGCTTGCTGAGGCTCGCAGCATTTCAGGTGTTTTGTGACTGCCCCTGCCCACCCACTTTTAGATGGCCCTAGGGTGACCTGAGGCAGCGCTTCTCAAAACCAGTGTTCCTATGAATTGCCTGGTTACTGTTTTTTAGTCGCTAAGTTGTGTCCAATCCTTTTGAGACCGATGGACTGTGGTCCATGAGGCTCCTCTGTCCATGAGACTCTTCAGGAAGAATACTGGAGTGGGTCGCCATGCCCTCCTCTGGGGGACCCTCCTGACCCAGGAACAGAATCTGCATCTCTTGTGTCTGTCTCCTGCATTGGTGGGTGGGTTCTTTACCACTAGACTTCCAACCTAGGCTTCCCTGGGGCCTCAGACGGTAAAGCGTCTGCCTACAATGCGGGAAACCTGGGCTTGATTCCTGAGTCGGGAGGATCCCCTGGAGAAGGAAATGGCAACCCACTCCAGTACTCTGGCCTGGAAAATCCCATGGATGGAGGATCCTGGTAGGCTAGAGTACATGGGGTCACAAAGAGTCAGACACAACTGAGCTTTCAGTTGTTCATACACTTCACTTTCACTTTCGTTACCACTAGCATCCCCTGGGAAGCCCAATGGGGAATGTATAAAATGCAGAGTCTGATTCAATCCTGCATCAAGCTCTGAGGTGATGTTGCTGGGTCCATGGACCGCATTTGAGTAGCAAAGGGAAAGAACTTGGCAGCGAGCTAAACAGCTACAAAATCTAATCAAATCCCTCTTCTAGGGATACTCAGACATTTTTCTTTGTCGCTAACAAGTCACTTCGGCTGTGGAATAGACAGACATGATTCAGAACTGTCAGAACACCATTTGCGCTTGGCAGCCCAGACTTCTTCTTTTAGCATCTTCATCTCCATCAAGAATCAAGGAACATCAGAGCAAGAGGCATTCCGATGAAACACAGATAGAGATTTCTTAACAGTAATTACTGTAACACAAGCAGAGATTATAGAAATTGTGAAAGCTTTCTCAGGAGAGCCTTACGCTCCTGTCAGGTGTGGTCCAGCTTGGAGGCAGGGGGATGGCCCTATGACATCATCAGATCTCCAGTAACTCCAAGCAAAACAGGTTATACGTGGGACAGACTGGCGTGGTTCAAATATTTGCCATTTGCTTTGTGTAAAGTTGGCCAGGAATACCAAGGAAAGAGCCTGAGAAAAACCCGTTTTATTTTATTTATTATGTATTGTTGGCTGTGCTGGGTCTTCGTTGCTGTGCAGGCTTCTCTCTAGCTGTGGTGAGGGGCTGCTATCCTCTAGCTGCAGTGTGTGGGCTTCTCATTGTCCTGGCCTCTCCCATTGTAGAGAATGGGCCTCTAGGGCAGGCAGGCTCAGTAATTGCCTCTCCCAGGCTCTGGAGCACAGGCTGAATAGTTGTGGCTCATGGGCTTAGTTGTGGCCCCCCAGCTCCGCAGCACGTGGGATCATCCCAGACCAGGAATTAAACCTGTGTCTCCTGCATTGGCAAGCAGATTCTTTACCACTGAGCCACAAGGGTTGCCCTCAAGTTTTTAAATACTTCTATCACCTTGGAAATGCTTATCATCCTCTCTCCCTTAGGCAGCTGAATTCACCTCCACTCTTTTCTCCCTGCACACCCCCTTGTCCCCAATTCATTCTCTAGACAGATCCCAGAGCCAGCTTTGTAAAACATGAGTCTAATGGCACCACTTTCCTGCCCAACGCACTTGGGTTTACATCCAAAGCCTTAACGCAGCTCTGTGAGGTCTGGCCCCCCTTCACCCTCCCCAGCCTCCTCTGTTTCATCTCCCCTCTTTTGTTTCATGTTCCTGCCCCCCTGGCCTTCTCTAAGCCTGCAGGTGGCCAAGGATCTGTCTCTGTATCTTTCACATCTGCTGTTCTCTCTGCCTGGAATGCATATCCCCTGCTTTTCACCTGGCTCAACTCCTACACCTCTCCAGCTCTTGGTTTAAATGTTACTTTCTCAAATTGTCCTTCCTGACCCCTAATCTAAAATAAATCCTTCCTGGGACTTCCCTGGCAGTCTAGTGGTGAGTTTACTGCCAAGGGTCTGGGTTCAATTCCTGGTTGGGGAACTAAGATCCTGCAAGCCACGTGGCACAACCACAAATCATCATCCTTATCGTCATCCTTCCCATTAGACTATCTCGTGGTTCCTGGTACTTCTCCTGAGGAGCACATGCACAGAGGGTGGTACCAGAATGATTACTATGACCCATTAGACGGTAAGCTCCTTGCGAGCAGAATCGTCTCTGCTTTGTAAACCACTGTAGCCCCAGCATCTTGATATTAACACTGATACCCAAGTTATAGCAGCTCTTGGCCACGTGTGTGTGCTCAGTCTCTTTAAGACGTGTCTCTTTGCAACCCCATGGACTGTACCCGCCAGGCTCCTCTCTCCATGGGATTTTTCAGGCAAGAATAGTGGAGTGGGTCACCATTTCCTCCTCCAGGGGATCTTCCTGATCCAGGGATTGAACCTGTGACTCCTGCATTGGCAGGCAGATTCTTTACCACTGAGCCACCTGGCTCTTGGCCATCTGCCCTCAAAATCTCCAGCTACTTCTGGAAGCCCAAGAGACAGAGAATGGTATCTCTCATGTGTTTAAGCACCAGTCTGCTGGTATCTCCTACTCTGGCCATGTTCAATTGCCGGGGACACCCTCTGCTGACCACGTCTCCCCTGATGCTGCAGATTCACTGTGTATTGCGTCTGTCTGCTGGTGAAATGGCCCAGTCCTTCAGGAAAACAAATCTGCCCCATCATCCATGTGGCAAGGAGTGGGGTGGAGAGTGACCTGCACCCTACTCTGAGTAGCCCTTGTCCCTGGGCCTCAGAGAGGCACTGCTTGGGTCCAGGGTCCCTCACCAGAGTCTCTCCATCAGATGGGACAGTGATGCCACCTTCTCCTTCATCTCTTTTCTTTCTTTAAAATAAATTGTTACTCTTTTTTTAATTTATTTTTAATCTTTTTATTTGACTGCACCAGGTCTTACTGCAGCATGCAGGAACTTCCGTCTTCGTCATGGCCATGAGGGTTATCTGGTTGTGGCAGATGAACTCTTAGCTGATGTCTGTGTACATGTACATGTTCAGTCGTGTCCAACTCTTTGCGGCCCCGTGAACTGTAGCCCGCCAGGCTCCTCTTTCCATGGAATTTTCTAGGCAAGAATACTGGAGTGGGTTGCCATTTCCTCCTCCAGGGGATCTCCCTGACCCAGGGATCGAACCTAGTTCCCTGACCAGGATCGAACTGGGCCTTCTGCACTGGGCATATGGAGTCTTAGCTACTGGACCTCCAGGGAAGTCCTTGTCTCTTTTCTGTCTGCCTCCCTATCACCCCTTTCTCCTTCAGCTAAAAAAATGCTCCTGTACCTCTTCATTTGTTTAATAATGTCCCAGGAGATATACACTCAAGCTGTACAGTCTGGGCTTAGCTATAATTCATTCGTGAAATCAACAAATATTTACAAAGCACTCCCAGGGGCCACACGCAGTCAGCCGTTGGATCCTTCCTATCTCTTGACCTTGCCCTTTCTCTGCTTCTGTGCCACAGTCATTGCCTTGTTTCAGACTTCCCTTGCTTCCCTCCCAGGTCACTGCCATGGTCTCAGAACTGGCCTCCCTGCCTCCTGGCTGGTCCCCTCAATCCACACTGCCAGAGCTGATTAACATGCAAAGCTGATGACATTGAGCTTCTAGTAAAGCCTTCAGGGGCTCCCCATGGTTTTCAAGCTAGAGTTTAAACTCCTTAGCTTCTCACTAAAGACATTTTGTGATGTCCTGACTCCTGCTTGTTTGTTCAGCTAAAATCCCCACCTCTGCCCAGAATGAGCCATGGTATCTCAGACCTCTGAGTCTTCCCAGCCTGTTCCTTCTGCCTGGATTGTTTTTCTCCCACTTTTGATCTAGACCAGTGCTATCCAATACTGCAATAATGATGGGAAAGTCTCTATTCACTCTGTCCAATGTGGTGGTCATATATGCAGTGTGTCCAGTGCAGTTGAGTTAGATAGCCAGTGACTGTTTATTGGGCTGTTTGGATCCAGACAACTGCTACTCCCTTTAAAGTACTTCATTCAAGGCTCACGTTCTGCACTGGGAAGCCACCCCAACTTCACAGCTGATGTGGATTCTCCTTCTTTATGTCCCGTAGCATCTTTGCTCTGTCTCTGTCCCCACACTCAGAACTTCACTGTATCAACCTGCTTTCCACACTGCCCTGAGCATTTTTGAGGGCAAACAATTCACTCAACAACATGAATGCTTTAGTGCGCTGGTACAAGTTTAACAACTGGTTCCTTGAGCAAAAGCCCTGATTTGTCACGTTTGTCAATTCAGTGATGTAAATACTCCTACTATGTGACCAGAGAATGAAAAGACAAACCACAGGATGGGAGAAAATATTTGCAAAAATCCTACCTGATAGATATGTTATCTAGGGCTGAGATCCAAAATAAAGAATTCTTAAAATCCAACAAAGAGAAAATGAACAACCCAATTCAAAAATGGGCAAAAGACTGGAACAGACACCTCACTGAAGATATAAGATGGCAGGCAAGTATACGAAAGATGCTCAGTATCACGTGTCACTGTGCTGCGCTGCGCTTAGTTGTTCAGTTGTGTCTGACTCTTTGTGATCCCGTGGACTGTAGCCCACCTGTCTTCTCTGTCCATGGGAATTTTCCAGGCAAGAATGCTGGAGTGGATTGCCATGCCCTCCTCCAGGTGACCTACCCAATCCAGGGGTCGAACCCAGGTCTTCCACATTGCAGGCTGATTCTTTCCCATCTGAGCCACCAGAGAAGCCCAGGAATACCGGAGTGGGTAGCCTATCCCTTCTCCATGGGGTCTTTCCAACCCAGGAATCAAACCGGGGTCTCCTGCATTGCAGGCTGATTCTTGACTGGCTGAGCTACCAGGGAAGCTCCTCATATGTTATTAAAGAAATGCAAATTAAAACTATGAGATACCAGTACACACCTCTTAGAAAACTCAAGATCTAAAGCACTGACAACACCAAATGCTGGCAAGGGTGTGAGCAACAGGAACTCTCACTCACTGCTGATGCAAATGAAATGAAATCAAAATAGTACAGCCACTTTGAAAGAAAATTTGGCAGTGTCTTCCAAAACTAAACATAGTCTTACCATACGATCTATCAATCACTCGTGTTCGTTGGCATTTACCCAAAAGAGTTGAAAACTTATATCCACACAGAAATCTGCACATGAATGTTTATAGCAGCTTTACTCATAATTGCCAGTGCTTGAAAGCAACCAAGATAGCCTGCAGGAAGTTAATGGATAAATAAACTGCAGGACACCCAGACATGAGCTATCAAGCCATGAAAAGACATGAAGGAAACCAAAACACATATTACTAAGCAAAACAAACCAACCTGAAATGGCTACAATACCAACTATATGATATTCCAGAAAATGCAAAACTATAGAGATAATGAAAAGATCAGAGATTGCCAAGGGTGAGCAGGAGAAGAGGTGGAACAGGGGATCTGTAGGGCTTCACAGTGAAATTCGTCCCTCTGATCCTTTAATGGTGGTTGTACGTCATTTTGGGTTTGTCAAAACCCACACCAAGAGTGAACCCGACTTTGGGGGACAGTGATGTGTCAATGCAGGTTCATCAGATGGAACAAATGGACCACTCTGGTGGGGGATATTGATAATGAGGGAGTCTAGGCATATGTGGGGATGTGGAGGAAAAATAATAAAAATCTCTATCTTCTTCTCTAAAAACTTCTCCTAAAACTGCTTCAAAGATTCAAGTTTATTAAAAAAAAAACAAAAAACTGCCTTGGCTGACTTCAAGCTACCCACATGACATCACTGAACTCAGAGTCGGGTAGAGATATGCACAATCGACTCTCACGAGCGTGTAGGAGCCAGCCCCAGCACACCACTGCAGGAATGAGTGAATGAAGGTGCCGGATGCTGGGAACATAGGAGATGCCTTCAGACTCCTGAGGAAGAAGCCTATTCAGACTTCCAAGAAGCAGGACATGCAGCTGCGGATCTGATTTCAGTTCCACGCCATCAGATAAGGACTGAGGCATCATGTCTTTGACTTATTCAGGGAGACAGACTTTTGTTTCCTTTGGGTCCTTTACAGTTAATAGTAAGCCTTGTCGGGGTGTCCACTGAGTGCCCCAGTAAGACTAGAGGAAAGTGAGTGAGACTGAGGCCAGGAAGCAAGAGAACCAGTTAGGAGGGTTTGCTGTCAAGAACACGGAACCTTGACCTGACCAGAAGGGTTGTGATGTCCTATATAAGGTGTCCAGAGGGAGGAAAGTTCCTGCCTTGTGGAATTCAGTGGCTCATCAGTGCCATCCTCTCAGCATCGGTGGTGTCTCTTCTCAGTGGCCGTTGCAGTTCCAGGCATCACAGGCATAACAACAATATCCAATGAAGAAGAGACATATTCTTCCCCAGTTTTAGTTAAGGAGAAAAAGCCTTTTCTGGAAGCCTTTCAGCAGCCATCTCCTCAGATCCCATTAGAAATGACTAGATCACATGACATTCTTTTTTTTTTTTTCCTCTCTATTTATCTATTTGACTGTACCAGGTCTGAGATGTGGGTGAGGAATCAAGAATCTTCGCTACAGCATACAGGATCTTTAGCTGAGGCACATGGGAGCTAGTTCCCCATCCAGGGATCAAACCCAGGTCCCCTTTACTGGGAGCCCAGAGTCTTAGCCATGGGACCACCAGGAAAGTCCCACATGCCATTCTTAAAGCAACTGCTTCCAAGGGACAAGACCATGGTGACTGGCTTAGGCCACCTGGGGGGACCTGAAAGGAGACAAAACCTGAGAACCCAGGCAGGGCTTTGCCCACAGGAAGAATCAGGTAGGGGTAGAGTAGCAGAGGGCAATGGTTGTCAAGACCCAATTACAGGGATTATTAGAAGAAGATCCACCTGGTTTATGACCAGGCCATTTCATAAACATTTCTTGAAATAATTAAGGACCTGGAGTCCAGTGGTTAAGATTTCGAGCTTCCACTACAGGGGGCACAAGTTTGATCCCTGATCAGGCAACTAAAATCCCACATGCTGCACAGTGTGGCCGAAAGAGAAAAAAAACTCATCTTAGTTCCCCATCCAGGGATCAAACCCAGGTCCCCTTTACTGGGAGCCCAGAGTCTTAGCCATGGGACCACCAGGAAAGTCCCACATGCCATTCTTAAAGCAACTGCTTCCAAGGGACAAGACCATGGTGACTGGCTTAGGCCACCTGGGGGGACCTGAAAGGAGACAAAACCTGAGAACCCAGGCAGGGCTTTGCCCACAGGAAGAATCAGGTAGGGGTAGAGTAGCAGAGGGCAATGGTTGTCAAGACCCAATTACAGGGATTATTAGAAGAAGATCCACCTGGTTTATGACCAGGCCATTTCATAAACATTTCTTGAAATAAGTAAGGACCTGGAGTCCAGTGGTTAAGATTTCGAGCTTCCACTACAGGGGGCACAAGTTTGATCCCTGATCAGGCAACTAAAATCCCACATGCTGCACAGTGTGGCCGAAAGAGAAAAAAAACTCATCATGGTCTAGTAAAATGTCAATAAAATGCATTTTTTATTATTTTTTTAAATTAAGAAACAGGAAGGCAACATGAGGGAATATGGCTTCCTAGCTTCCCCCTCCAGGTTGAAATACCTGCATTGATACACACACACACACACACACACGTATACACACACATATATACGCACACACACATATACACAGGCACATGCATACGTGTATACAGGCACACGTACACCTGTATACACACACACATATACACATGTATACGTATTCACCGATACACATACACACATGTATACAGGCAGATTCACACATACGTATATACATCCATACGTACACACACCCTGCCATCAGCGCTCCTCTAAGGATTCCCCGTGCATGTCAATGGGGACAGATCCATGCTGTTCAAAGAAACCAGAACTGTACATACTAAGGCCCTGCGTCAGCTGTGAGGGTGGGGCCCCAGCCGGACCGGGTCTGCACCATAGCCCAGCAACCTCTGGTCCTGAGACTCCCCCAGGCAGGGACCTCCAGGTGTGGCTCTGTCCAGGGTCATCTGTGGCCATGGCCTGACGTGGGTGGCCCCGTTCTGACAGGTCTGAACTCCCCAGGGTTAGCAGCGCAGGGTGCCTCTCGCCCCTGCTCTGACCTGGTTATGGGGAGTTGCTAGGTAACGGCTTCGCAGCCTCTGCTTCCCACGCCGAGGAAGCCTGGTTACCATGGCAAGTCCAGATGAGTTGAGACGTGCAAGGGAAAGGGAGCACGGGCCAGGGGTCGGCAGCCTGGACTCCGCCTCACTCTCTCTGGGCCACTGGACCTCGGGGAGGTCTCTTCACCCCTCTAACCACAGTTTCCTTATCAGTAAAATGAAGGAGGGGTTGGGTCTCTCCTGGTTCTAAACGACTGACGCATTCAGGCAACATAAACTAAATAAACACTGATCATCAGATGCCTCTTAGGTAAGGATGACTCAAGATGAGTGCAGAAAAGGAGTGGATTGAGTTATTTGCCTTTAAAATAAAACAGAAACTAGCAAGCCTGTGTCTCCATTAGGACACATAGAAGTTACAGAGGTTCTTCCTTCTGTTGTCAGAAAGTTTCTGGAATCAATATTCATAAGTCCATGAGGCTCCCCGGGTGCTTTTCTGAAATCAGACTTCTTAAATAAGTCCTCTTAGGGTCACCAGCTTGCTAAAGCATGCTGTCCCACTCCCAGACTCTACTGACCCTTATGTTCCCGCTGAAGCCATATCACCCGCCCAGCCCTCCCTGAGTCCTGGGGGTCAACTGTGATTCCTACAGTGTGGGCTCTGCTGCTGGGTCCTGCCTTCATTCTAAGACCTGGCCTCTCCCTCTTCCCTGGTCCTTGCCACAGACTCCCCACCCAGGCCCAGATGCCAGGACCTCTGCAGAACCCAGCTCCTCACAGCCCCCTACCACTGACTCCATCTTATTCATGCCTAACCCCCTCCCAGAATCCAGGCTCCTGCAGCTGAAGTTTCCTAACCCTGCCGCCATCCTGCAGGTCTGCCCGCCTGAAGCTCCAAATACTGTAGGCTGCTTCACCCCTTGACATTCCCTCTACCCCTGGTGCTGCCAGCTGAATGCCACCACCACGACCTCTTCCACCCTAAGCCTGTGGTCACAGGTGGCTCCTGTGCCCCCATCCCACCCCCAGCAGCTGATCGGTCTTTCCCTTCCTCCTTGGACCCTGCCTCTTGGTCCAGTTCTAAGTCTTGGCCACCCTCGATCCTTCCCTCCTCAACCACACACACAGCAGAAAGGGTCGTGTCTGAATGTGCCCCAGGATGCTGGAGTCAGATCACCCCACGCTGCAGAGTCCGCTGGTTGAGGGCAGAATGAGGATTCATACCTTACACACAAAGAATGAGAACCACCAGGTTGGTCAGGGCGAGTGGCTTTTTAACTGCTGGCTCTGCTTCCAGGGCCCTCTAGACCGTCTCAGCCCTGCAGAGACAGCCCCATCTTTGAGTCATGCAGCCCAGTCCCACCTTCCTCCTAAGGACTCCTGTACCAAGGTGGAAAAGTTGGGAAGGCACAAGCTTTGAGTCAGACAGACCAGTCCAGACTCTGCCTATGACGAGTCCTGAGCCTGGGCAGCTTATTTGACCTCTCTGAGCTATTCTAGAGAACTGAACAGAGCAACTCGGAGTTGTCATGAGAAAGAAACAAATTAAAGGAAACTGTTTAGTGAGGGCCCTGCAAACAGTGTGCAGCCCTTCACTGCATCCCCCCAACTTGGCAGAGACAGGCTTCCTCACCTCACCCCACTCCCAGACGTGCTGCTGCAACGGCCTCCTTGCCTTTAGACTTGCCTGCTCTGTGTTCAGTCCTGTCGGGGCAAGTCTCTTGGCACTTATCAAACTGATAACTTGCTGACGTAGAACATTAACTCTGGGGGAGCACCTATCCCTGGGCCTCACCTGCTCTCTTCCAGGTGCTTGCTGCCCCGTGATGGTGGCCCACCAGGGACAAAGTACTGAGCGTGCTGGCCAAATGAAGGAATGATTTTTTTTTTCCTAACATATGCTTTTATTTACTTGGCAGCGTTGGGTCTTAGTTGCTGCAGTCTTTTATTGCAGAGCCGCAGGCTTTGTTGCCCTGAGGTATATGGGATCTTAGGTCTCCAACCGGGATCAAACCTGAGGTCCCTTCACTGGAAGGCAGATTCTTAACCACTGGACCACCAGGAAGTCCCAGGAATGATTCTTGAAGGGAGAAGGCCAGGACAGGCTGGGGTGTCCTGCAACCACCATCCCTTCCTTTGGGCCGTCTTCCTGCCTCCAGACTCTCTGCTACGTTGATCTGGCACCTTCTCTACTGGAAAATTGTCCCCCTGCCATGTCAGGCTTAGTGTTCAAGCAGCCTCTGGAGATGGTGGTGTTGGGGTTGTAGAGACAGGACGTCTGGGCTACTCTGCCCTGAACCTTGCCCTTCATTTCTTTCTTTGACAACCATGCTCCTGCAGGTTCCCACCTGGAGTTCCCTTTTCTTTTTATTTACTTTTGTCTCTTAGCCAGCCTGCAAGGCCAGGGAAAATGCCACCACCCTCACAAAGTCCTCCTTGATTCCCTTCTCAGCCTGGATGAACTCTCTCCCTCTCTGCAGAACCTTCTCCAGACACGTGCCTTTCTGGTCTTGCCTGAGAGGGGTGTGTGTGCTCAGAGCCTGGCCCTGTGACTTTGGGGGTTCCAGTCCTAAAAGACAGGGGTGAGCAGATACTAAGTGATTAAATAATTTCAGCCCAGGTCCTTCAGTTGGGGTCAGAGCTGTCTTAAAATTTGTCTAAAAATATTTCAGACACACCCCGGTTCCCTAGCCACTGGGCACAGGTGTGCTGTTCCAGGAACTGCTCCCAAGAGGAAGTGAGAGGCGCCTCCGTCCCTCCTGAGGCCTCCCTCTTAAAGCCTCCGCAGCCTCCGAGCAGAGGTCCTCCTCTAATACCAAGTGTCACTAGAACCAACCACGGCCATCCTGTGCCCTCTGCCAGGCATGTCCATCTCAAGCATCATTTGCATTCACCGTTTCCCGTTTCATGCACCATCCTCGGCTCCCAAACTGCCAAGAGTTAAATTCAAACTCAACTTGGAATTCAAAGATTCAAGAACTTTCATGAGGCAACCTGTATCTCCAGCCCATCCCTCGCCCCATCCTTGATGTATACACAAGCACATGTATGCTCAGGTGTGTCAGACTCTTTCTGACTCCCTGGACTGTAGCTGCCAGGCTCCTCTGTCCATGTGATTTTCTTGGCAGGAATACTGGAGTGGGTTGCCATTTCCTCCTCCAGGGGATCTTCCCAACCCAGGAATCAAACCTGCATCTTCTGAGTCTCCTGCATTGGCAGACAGATTATTTACCACTGAACCACCTGAGAAGCCCGTACACAGCACACTTATACACATATCTGTACATGAGCATGTTGTTGTTATTTAGTTGCTAAGTCATGCCAACTCTTTGTGACTCCATGAACTTCAGCATGCCAGGCTTCCCTGTCCTTCACTATCTCCCAGAGTTTGCTCAAATTCATGTCCATCGAGTCGATGATGCTACCTAACCATCTCATCGTCTGCTGCCCTCTTCTCCTTTTGCCCTCAATCTTTCCCAGCATCAAGGTCTTTCCCAATAAGTCAGGTCTTCAGATCAGGTGGCCAAAGTATTAGAGCTTCAGCTTCAGTGTCAGTCCTTCCAATGAATATTCAGGGTTGGTTTCTTTTAGCATTGAGTGGTTTGACCTCCTTGCAGTTCAAGGGACTCTCAAGAGTCTTCTCCAACACCACAGTTCAAAGGCATCCATTCTTTGGTGCTCAGTCTTTATGGTTCAACTCTCACATGCGTACGTGACTACTGGAAGAACCATAGCTTTGACTAGACAGACCTTTGTCGGCAAAGTGATGTTTTTGCTTTTTAATATGCTGTCTAGCTTTGTCATATCTTTCCTTCCAAGGAGCAAGCATCTTTTAATTTCATGGCTGAAGTCATTGTCCACAGTGATTTTGGAGCCCAAGAAAATAAAATCTGTCACTGCTTCCACTTTCTCCCCTTCTATTTGCCATGAAGTGATAGGACAGGATACCATGATCTTAGTTTTTTGAATGTTGAGTTTTAGCCAGCTTTTTTACTCTCCTCTTTGACCCTCATCAAGAGGCTCTTTAGTTCCTCTTCACTTTCTGCCATTAGAATGGTATCATCTGCATAACTGAGGTTGCTGGTATTTCTCCTGGCAATCTTGATTGCAGCTTGTGATTCATGAGTATTTGTTGTTGTTCAGTTGCTAAGTCATGTCTAACTCTTTGTGACCCCATGGACTACAGCATGCCAGTCTTCCTTGTTCTTTACTATCTACTGGAATTTGCTCAAATTCAAAATCACTGCAGATGGTGACTGCAGCCATGAAATTAAAAGGCGCTTCTCCTTGGAAGAAAAGTTATGACCAACCTAGATAGCATATTCAAAAGCAGAGACATTACTTTGCCGACTAAGGTCCGTCTAGTCAAGGCTATGGTTTTTCCTGTGGTCATGTATGGATGTGAGAGTTGGACTGTGAAGAAGGCTGAGCGCCGAAGAATTGATGCTTTTGAACTGTGGTGTTGGAGAAGACTCTTGAGAATCCCTTGGACTGCAAGGAGATCCAACCAGTCCATTCTGAGGGAGATCGACCCTGGGCTTTCTTTGAAAGGAATGATGCTAAAACTGAAGCTCCAGTACTTTGGGCACCTTATGCGAAGAGTTGACTCATTGGAAAAGACCCTGATGCTGGGAGGGATTGGGGGCAGGAGCAGAAAGGGACGACCGAGGATGAGATGGCTGGATGGCATCATGGACTCAATGGACGTGAGTCTGAGTGAACTCCGGGAGTTGGTGATGGACAGGGAGGCCTGGCGTACTGCGATTCATGGGGTCGCAAAGAGTCAGACACGACTGCGCGACTGAACTGAACTGAGTCGATGATGCCATCCAGCCATCTCATCCTCCCAACTGGCCCTTGCGTCCCACAAACTTGATGGCAAGTAGACTCAGGTTTGAATCCTTAGCTCTGTGACCTTGATTGGGTTACTAAACCTCTCTGAGTCTCAGCTTTATCAGTTACATCAGGAACAGGTTGAAACACACAATGTAAAGATGAAATGAGCAAATGGATGCCTGTGCCTAGAAAATGCTTAGAAAAAAGGTTGAATCCTAAGCTTTGTCTCTAGAAGTTAAATAATCATTTGGATGATGATCTCTAGCCTACTATGAACCTTATCAATATTTTTAAAGGCTTTTGAATATCTTCAGGCAGCCTGAAATAATGTAGAATTTCTACCTCCTTCACAGCTTCAAGGACAGCAGGGGAGACGGGTTCTGAGAATCCCTCCACTTTCTGGGCTCCTTTTGAGCTGGGAGTAGGTCTGTGTGTTTGTTTTTTTTTTTCTGAATCCCCTGTAACACAAGGCTCCAAGTATGTTTGCTGATAGAATAGTTGAATTCACTGATAACAATACTCAGAATTCAGTCTAATAAATATTTAGTGCATGCACTCTGGCCAGATACTGTGGGAAACACAAAGGCAAGCACAACAGTTCCTAACCTTGAAAACCGAATCTAACAGCGGAGGCAACTTGTTTGCTAGT
>SJXQ01003473.1:185099-212693 GCA_006408695.1 Aepyceros melampus
GTGCGGCGGTGGGAGCGGGCCGCGGCCGGGCCGGGGCCGGGGCGCCATGGCCGAGTCCCAGCTGAGCTGCCTGGACGAGACGCACGTGAACGAGAGGGTGACCGAGGCGCAGGCCGCCTTCTACTACTGCGAGCGGCGGCGGGCCGCGCTGGAGGCGCTGCTGGGCGGCGGCGAGCAGGCCTACCGCGAGCGGGTCAAGCAGGAGCGGCTGCGGGACTTCCTCTCCAGCCAGGAGCGCCAGGCCCTCCGCGCCGCCTGGAGCCCCTACGAGGAGGTCGCCGCCGCCGCCGCCGCCGCCCGGGGCAAGAGCAAGGCCAAGGCCAAGACGCCGGCGCAGGCCGCGGCCGAGCCGAGCGAGTCCCTGGCCTACTGGCCCGACCGCTCGGACACCGAGGTGCCCCCGCTGGACCTGGGCTGGACCGACGCGGGCTTCTACCGCGGCGTGAGCCGCGTCACCCTCTTCACCCACCCCCCAAAGGACGAGAAGGCGCCCCATCTGAAGCAGCTGGTCAGGCAGATGATCCAACAGGCCCAGAAGGTAGGCCCCCGCCCCTGCCCCGGCCACGCACACTGATGGGGACCCCCACGACCGGCCCCTAGGACCAGGCCCCCGTCCCCCACCTTCGAGGCAAGGCCTGGGGCTGGCAGCCCTGACCACCTTCAGGAAAAGGGGCGCAGAATCCTCCCGTCCACCCTGGGGCTGCAGGGGAGAGCATGGATGTGTTTGGTGAATGACAAGGTGTTGGACAGTTGCTTGTCACTTTTACAGTGTCCAGCGGCGCTGGCTTTCCTCTGCTCTGCGCGTCTATGTGCCTGTCTGGTTTCTCTCTCTAGGCAGGAGTGGGGGCTGTGGAGCCCTGCCGTAAAATGGGCCACTACTTCCCTGGTGGCTCAGACAGTAAAGCGTCTGCCTACAATGCGGGAGACCCGGGTTCAATCCCTGGGTCAGGAAGATCTCCTGGAGAAGGAAATGGCAACCCACTCCAGTATTCTTGCCTGGAAAATCCCATGGATGGAGAAGCTGGTGGGCTACAGTCCATGGGGTCACAAAGAGTCAGACACGACTGAGTCACTTCACTTTCACTTTCAAAGGTGTTGCTAATAACCTGTGTGCTACCCAGGGATTTAACAAAACTCGACCCTGGTCATTTTCTCATTTGATCCTCAGGCAATTGCAGGAAGTGTAGTGTGGCCTCCCCACCCCAAGCCCAGCCACATTGCTCTTAGGAGCCACCCCCACCTAGAGTCAAAGCTGGCCTGGCCCCTGGCATCCACACTGGCTCTGCGCCCAGCACTAGGGCTCAAGCAGCCTGGAATAAATGAAGGATGTTTCTTGACCACCTACTCTGTGCCTGATGCTGTGCTGGGCACTTTGACAGGGCAGCTCCCTAAACTCAGCAGGTCAGGGGAAAAGCTCCCACTTAATCCCATCTACTTATTCTGCTTGGGCATTGAAAGGAGGGGATGTTTGCAGAGTCTCTGGTTAGAATACTGGTGGGGCCAGTAGTTTGCTGGGCAGAGTTTCCAGATAAAACATGAGATGTCTTGTTAAATTTGAATTCCAGAGTAACAAGAAGAAATTTTTCAGCATTATACAGTATGATTCAAATATTGTATGAAACATACTGATGTTAAAAAAGTTATTCACTGTGTATCTGAAAATCAGACTTAATGAGGGCATTCTGTGTTTTTATTTGCTAAGTCTGGTTCCCCTACATTGAGATTTCTTAAGAGACATCAGCAGCCTTTGGTACCCAGTTCAGAATACACAACAGAAGTGGCTTGGGTTCACCGTTCTAGTTCAACTCAAGGCCTGTGGTTGGAGTCGTGTTGCACCTGGAGGCTGAACTTGAGACAACAGTGGGGGGGCTCCTCTTCTGGAAGGTGTGATGCAGGTGGCTGGCAAGATTGGCTGCCAGAAGGAAGGGTTAAGTTTTCACTGTCTGTGTTTCCACCCTCTCTCTCTAAAGAATCCCAGCTTGTCTGCCTGAGAGTTCCTTTGTCTATCGCATTCTGCAGAAGAGAAAGGCAAGTTTGAACAGAGAGGAGAAAGGATGTGGGCGACAATACTGTGTAGCAGGCTGGAGCTGGGGTCAAGGGTCAAGTCCTACGATGTAATACTAATAAGCCTTGATTTATGAGTACTTAATGTGTGCCAGCCACGTTGCTAATAATTTGCACAACTACTGAGTGAGATGTGTATTTTCCTTATTTTGGGACTCAAAACAGTTAAGTCATTTGCCAAGCCAAAATTCAAACACTGAAGTGCTTCCTCTTAACCACCGTGCTGTTTGATGATGCAACAGATTAAACCAAGACTCTTGAATGGAACTAGCCTGATCACACTTGGGCAACAGGTTACAAGAAGGGAGAGACAGAGCCCTGCCCACTGGGACCTCTAGTCCCATGTGGGATGTTGGGAGTCTCCTAGGTAGTGGAGTGTTCTGAACTCTTTAAATATTTAACAACAGAAACTTCAACAGAAACTTTTAACAACTGTGAACTGATCCAGTATTTACATATTAAACCAGTTATTATTTCCTGAGTTGCAGGCACTAGCCATAGAAAGATATAAGCTGTGGCCTTTGCCCTCCAAGAGTTAAATGCTGCAAAGGGGGTATGCTATAAGGAAAACAGATTTTGAGGCTGGATATGTCCAATCTGGGAGGGCTTCCAAAAGGAGGTAAATTGCAGGGTTGAAAAGGGAAAGAGGAAACCGAAATGGAGGAAGAGGAAACTTAAGAAACTCTTGTTTCTCCTTAAGAGACTCAGGAGAGAAAGCTTTGTGTTTCAGAACAGCAAGCAGCTTTGAATGACAGGAGGGAAGAGCTGTTGTGGTGACAGCTGAGTATGTGGGGGGCCTGGTGCAGGGGTCCTAAAACTGGGTCCAAAGCAGATGACCACCCCCGCCCCCGCCCCAGGAAGAAGCAGCTTCTGGCGCTGTCTGTGCCCCCAACCCTCAGACTCTCAGACCCTGACTCTTAATCATGACCGGTAACCTGCGTGCGGCACCTTCTTCCCAAAGATCCTGTGAAGTAGGCAGGGCAAAATTTGACCCTCTTTCACGGCGAGGAAACTGAGGCACAGAGAAGGAAAGGGGCTTGCCCAAAGGTCACGTGGTTGGTCATGGAGACACCCAGATCCCCAGTTTCTACTCTGAAGGCTACACCTTCTGACGTTTGCCTGTCCCCACCCCCTAACCCCACGCACCCTCAGCCAACTGGCACGGGGCACCCTCCATGACTATTACTCTAGAGCCTTCCCCATCCTTTCGCCCTGAGGGAGGGAATTTCCTTGTCTCCAGGGAGAGGCTGGCTGCTGTGAGGGCGGGTGGGATGGACCAGAATGATGCATGTGCAGAGACGCAGGGGACCATTGCAGATGTGGCTGGGGAGCGGCCGAAGGACATAATCCACGGGTCCAACTGGGCACCAGAGAATTTTATTTCATTTAATCCTCAATAACTTCATGAGGGGCTGTCATTTTTATTCCTTAGGGATGAACAGGAAGCAGTGGCTCAAGGGGAGTAGCTGTGACTTGCCCACAGGCACAGACCAGCAAGAGTTTTAAGCCTATGCCTTGCCTCAGGGATGTGGAGAAAGGAGCCTGATTAAAGGACACTTCGAAAATATGATTGGGCGTGGGGAGGAGGGGCAGAAAGTGGTGGCCAGTGGGGAAGCAGCTCAGCCGGGGTGGAGGGGGACCGTGTGGAATGGGAGGAGGCCTTTGAGTTGGTCAGTCTCAAGTTATCTGCTCACTGGGCCCCTGCAAATGGCAGAACGCCATCCTGACTGTACCGGCGTTCAGACATTCGGCCTTGTTTCCTTGTGGCGTGGGGGTTTTTCCTGCTGTTTTAATAACCCTTACGTGATTTGCTATTTTTAGGGTCACTGAATGATGTACTTTGCTTGAAGTACAGGCCGGGACTTCCCTGGTGGTCCAGTGGCTAAAACTCTGCTCTCCCAATGCAGGGGGCCCGGGTTCCATCTAGTTCCCCAGGGAACTAGATCCTACATGTTACAACTAGAGATCCCACATGCAGCAACTAAGACCTGGTACAGTCAGATTAATTAATTAATTAAAAAAAATTTTTTTAAATAAAATACAGGCGGAAAGGGTGCCTTCTGAGACCCAGAAGTGAGCTCATGGCCTGTTTCCCGCTGGCAGAGAGGACCAAGGAGGTTGCTGCCACTTGGGCTGCTTATGACCACTGTAACCCAGGGAGCGGGGAGTGGGGGCCTGGACTTAAAGTGAGACCATGTAAAGACAGGGAAATGGTTGATTCTTATTCACAAGGGCAGAGCTGAGAGGACCAAACAACTGCAGTTTGGAAGGATAGTGAGTTGGGTCGTTGGACAAATATTTCAAGGTGTGCTAAGCACTTAGTAGAAAACGGACATATAAAACACACCTCTGCTCTTAAATGGTCTAGCAGTCCACTAAACCATCGCTTTAATACAGACTGATGAGTGCTTGACAGGAGGCAAGGCGGGGGCCCTAGCCCAGCCCCCGAGCCGCAGGAGGGGAGGACCTCTGACGCTACCGCCTGTCTGTGGGCGGGCGAGTCTGATCGCAGCAGACAGGATGAGACCGCGGGGCGCATCCACCCTTCTTGGCACCCCGGCTCCCTTCCGACCAGCGGCACCCATTTTTGAGGCTACCGGGCAGGTTGAGAGAGTCCTGCCTATGCCTTGGGAGCAGAGGAGAGCTTAACCACCTCGAAGACTGACCCTTGGCCCCTGCCTTCCTGGGCCCCACACTCCAAGGTACCAGCTACCCGGCTCCTGGTTGCTCACCACAAGCCCCTCCCGCAGCATTTCCTCTGAACCTCAGTAACCATGTCAGTATCAGTATCAGTAACCATGTCAGTAGTATCTTCCTTTCCCAGGGACAGCCTCTGAGGTCCAAAAAGGTGTGATGACTTGTCTTCGGAAGAGGGGATGACAGCTCCCCCAGGTCCAGTGATCAGAACTCCCAGTGACCCCACATAAACATAAACCCAACCCTGGAGAGGGCTGGATGCAGGGCCAGGCAGCTTTGATGAACCAAAGCCACTCCTCTCTGTTCTGGTGGCAGCCGGGAGGGGCAGGCCCACCTGGTTGGTGGGAGGAGAGGGGTGTGGGGAACAGGCCTGGCTGTACCCCCATATCTGCCTGTCAGTGGTCCATCCCCTCCCTTCAGGGCCTGGCTCAGAGGCCGCAGCTTCCTTGGCACTCAATCAAGTTTTCAATCCAGAAGTAACTTTTTGTTCCCAGACGTGGCTCCTTGTTTATGCCACATGTGTGTCTGACACAGAGCTCGCTTGAGGAGAGCCCATCTGATCCTCGGCAACCAGAAGCTTTGGAAGAGCCAGGACTTCCTTTCTACACCCCCTCCATTGTCTTTGTGGAGTGCCAGCGGCACAGGTGACCAGTGGTTTGTTTAACTGATTGGAGACTGTCTCCCACTGGCCCCCAGCCCCTCTCCATCCCTCTAGGGAAGTCTGGAGAGGCTCCAGTTGAACTGCGCATTGGTAAGGGTCTCCGTTAATCCTCCTCATAACGAGCCACCTGGCAGTGGAGGGAAGAGGGCTCTGAACTGGGGGGCAGGGGGGATACAGAGGCCTTTAGGGAAGGGCCCCAGAGCAGAAGGCGCGGTTGGCCAGGTGAGCAGGCTTGCTTTGAGGTCTGGGTAGCCAACAGGCGAGAGCTGCTGGGCACACGTGCCCAGGGGCTGTGGCTCACTTCACCAGGGGGCTCAGCTTGGCGGGTGGCTGCCTTTGCCACTGACTTCCCCCATTAGCCTCTATCAGCTCTTCCTCGTTCAGGTACATCCAGCAAATGGTACACAGCATCTTCTTTGGACCAGGCACTGTGCTGGGCACTGGGATATAGACAATGAACAGAGAAAAGAGAAAGGAAACAAAAATGCAGTTTACATGTATATGGACTTAAATATTGCTGGTTTGTGAAATTTGGGTCTGATGATATATTCGTTAGCCACCTTGCTGCCTTGTTTGAGAGCTGGTCCCAATTCTCCCTAATACCTTTCCCTGTTCTCCTTCCCTTCCATGGCAGAGGTTTTAGCTAGAGCTCCTAAGCTGCCTTTTAAAAACCTGATTTGGGAGGACTTCCCCAGTGGTCCAGTGGCTAAACTCTGAGCCCCCAAGGCAGGGGACCCGGGTTCCATCCCTGGTCAGGGAACTAGTTCCCACATTCGGCAACTAAGAGTTTGCAAGTCTGTAATTAAGACCCAGCACAGCCAAAGAAATAAATGTTAATAAATAAAGCCTAATTTGCTGTGCAGAACAAGAGAAGGCCTCTCAGAGCAGCCTGTGACCTGCGGTCCAATACACACCATCTGCCTGCCTAACTCTTCCTTCTGCCACGGACCATTCCATGTGGGCATTATTTCCGAGGCTCAGAGCAGTTCCAGAGTCTTTGCCCCCTCAAGGCTGGTAATGACACAGCTGCAGTTCCAGGGACCAAGCACCTCACAGCCCTTCCAGGATCTTGTCTGGGCTTGTGCGGCATCTCTGCCAAGCCCTGGGTGCTGTGGCTACTGAGTTCTGAGTCTCTCTCCTTTATGCTCCATCACTGATCCTGGGAGCAACAGAGACCCAGCTTCACGTCAAGGACAAAGAATGGGCTCTGAAGCTGAACGGTCGTGGTTTCTGCCCTGATCTGTCTACTTACTAACTTTGGGTTGAATCACTTGCCTCCCTGGAACTTCTGACCTGCACAGTTGGAGGATATTACCTAGATTTCAGATAGTTTTGAAAAACAGGGAAGAAACTGTGAAAGCTGAGGATACCGAGAAAGTATGGTACAGGTCCCCTCTCGGAGCTGGGAGGGAAGCGTGGCTGGGCTTCCTCCCAGGACTCGGGCTGCCAGCCAGGAGATCAGAGTTCGGGCAGCCAGGGGTTGCTTCTGTCTTCAGGTTGGAGGCCCCGGGCAGGTGTGCTTCCTGTTTCCTCCTCTCATCAGAGGAGCAGCTCCAACGGCCCTCTCCTCCCCCCAGCCCCACGCTTCTCTGCTGGCCTTGATTTGATGGCTGTTTGTCAGGGCAGCTCTCCTGCAGGGCTGTGGCAAGTTCGCAGCCAGGGTTCTTCTATAGGATCCGCCACGGGTGCCCTGAACCGGGGATCCCCGAGGGCGTTCCCTCCCAGGGTCACCGGAAGAGCCAGTTCAAGGAGCCTGAGATCAGTCCATAAAGACTTCTCAAGAGCCAGAGCCTGCACAGGTGGCGTGGGGACGTGGCAGTGGGGTGGGGTGAGGCGTGGGACAGGCTGTGTTTCTGTCTTTGGAGAGGCTTGGTTCCTCTGAAATCTGACACTTTAGGTCCCTGAAACTCTGAAGATGGGTGTCTCCCAGGGGGATCACAAGTAGAAGATGGGGCCTCGATAGGGGCGTGCCTTCTTCATGACTCCTTGGGCTTCTGGTGGCATAGCCAGTTTTGCTGGACACTGGTCTCAGGAGGCCAGGGCAACACCAGGGGAAGGGGTACACAGTCGGCAGCCTCATTCTTGCCCTGGTTGTTTCTTTCCTCCACCACTAGTTGACCTTGGGCAAATCATTCGACATTAGCTCAGCCTCTACCTCTGCATCTGTAAAATGGGAATAATTCTTCTTGCTTACTTTCATATGATTGCTCTGAGACTCTAATGCAAGACTATGAGACAGCATTTTGAAAAAGAGGAGTGAGAGATTCAGATAAAAGGGGTTTATGTTAAGAGGGGCTAACATTGTTGAAAGATAGGTGCTCTACGTGTTACTTCCTTTAATTAATCGAGTCCTCAGCACCTGGCATGGGAAAGGGGCTTTTCCCAGAGGCTCAGGGAAAGCGGGAGGCCGTAGAGCTGCTAAGAGCCTAGCTGGGATTCACCCAAGTCTGAGCTCAAGGCTTGTGTCCTGCTACACATGCAGTTGCTTCTGGGGATTGTCCCCATGGCCACCCCTTCCCTCTGAAATCCCAGGTACTAAGCATGTTTGTTGCCACCCAGGCTCTGGGAAGCTCACCAACTGGTTCTGGAAACAAATAAGAACAGGACTACTTCAGTGGAAGTAGGAGAGAGGAAGATTCTTGCTGCCTGTGGCACTGGGGCAAGTCACATCACCAGGAAGCTGGTGTGGGCAGCTCCCAGGGACCTGTTTATTTAGTTTGGCTGAACCTCGTCGATTGTGGGATCTTTGCTCCTAACCAGGGATCAAACCCATGCCTTTTTAACAGTGAGAGCACTGAGTTCTAACCACTGGACCACCAGACAATTCCCTCCCAGGGACCTTTTTTTTTTAATATAATGTATTTTTGGCTGTTTTCAGGTCTTAGTTGCAGTGTATGGGCTCTTTGTTTCTGCAAGCAAGCTCAGTCACCTTGAGGCATGTGAGATCTTAGTTCCCCAACCAGAGATTAGACCTGATCTCCAGGGATTTCTTACTGGCCACTTTCTGACCCCCCTCCCTGGACTTGGGTCCTCACAGTCAAACTGAGACCTTGATGGGAGACCCAGCCAGCAACCCCACCCCCATGCCACCCCATCAGGATGCTACCTCCCTGCTTCGCCTTAGCTAGTGGTCAAACCCACCACCTCTCCTCCGAGTGTACAAGGCAGAGCCTGTTCTGGGGCAGGCTTCCAGTCTGGGGGCAGAGAGGAGCAGGGCAGAGGACCACGAGCAGGGGCGGGTTCTGGCTGACCGCCTGCCTCTGTTCTGGTGCTGACCTGAGCACCCCCCACCCCAGGCTGAGTCACTTTAGTGATCCCGGCCCCTCCGCCACCCTCCCACCACACCTCCTCCCCAGGGGCCATGACCAGTCAGCCAGAGCTGGTCCGCTGCCTGCCCCTGTTTTCCTTTTCCTCCTCTGAAATTCGTGGAGTCTGTGAACTTGCCAATGACCCCAGAATCTTAGCCCAAGAAAAGAGCCGGTGGCTTTTCTAGTTAGTGGTCTCTCTGGCCCAAGTTTCCAATAATCTGTTAACTCACCCTGACCCAGCTTGTCCAGTGGTCACCCTGTTGGGCCTTTCATGGCCCTGGTGGGGCCTGGAGGAGGCTCCAGATAAAAGCTCCTTTCTGTTCTGTGTCCTAGCAGTGAGTCAGCGGAAGGTGGGTGTTGGAGGGGGGACCAGGGCTCTCCACCTCTCTGTGGGTCTTCGAGGACCAATTGTATGGGTTCCCTTCCCCGCCTTTGTTCGTTCAGTCCCCAGGTTTCACCGAGCATCTGCATGCGCCACATTCCGGAAATACACAGACTCATAAAATGTGGGCCCTGCGAAGGAAATGAACGCAGGGCAGGGGGAGGAGGGTGTTGAGAGCCATTAACTGTCATGTGTGCGTGCTCAGTTGTCTCAGTCCTGTCTGACTCCTTGTGACCCCATGGACTGTAGCCCACCAGGCTCCTCTAGCCATGGGATTCTCCAGGCAGAATACTTGCCATGCCCTTACTCCTTGGAAGGAAAGTTATGACCAACCTAGACAGCATATTCAAAAGCAGAGACATTACTTTGCCAACAATGGTCCGTCTAGTCAAGGCTATGGTTTTTCCAGTGGTCATGTATGGATATGAGAGTTGGACTATAAAGAAAGCTGAGTGCTGAAGAATTGATACTTTTGAACTGTGGTTTTGGAGAAGACTCTTCAGAGTCCCTTGGACTGCAAGGAGATCCAACCAGTCCATCCTAAAGGAGATCAGTCCTGGGTGTTCTTTGGAAGGAGTGATGCTAAAGCTGAAACTCCAGTACTTTGGCCACCTCATGCGAAGAGCTAACTCATTGGAAAAGATCCTGATGCTGGGATGTATTGAGGGCAGGAGGAGAAGGGGACGACAGAGGATGAGATGGTTGGATGGCATCATCAACTCGATGGACATGGGTTTGGGTGGAATCCGGGAGTTGATGATGGACAGGGAAGCCTGGCATGTTGCAGTTCATGGGGTCACAAAGAGTCGGACACGACTGAGCGACTGAGCTGAACTCTCTAGGGGATCTCCCCAACCCAGGGATCGAACCCTTGTCGTCGTCATCTTCTGCATTGCAGGCAGATTCTTTACCCACAGAGTCACCTGGGAAGCCATCAACTGTTGAGTTCTTGAATACCAGACCACACTAGCCCTTTTGAAATATATAATTTCATTTAACCTTCATAACAGTCCAGGAACTTTCCATTTTACAGATGATAAGGTCACACACGAAGTAGGAAATGGCAACCCAGTTCCATTCTTGCCTAGAAAATCCCACACACAGAGGACCTATGGGACTACCGTCCATGGGGTTGCAAAGAGTTGGACACGGCTGAGCCACTGGGCATCAAGTCACACATGCTTAGGCACTCAGTTGTGTCCGACTCTGTGACACCCTGGATTGTAGTTCCCCAGGCTTCTCTGTCCATGGGATTTTCCAGGCAGGATACTGGAGTGGGTTGCTATTTCCTCCTCCAGGGCGTCTTTCCAACCCAGGGGCTGAACCTGCCTTTCCCTTGTCTCACGGCAGTGGGTAAACAGTGAAGCTGAATGGGAACTGAGATGAACCTGAGTCTCACTGAGCTCCAGGGGCACAGAGAACTCTTGGGAATTGCCAGCTGCAGCAGCCAGTAGGTAAGGGCGGGTGGGCAGAGGGCAGGGTATGCAAGACCAGAGACCTGGGAGTGCACAGATTCACACTATTCCCATTGCCCAGCTCCTCCTGACTGCCTTCCCCTGCTCCCCACACCCTCCACTTGCCTCTCTGGGGAAGCCCTCCTAGCTAGCTTCACTACCTGGCAGTGGCCACCAGGTTAGCTTGACCACCTCGCAGAACCTCCTGGGCAAACTGCCAACTCCAGTTATCTTGCCCTGATGGATCAATCAAGAAATAGCTCGAAGGCACTTCTTGGAGTCCAGCCTTTCCCACATATTGTGTGATGCTCAGACCTTCAGGCCAGTAACCCAAACCAGCAGCTGATCCTAAAAATCATCTTTGTATCTTCATTGGATTTTTTTTTTTAGCAGCTGATTTATCTTCCTAATTATGTTTAGCTTTAAGCTAATGTTAAATGAGCTTGCATTAGATAATTTTCACTAATTAACACCAACTTAGAGCAGGGAAAGTCATCCCAGAAGCGTGCCGTGGGGCAGTGAAAAGCTGGCCTAGGATCTTAAAAAGAATTGCTCTGCGTACTCCCTGGTGGATCACATATGCCGCTCTGCGGATGAATTAGTTGAC
This sequence comes from Aepyceros melampus, assembly GCA_006408695.1. Classification (NCBI taxonomy): domain Eukaryota; kingdom Metazoa; phylum Chordata; class Mammalia; order Artiodactyla; family Bovidae; genus Aepyceros; species Aepyceros melampus. Next base: position 196,273 of record SJXQ01003473.1, read on the forward strand.
CTTGCTCACACAGGCACAGTCTGTTCTCTGTCTCTGGAGACCTGGCCCAAGTCTCCTTTCCATCACCCCTCATCCACCTCGTTTGGGGAATAAGCATCAAGAGCACCTTGTAAGGCTCAGATGGACAGGGAGTGTGCCCCAGTGGCACACAGCAGAGTGGGGAACAGAGCTGGCCCAGAGGCTGGGGAGTCTGCAAGAGGAAGGGGCCTGGCTGGCAGAGTTGGGCTCCAGCGGCTGGCAGTGCAGGAGGGAGCCTGGTGTTTAATGATGTCTAATTAGTGAGCCTGAAATGATGTAACATGGCTGCAGACAGCTGAGAATCCTCAGGGAACAAAGCTCAGACACCTGGCCTCCAGGTGGAGAATACCACCCCAGAGGTCTTGGCTCTGCCCTCTCGGTGGGCCAGGGCTCTGGTCCAGTCAGCTTCGTCAGGCCCCTCGAGGGAAGCTCCCTACTGCGGAGGTACTCTGCTTAGACCCGTGCTCCCCGTGTAGCACGGCCTGTCAGGTCTCTGTCCCCCGCCATGCACTCAGACAGACCCAGGCCTGAGCAGACAGGCCTCCTGGGAGCGACAGTGTGAATGAAGGCACCAGGGCTGAAGCCAGCGGGGTGTGCCTGGAGAAGGCAGAGGAGGTTATCATCAAGGAAGCAAGTGGGCCAGAAGCACATGGAGGGGCTTTGACAAGGCTGACATCAGGCCAAGGGTTTGGGCCGGGCAGCAACATAGTTTGGGTTGGGTTGTTGGCTCCACCTGCCAAGAGTGGAAGGCCTCTGGAAGCTCGTTCTCCCGTGGAGCTGACGCTGAGCCCCCAGCTCGCGCCTGGCCTCGCAAGAACCATGAGGCAGCCTCGCTTTAGGCAGAGCTCCACTGTCTCACCACCTCTGTGGGACCCCTGACTCTAGTCTGCGCTTCCTCCACTTGCTCCAGGTTGCTCCTGGACTGTGGGGATTTCAAGAAATGAATCTAGAGTCCAGGGGGTGGAGGATGCAAGGTGTCTGTGGGTGTCCCCTGGGTGGCTGTGCGGACCTCCTTTCCCGAGCTCTCCTCTCCTCTCTCACCCCAGGGAGCACACCCAGAATGCTTAAGGTAAGCTTTCTCGTCCAGTTGTTCGCATCCTGCCAAGGCAGAAAGTGGACGGGCCTGTTGGAGCCTTCATGACGAAAGTCTTTGCGGTGCGCTCAGCAGCAGCCGGTTGGGTCCCGAGCCCCACCTGAAGGTGTTCTCCACTGGGACAGCAGGGGTTTTTGTGTTTTTTTGGCCATGCCATGTGCCTTGAAGACTCCTAGTTCCCCAACCAGGAATTGAACCGCGGATCCCCAGCAGTGAATGCTTGGAGTCCTAACCACTGGACCGCCGCAGGGAACTCCCAGGCCCACAGTTTTCCTAGCGGTGTGTTTCCTGCTCGGTGAGCTAGCGCAGCCTCCCAGCGTCGCTTGGAGGATCGCACACTGTACAGACTCACTCGTCCCTGATTGAGCTGCCCTTCCCCTCGATCTGTCCAGGTTCTGACTCCTGGAGGTGTAGCTGCCTGGGCTTTCATCACCACCCCGGCCGGGTCTGTTGGACATGGTATCAAGCAGAGGAGAACATCTCCGCCATGATGTCTGGGGCCGGTGGGCAGCTCCGCACACCTGGCTCCTTGGGAGAATGTGCCCCCGCGCTGGCCCGGCCACGTCTGAAATGAGGCCCCTTTGTTCTGAGTTCCTTCCGAGGAGAGAAGGGGCTGCTGCGTGGACCCTCTGCTCACAGCAGGCCAGGCTCTGTGCTCCTGGCGCTGCTGCGTTATTTCCTTTAAAACTCGGAGCAACCCTGTGAAGCGACCACCTCCCCATTTTAAAATGAGGAAACTGAGGCTTAGATTAAGTGACTCACTCAGGATCACACAACTAGTGAGACCTTCTGCTTCCAAAGAATAGATTTTCTTCCACGTACCTGCCGTTACTCCAAGCGCGATCCATCCTCCACCTGCATTTGGATCACCTGAGGCGGGCAGGGTAGGGGTGGAGGGGTGCTGTTAAAATGTACTTTCATGGGCCTGCTGAGGATGGGGCCCTGGAATCTGGTCACGCAGCAGGTGCACCTCACCAACAGCGGGTGATGGTCTTTACATGCCCAGTGTGACAGCCAGTGCTCTGGATACGCTGATGGCTCCCTGGGCAGATCAGAGAAGGTGCTGCACACAGCTGGGCTGTCTGAGCTGGATGCTGGTGGTCCACCCAGAACTGACTCCCCTGGACTGCCTGACAGATGGCCCTCCAGGGAGGCGGCAGCTGACCAGTCTGCCCACCTGCTGCCCTTCCTACCCCAAGGCACCTTCGGGCTGGAGGTGTGGGCAGCTGGCCCCATTCATCGGAAAAGGCCCTGATGCTGCGAAAGATCGAGGGCAGGAGGAGAAGGGGGTGACAGAGGATGAGATGGTTGGTTGGCATCACTGACTCAATGGATATGAGTCAGAGCAAACCCCAGGAGATGGTGAAGGACAGGGAAGCCTGGTGTGCTGCGGCCCATGGGGTCGCAGAGTTGGACATGACTGAGTGACTAGACAAGAACAACAACAACCCTGTTTGGTGATTGCCGCTCGTAACCATATAGCTTTTCATGGAATTTTACAGGCATGATCTCATCTGAACCTCCCAACAGCCCTCGGAGGCAGGCAGGGCAGACGTGAGAGGTAAAAGTCAGGCTCCAGGCTCACATGGGTCATCAGTGGGCCCGTGGGGACTGGGAATGCCCCTGTGCCTCGGTGGGCTCCCTCCCTTCCTCCTCAGGAAAAAGTGACCGTCACCAGTACATCCCTGCAAGGAGCATGCTTGGCCTGTGGCCTCTTGCTTTTTCCCCACCGTGGAGCTCAGTGAGATGGGCGGATCTATGGCACAGCGGTGGCAGCCACACCCACCCCAGTGCCTACGCCCCACGTCAGCAGGCCTGGGGAAACCAGTGAAGGAGAGGGTGGTACTGTCCGGCTCTAGGTGTGCACCCTGGTTTTGTATGATCAGGGGTGACCTCAGGTACTAGTCAGAGCAGGTCTCCCCAGAGCCTGCCCTGACCGCATCATCTGGGGGTGATAGCGCTGGACTGGGGTCAGAAGCCTGGGCTTCCGTCTCACCTCTGCCAAAGACCCAGCTGGGAAACTTACCTCGGGGCCGGCTCCGTTCTGCTTCCTCCTAGCTCTGAGATTCTGCATGTCTGGAATGTCGTTCAGCGCAGGGGCCCCGGGCAGAGATGCCGCCTGGGCACTTCCCTGGGCCTCGGCGGCTTTATGGGGCTGACTTGTAGCCCATGCTCTGTTTACTAGCTTGCTTCCACCACGGGGAGGACGGGTACCTTTCGTAATCTGCACAGAGGTGCTGGCTGTACGTGCTGGGGGCACCTCTGCCCCCAGATGTCCTTGGTGTAGACTTTTACCCCTTGGTTGAGTACTGCCCCACTCACCGGCTGGCTGCTCCGTCGAGACCTTGGGTAGGTGGAGTGGAGGCAGACCAGACCTGGGACCGGCGTTCAGGCAGCAGTCCCAGAAGGCACCTATTTCTCCTTTTCTGTGCCCTTGAGGAACTCCAACTCTGCCTTCTGGCAAGATGATCTAACCAAGAATCCTGCTCAGCATTCTTTTTTTTTCCCCCTCCACCGCAGTGTCTATATTCATTAATGAAATTAAAGAGATAACCACAAAGCTAGGTCCACACCCCACAGATAAAACAGTAGACATGAAACACCCTCCATTTAGACATTCATTCCACAGTCATGGAGAACTGACTGTTGAGATGTCCCCTGAGGGTGAAGATTTCGAGATAAATCAGATGGCCCCTACCATCCGGGAGCCCACAGCCCAGTAAAGAACAGAGCCATTGAGCAGATGTTACAATAATATGTCAAGGACTTCTATTGTTTGCCCAGGACACAATGTGGGCAGGACGCAGGGAGTGGGGAACGTTCAGGAAATTCTTGCCTGGGTCTTGAAAGATGCATGGATGTTTCACAGGAGTATGGGAGGGGAAGGAGCAGGAGAACTGGAAACTACCTATTACGTGTAGTGGTTCTCAAAGGGGGGTCAAGAGGGTGAGGCAGTTTTGTCCTCAGGCGACATTTATCTGTATCTGTAGGCATTTTTGGTTGTAACCATTTTGGGTGATGCTACTGGCTTGCTGCTAAACATTCTCAAGGCACAGGGCCGCACGCCCTGGCATCCTCCCCACCCCTACCCCCTACCCCCAGCAAGAAATACTGTGCCCAGAAGTACCACTGTAGAGAAACCCTGTGTTAGGGTAACTGCAGGTCATCCGGCATAGCTGAAAGCAGGGGGCAGACGTGAGACTGTCCAAGATGAAGCTGGAGAGGAGGAAGGGACCATCAGAAGGTCCTTCAACACCAAGTTAAGGAGTTTGACCGTAGGACCCACCACTTCATCAGTCTGTTGCTTGGGGGCAGGGGGAGTGTCACTGTTTTGGAGAAAGGATTGGAGCACAGCGATGGAAAAGGCATGACTAATTAGGAAACTATCCCAGAAGTTCACTAAGAAAAGAGAACGGGGACAACTTCCCTGTGGTCCAGTAGCTAAGACTCCATGCTCCCAAAGCAGAAGGCCCAGGTTCAATCCCCTGGCTGGGCAGCTAAGGTCCCACAGGCCGCAACTAAGACCCAGCACAGCCAGATAAATAAAAATAAACGTTGAAACAAGGGGGTGCCAAGCGAGGAGAGCCATGCAGTGAGAGCAGAAAGGAGCTGACCCAGAGGAAGTGCACAGAGGAGGCAGGACCCGTTGGACTTGGTGGCGATCAGATTCGGTCACAGGGAGGAGGAGGAAGGAGGCCAGTAGACTCAGGCTTCTGGCCAGGGTGACCAAGAGGATGTTGATTTTGGAAGTGCCTCCAGGGCAGGCCAGTGAGCATGACTCTGAGGTACAGAGACCAGCAGTGCGGTGGGCATCCAGACCAGGTCATCCCAGCACACCCAGGGGCGCCAGTCCCCGCTGTCTTGAGCAGAGCTGTGTGGCATGCACATTGCAGGTGGAGTCCTTTCCCTTCGTTTTGTTAATCTAATGGTAATTAAGGCGTCCAGGAAGAGAATCTGAAAGCTGGCAGTTTAATTAAAGGTAAATGACAGATGGAGGGGAATTCTGAGGCTCCCTAACGCACCCTGCTTCCCCGCCTCACCACTGAGGCCAGATGACTGAGGAGGAGAAGTTAGCTAACTAAGTGCCCGATGAGAAGTATTACAGCATCAGAGCCTCTATGCCAGCGCCTGCGACAGCGTCTAGAAACTCCTGCTGCCTCGAATTAACCTCTCCCCTCAGGTGCTGCGCATCAGTGGGTAACCAGGTAAAGAAGGCTGGGAGCCCGCTGGGAAGAAGGAATGACTTTGCCCTCTTGACGAAATCCACATCCCTCTTTTAAAACCCAATTTTCCATTTATACCAGGAGCCTTGAAGTCAGGTTTGGCCCAGAGGACCACGTGGCACATTAAACAACGGGCGGGAGTAGGGAGCTAGTTTTCGTGGGCCTCATGCCGCCCGTGGATCGGAATGTCAAGCCAGGCCTCCGAGACCAAAGCAGCGGGTAATTATCACCTCTCCTCCACAACGAGATTGCAGGAGTCAGCGAGCAATTGATTTTTTTTCCCACACAGATATTTCACTGCTTAATTGGTAGTGACACAGATGGCTGGCCCTCACCAGGGCACTGCAGACCAAGCCTCCCCAAAGCAGGGCACCCTCCCCGCCCCGGGACGCATCTCTCCCTCTGGTTTGCCATGCTCTCCCCGCACCTCCTCCTCGCACCTCCTCCTTCGGGTCTGGGCAAGGGTGAGCTGGCTCCCTGCGCTTTCAATTACAAAACAAGAACACGAGTGAATCCTGACGCGCTTTCCTGAGCCAGTCAAACCCTCCCCAGCGACATATTGAGAGTCCGCCTTGAGCTGGACACCACAGAGAGTCTGGAAATGAGCAGACGGTGGACTCTGACCTCAGGCAGCACGTGGGAGATAAGGTATCCCGAGCCTACTAGACGCGGGGAGCTGTGTTCTGCTGGAATGACGCCTGAAGTGGCCTGTTAAACCAAACCCCACCACCATCCAGCCCCACCCTTTCGTCCTTGCTGTCGTTTGGTCACTAAGTCGTGTCCAGCTCTTTGCAGCCCCAGGGACTGCAGCACACCAGGCTCCCCGCTGTCCTTGCCACACACCTACCCTGAACTGTTCCAGGCCAATGCTTTTTGTTCGTTCGTTTGTGCTCTCAGGAGCAGACCTGGTTGTGAACCTCAGTTCATGGTCCGCTGCCATCATCAATCCAGGGAAGGCCCCTCTGAATTTGCTCTCTGCTTCCCTCCCATCCCTTTCTCCTGCCATAGGCAGTCCCCCTCCTCTATTCAGTGTATATCCTTGAAAAAACATGAAGAGTTATCTTATGCAGTGTACTTCGATTTACATTAATGGTACTGGGCTGTAGATCACATGCTCTAACATTTTAAATCCAACTATCCATTTTAAGGGCTTCCCAGGTGGCTTAGTGGTAAAGAATCTGTCTGCCAATGTGGGAGATACAGGAGATGCATCTGGGTTGGGAAGATCCCTTGGAATCTGGCAACCCATTCCGGTCTTCTTGCCTGGGAAATCCCATGGACCGAGGAGCCTGGCGGGCTGTAGTCCATGGAGTGCCAAAGAGTCAGACATAACTGAGCACGCACACACGCACATCCATCTTAGAAGAACTCTCCAAGTTCTGCACATGTAGCTCGTCCATTGCTTCTGCCTGCCGTAGAGGACTCTGTCCTGAATGTCCCTCACATTCACCCATTCTTCTAGAGATGCGCATCTAACTTGTTGCCAGCTCTCTGCTATCCCAAAGAAGGCTATAGTGAACATCTTTGTTCCTGCCCCCGATAGACCTGGACAAAGATCCAAGAGGCTCCCCTGGGTGCATAGCCAAGAGTGCACTCCTGGCTTCTAGGTGTGTTGTTGTTTGTCTAGTCATGTCTGACTCTTTGTGACCCCATGGACTGCAGCTTGCCAGGCCCTGTCCCTCACCATCTCCCGGAGTTGGCCCAAGTTCATGTTCATTGCATCAGTGATGCCATCCAGCCATCTCATCCTCTGGTGCCCTTTTCTCCTTTTGCCCTCAATCTTTCCCAGCATCAGGGACTTTTCCAATGAGTTGGCTGTTCACATCAGATGACCAAAATACTGAAGCCTCAGCATCAGCATCAGTCCTTCCAGTGAATATTCAGGGTTGTATCCCTTAAGATTGACTGGTTTGATCTCCTTGCTCTCCAAGGGACTTTTAGGAGTCTTCTCTAGCACCACAGTTCAAAGGCATCAATTTTTTGGCATTCTGCCTTCTTTACAGTCTAGCTCTCACAACCATATGTGACCACCGGGAAGACCACAGCCTTGACTATACGGACCTTTGTTGGCAGAGTAATGTCTCTGCTTTTCAACACACTGTCTAGGTTTGTCATTGCTTTCCTGCCAAGAAGGAATAATCTTTTAATTTCATGGCTACAGTCACCGTCTGCAGTGATTTTGGAGCCCAAGAAGAGGAAATCTGTCACTACTTCCACCTTTTCCCTTTCTATTTGCCATGTAGTAATGGGGCTTAAAGCTCAACATTCAGAAAACTAAGATCATGGCATCTGGTCCTATCACTTCATGGGAAATAGATGGGCAAACAGTGGAAACAGTGTCAGACTTTATTTTGGGGGGCTCCAAAAATCACTGCAGATGGTGATTATAGCCATAAAATTAAAAGATGCTTACTCCTTGGAAGAAAAGTTAACCAACTAACCAACCTAGAGAGCATATTCAAAAGCAGAGACATTACTTTGCCAACAAAGGTCCATCTAGTCAAGGCTATGGTTTTTCCAGTGGTCATGTATGGATGTGAGAGTTGGACTGTGAAGAAAGCTGGGCACCAAAGAATTGATGCTTTTGAACTGTGGTGTTGGAGAAGACTCTTGAGAGTCCCTTGGACTGCAAGGAGATCCAACCAGTCCATTCTGAAGGATATCAGTTCTGGGTGTTCTTTGGAAGGACTGATGCTAAAGCTGAATCTCCAATACTTTGGCTACCTCATGCAAAGAGTTGACTCATTGGAAAAGACTCTGATGCTGGGAAGGATTGGGGGCAGGAGGAGAAGGGGATGACAGAGGATGAGATGGCTGGATGGCATCACCGACTCGATGGAAATGAGTTTCGGTGAACTCTGGGAAGTGGTGATGGATAGGGAGGCCTGGCATGTTGCAGTTCATGGGGTCGAAAGAGTGGGACATGACTGAGGACTGAACTGAACTGAATGGGGCCGGATGCCATGATCTTAGTTTTTTTTTAATATTTAGTCTTCTAGGTGTGCACAATCTTAAATCCATGAAGCTCTCTTCCCGTTGCCCTAAGGAACAGCTGTATCAGCGTTCGATTCCACCCACAGTGAATGAGGGTGCCCTTTTCTTACACCAACATTTAGAACTGTCCAGCATTCTGGTTTTTAGTTCATACTGTAAAGTTGTATCTCTCTTATCTCTTTGCTTTTTTTATTTTATTCATCACCAACTCGATGGATATGAGTTTGAGCAAGCTCCAGGAGTTGGTGATGGACAGGGAAGCCTGGCATGCTGCAGTCCATGGGGTCGCAAAGAGTCTGAGTGACTGAGCAACTGAACTGATAAAATTTTTAAAAGTTCCATTTACTCTTATTACTATCTCTTGGCTTTAATTTGAATCTTTCTGATTACTCATGATGTCTGCTTCTTTTTATATACTTATTAGCCATTCAGGTATTTTCTCCTTAAGGAACTGCCTATTCATAGCCTTAATTAATTTTCTGTCTGACTTTATTTTGGGGGGCTCCAAAAATCACTGCAGATGGTGATTATAGCCATAAAATTAAAAGATGCTTACTCCTTGGAAGAAAAGTTAACCAACTAACCAACCTAGAGAGCATATTCAAAAGCAGAGACATTACTTTGCCAACAAAGGTCCATCTAGTCAAGGCTATGGTTTTTCCAGTGGTCATGTATGGATGTGAGAGTTGGACTGTGAAGAAAGCTGGGCACCAAAGAATTGATGCTTTTGAACTGTGGTGTTGGAGAAGACTCTTGAGAGTCCCTTGGACTGCAAGGAGATCCAACCAGTCCATTCTGAAGGATATCAGTTCTGGGTGTTCTTTGGAAGGACTGATGCTAAAGCTGAATCTCCAATACTTTGGCTACCTCATGCAAAGAGTTGACTCATTGGAAAAGACTCTGATGCTGGGAAGGATTGGGGGCAGGAGGAGAAGGGGATGACAGAGGATGAGATGGCTGGATGGCATCACCGACTCGATGGAAATGAGTTTCGGTGAACTCTGGGAAGTGGTGATGGATAGGGAGGCCTGGCATGTTGCAGTTCATGGGGTCGCAAAGAGTGGGACATGACTGAGGACTGAACTGAACTGAATGGGGCCGGATGCCATGATCTTAGTTTTTTTTTAATATTTAGTCTTCTAGGTGTGCACAATCTTAAATCCATGAAGCTCTCTTCCCGTTGCCCTAAGGAACAGCTGTATCAGCGTTCGATTCCACCCACAGTGAATGAGGGTGCCCTTTTCTTACACCAACATTTAGAACTGTCCAGCATTCTGGTTTTTAGTTCATACTGTAAAGTTGTATCTCTCTTATCTCTTTGCTTTTTTTATTTTATTCATCACCAACTCGATGGATATGAGTTTGAGCAAGCTCCAGGAGTTGGTGATGGACAGGGAAGCCTGGCATGCTGCAGTCCATGGGGTCGCAAAGAGTCTGAGTGACTGAGCAACTGAACTGATAAAATTTTTAAAAGTTCCATTTACTCTTATTACTATCTCTTGGCTTTAATTTGAATCTTTCTGATTACTCATGATGTCTGCTTCTTTTTATATACTTATTAGCCATTCAGGTATTTTCTCCTTAAGGAACTGCCTATTCATAGCCTTAATTAATTTTCTGTCTTTTTCTTGCTGATGTGCAGGAATCTCTTGTATGTTATTAGCTTCTTTTGGTTGTAGACATTGCAGGTATCTTCTGTCACCTCCAGTTCCCTTTGTCTACTGACATCTTTCTTTGAACAGAAAATCCCTAATTTGCTAAAGACATTTTAAAAATTTTTATTTGTCTTGTGATTCATACTTTTAGAATCCTAAGAAATCCTTTCTTACCTATGTTATGAAGATATTTTCCTACATTTCATGAATTCCTTTATTATATCTTCCACTTTTAGGTGGTACAGCCTACCTGAAATCCACCTTTGTATATTGTATGAGGTAGGGATCCATTTGGTTTTTCTCTGTTTAGTATGACGATTGTCCCAAAAGCATCCTTTCTCCACCAAGTTTGATTCTACCTCTACCAGACTTAAAGTTTACGTGTGTATGTAGGCCCATGTATATTTCTGGCCTCTCCGTTCTGTTCCACGGTCTATTTGCCAGTCCCTTCCTACCTCAGGACCACAGTTCTTATTACTTTGACGCTGCAGTATGTCTTACTATCTAGTAGGACAAGTGTGCCCTTTTAGCTTTTCTTTTTCAAAATTGATTTAGCTATTGTGGATCTTCATTCTTCCTCACATCTTTGAAATATCTGAGCACCTCAAAAAAAAATTTTACTGCCTGTTCATTGGAATTGTGTTAGATCTTGTTAATATGAGGACTGGATTTTTAAAACATTGAATCATATTATCCATGAACATGATTTATCTTTTTATTTACCCAAATAGCTTTAACTGTCCTTTAATAGAGTTTTCTAAGTTTCTCCATAGAGGTATTCATTCCTAAATATTACCTGCTTAAATTATAATTTTGAATGGATCTTATTTTCCTTTTTTTTTTTTTTAAGAAAAATTGGTCATTGCTAAATTAGAAGAATGCTATTGTTTTTTGTTTTCCTTGTATCTGGAAATTTTGCTAAATTCTCCTATTACTTCTAAAAGCTTTTCTCTGCATCCTACTGGATTTTTAATAAAAATACCATCTCTAAATACTGATAGTTTTGTCTCTTTTAATGCTTCCAGCTCATTTCTTTTTCTTGGCATATGGCATTGTTCAGGACTTACAGTACAACAGCAGTTCAACAGCTGAACTGTTCAACACCGTTGAATAGCACTGTTGAACAGCAGTAGTGATAGTAGTGATATTCTCAACTTGCTTAGGATTTAAAGGGAATGCAACTTTAAGTATGTTTCATAAGGGTTTTTTAGTAGCTAGCCTTTATCATGATAAGGAAGTTTCTTTCTATTCCTAGTTTTTTTGAGAATTTTAATCATAAATAGTGTTATCGGATACCTTTTTTAACACTTAAGGTAATATATGATTTTCTCTCTTTTACGCTATCAATGTTATAAATTAATATATTTCTGATTTGAATAATCCTTACATTTTTAGAATAAACCTTACTTGATTATGCTTTTTAACAAATTATAGTTGATATGTTTAGTTCATTTTTATGACTTATCCATATCATTTTCATTTTCAAATTCATCAATGTGTAAATAGTCCTATTTTTTTTATCCTTTTTTACATTTTTTTATACCATTTTTACCCTTTCTTGAATAGTAAGAATTTCTTAAAAAGTGAATATGTCTGTGAAAGTGTCAGTCACTCAGTCATATCTGACATTCTGCAACCCCATGGACTGCAGCCCGCCAGGCTCCTCTGTCCCTGGGATTCTCCAGGCAGGAATACTGGAGTGGGCTGCCATTTCCTTCTCCAGCGGATCTTCCTGACCCAGTAATTAAACCCAGGTCTTCCGCATTGCAGGCAGACCCTACCATCAGAACCACCAGGGAAGCCCTAATATGGCTATAATTATTTCTCTTTTTTCACTCAGATTTTATTTGTGTCTCCTCTGTTTTTGCCAGTCATGCCTGTCCTCAGTGCCTTTGCTTGTGCTGTGTCCTTTGCCTGGCATGTTCGCCTCCTCGGCCCTTGGTGGCCCGGGTGGCACCTGTGTGCAGATTAGGAAAGGGTCTCTCTTCCTCAGGCAGGCTCAGCTCCCACCCACCCCCTCAGCCCTGTGTGCAGTGCACAGCCTGCATGCCCGCGCGTGGCAGCCCTTCCCGCTTCCCAGCTTGGTTATTCTCCGCTCCTTTCTCATGGTGCCCAAGGCTGCCCATTCTTCAGTTTTCAGCTTCCTTGGTGAAACCTTTCTTGTCTCCCCTGACTGAAAGTAATCTTTCAACTGCTCCTCCCTAAATCCCTCCCTCTTCCTCCCGCTCCTCCTCTGAACTCTCACCGTGTGTCATTTGTGCATCTTGCAAGGCATCTATCTCGTTTTCCCTTATGTCATATTATCCCGTGTGGATGTCTTATAATTCCAACTGGACTAACCCCCTGAGGTTAGGGACCATGGTTTATTTGTCTTTAGGTCCTCTCTCTGCCAGTGGGCTCAGCAAATGTTACTTATATGAATGCTTGAGTATTAAATGCAGAACACTTGTGGACGCAGTGGGGAAGGAGAGGGTGGGACGAATTGAGAGAATATTCACATATATACACTACCGTGTGTAAAATAGACAGCTAACAGGAACTGCTGTCTAGCACAGGGAGCCCAGGTCAGTGCTCTGATGACCTAGAGGGATGGGATGGGAGGCTGGTGGGAGGAAGGCTCAAGAGATACATGTAGCCGAGTCACATTGTTGTATGGCAAAAACTAACACAACACTGCAAAACAATTGTGTGTGTGTGTGTGTGTGATTTGCTCGGTCATGTCTGACTCTGCAACTCCATGGACCGTAGACTGCCAGGCTCCTCTGTCCATAGAATTCTCCAGGAAAGAATACTAGAGTGGCTTGCCATGCCCTGCTCCTGGGGATCTCCTTGACCTAAGGATTGAACCCGGGTCTCCTACATTAGTTAGGCAGATTCTTTACTGTCTGAGCCATCAAGGAAACCCAAAGCAATTATACTGTTAAAAAACAGTAAACGTAGGTGCTAAGAAGAGCCTTCTATAGCATTGCATAAATGGTGTCGGGGGTGGTCTTTAGAGGGAAAGATGATGGCAGAGCATGCATGAAGGTCAGGGGGATGGAGGATGCACTTACTGAGTTTCACATGTGCCAGGCACTTTGCTAAATGCTTTCACAGTTTACTTCTCTAAGCCTTCCCAACAGCCCTTTGAGACAGGTGCTACTATTAGCTCCATTTTGCTGCCAAGGAAGCTGGGCACCGATGAGTCAGTAGTGGCGTTGGTGTACCAGGCCTGGTCTGCCTGACTTCAGAGTTCGGGCATTCAGTTACAACCATGAGCAGCCTCCTTCGATCACACGGTGGTTACCATTTATTGAGACATTGTGTTTGATGCTTACAGATGTCATTTCTAATCCTGATGCCAAATGTACCAGGTACCGAGTGTCTACACTTGGCAGATGAGGAAACAGAGGCTCATCAAGGTTAAAGGACTTACCAAGGTTACAGAAATGGAAAGTGGTTATAATCAGATTTCTCTGACCCCAAAGCATGCCCTTCCTCTGCATCACGTACACAGCGCTTGGGGCCAGCAAGAAAACCCTGCCTCTGGAGTGGAAGAAGGGTTTTTTGTTTGTTTGTTTGACCACATGGCATGCAAGATCTTAGTTCCCTGACAAGGGATCAAACCAGTGCCCCCTGCAGTGGAAGCACAGAGTCTTATCCACTGGGCTGCCAGGGAAGTCCTGGAACAAGGTTTGTTTGTGTAGGAAAGTGAGGTGGCTGAGGTAAGAAAGGCAAAGCTGCCTCCAGCTGCAGAAGGCCTTCCTTCTCAGGATGACTAATCAAGACTGGCTTCTGGAAATCATGGCTCAGAAGGTAAAGAATCGGCCTGCAAAGCAGGAGACCTGGGTTTGATCCCTGAGTCGGGAAGATTCCTGGCAAAGGAAATGGCAACCCACTGCAGTATTCTTGCTTGGAAAATCCCACGGACAGAGGAGCCTGGTGGGCTCCAGTCCATGGGATCACAAGTGTCAGACACGATTTAGTGACTAAACAGCCAGCAGAGGCAGGGACCTTGTTTTGTGGATGGAGCAGGATGGCTGGATCCCTGGAGGCTAAGGCAGCCTGAGCCAACTGGAGCTCTGCCCAAATCTGTGCTCAGGGAAGTCAGGGCTTTGCACAGCTGCAGGGACATCAAAGCACTCAGGTCTGCAGAGAAAGTCATATCTGAGCAGATCTGCAGCTTGCAGAGATGGTCCGTCCTACGCATCTCCGTGACTGCAGCCTCTTGAGCCTGCTTATTTCCCAAGGACGTCAGGACTAGCTCTCCTCAGCCTCCTAGATCTCCCCCGATATGGCTTCCGAAGAGCTGCTGGGAAACCCCCGGGGTAGGCAGTGGGGATTTGTCAAGGACGCATGGCCAGCACCCTCTGCACCGTCTTCATTTCCCGGAGCAGAGCGCCCCCCTCCTGCTCAGTTGTGTTCAGAGGTTGGGGGGTTGGTGCAGATGGCATTTCTGCTCTTGGGCACCGCTTAGCCCAGCCCCACTGGCCCTCTGCAGGCCGCAGTGTGACTCTCTAGAGGTGCAGTCGCCCCGTGCCTTACCAGCCCCCGTTCCTGCCCAGGTCGTTGCTGTGGTCATGGACCTCTTCACCGATGGCGAGATCTTCCAAGACATTGTGGACGCCGCCTCCAAGCGCCGGGTCCCCGTGTATATCATCCTGGACGAGGCAGGTGTGAACTATTTCCTGGAGATGTGTCAGGGCTTGGAGCTCCCTGACTTCCGTGTGCGCGTAAGTTGTACCCCTGGGGCAGGGTGGGGGCTGGGAAGGAAGTGGGATGGAGACCCCCTCTGCCCCTTCCTCGGCCTGCTCCCCGGTTCAGGGGTCCAGGTGAGCAGCACTGCCAGCCCCCTTCCTTCTGTCTGAAACCTTGCCCATGAACTGATAACCCTAAACTGCACGTCCAGCTTAACACTTTATCCCAAGACTGCTGAAGCTGAGGGGGGAGGCTCTGGCCCAGTCCTGGGTGCTCAGCCCACAAAGTCACTGTCAGGGTGGAAGGTAGGGCTGTGTTTCTCTGCTGAGGAGCTTTGAGAGCAGCCCAGGGCTGCCCTGGGCCCGTCCATGCCCAAAGCAAGACTTGCTGACCTCCTCAGGTTGTAGGAAGCAGAGTCAAATGCAGATAGGGGCCAGCAGGCAGGACCCTGTGGACAAGAAGGCTCATCCTCTACCCAAGAAGATACTCGGCACAGAGCTTCTAGGCTCGCAGCCTGAGTGACAGCGCCCTTCTCTTCCCAACAGAACATCCGTGTCCGCTCTGTGACAGGTGTGGGCTTCTACATGCCCATGGGGAAGATCAAGGGGACCCTGTCATCAAAGTTCCTCATGGTAGATGGGGACAAAGTAGCGACTGGATCCTTCAGGTGAGCTGGGCCCTGGTTGAGAGGGGTAGTCTTTGTTCTTGGTCAGAAATGTTCATGTTCAGAAGGATGCTGGACTGGAGCCTCCACGGTCCTAAGCGTCGTGAGTCTAAGACCCATGTCTATTCTGATGGCAAAGAATACCCCCCCGCCTAACCCCTTCCCTCAAACTCTCTGGCTGATGGACTTTTCAAGAAAGATGGTCAACTTCTGTTGACCATCCAGCACTTCCTGCTTTCCACGGTCCACAACAACAGGTTGCATTTTGAGGCTGGAAGAAGACCCCGGCAGATGGAGCAATTAATGAATGGTATCAGCCCTCTTACATGGTTAAAGTATGGTGCTTTGCAGATGCTGTGTGTTCTAAAAATTCAAAGAAGAACTAATAAGAAATGAAATGCTAGTAACAGTAGTGGCAGCTGCAGATTCTACTTTTAAATGTATGTTTGCGCCAGGAACTGAGAAACCTTCTGTATACGTTGTTGGACTTTAGCCTCACAACAGCTCTGACCACATGCCTCACAAGCCCTGTTTTACAAGGCAGGCAGGGCAGAAAGCAGGTTTGGATCCAGGCCTGACTTTTCTTGCCCTCGCCCTGCACCCACTGCCTGTGTTACTGCACATGAGGCCGACACCTCGACCCGAGGGAGTCTTTGGGTCTGTGGAGGGAAAACAGCTGGCACAAAGGCAGCAAGGTGTCCACTGGATCGCCTGGTGGATTGGGTTGGGCCGGGCGGTGGGGGTGTTGAGCTGGGCTAGCCAGGCGGCGGCTGGCGGGGCAAGGCTGCAGCCCCGGGCACCATGTGTCTTGCTTTTCTGTCCCCGTGTTCTAGCTTCACCTGGAGTTCCTCCCACGTGGACAGGAACCTCCTCCTCCTCCTGACGGGGCAGCACGTGGAGCCCTTCGACGTGGAGTTCCGGGAGCTGTACGCCATCTCCGAGGAGGTGGACTTGTACCAGCAGCTGGGCCTGGCAGGAGGCGCTGGCAGGCCTGGCCTCCACTACTCCTCCACCGTGGCGCGCAAGCTGATCAACCCCAAGTATGCCCTGGTGGCAGGCAGCCGGCCCCCGCCTGGGGAGATGATGCGCTGGGCTGC
>SJXQ01003474.1:0-15723 GCA_006408695.1 Aepyceros melampus
CGAGCGCGGCACCCTCCTCCTCTCTGGCCGGGGGACCGGTTCTCGGACGCGTGGATGGGAGCGTGTCGTTTCCCGGTCGTGGGAGGCCGGCGGCGCGTGGTGTGTGCGGGGCCCGAGATGCTCTAGGAAGTGGCCGAGGGAGGGGGCTAACAAAGCTGGGGCGTATGTGCTCGGACCTGCCCTCCCAACACGCGCCCCCGGAGACGCGCCACTCGCCCGGGGGGCGCGCTGGCATCTTGGGTGCCTTAGGTTGATTTCTCTGATTCGTTTCCCCGACAACCTCGTGCGGCGGCTAAGACCATAATTCCCATTTTACAGCCGGGCAGACGTAAAGTCGCAGAGAAGCGAGCAGCTTGTCGGGTGTCGAACTTGCATTTCACTCGAGCTGTATGACCAGACAATCCAGTCTAAAATCTCTAGGCTCGTCTGCTTTCAAGGGTTCCTTTAAAAGAGGCCTTCTTATATTGCCTTTCAGCACGCTTACGTTGAGAAGTTCATTGCTTTGCCCGTAACTGTTGTTTTCCAGCGAGTATTTTAGTGAGCATCTATTTCCAGTCCTGACACTTTTCGGCTAAAATGTCTTGCAAAAAGAGTTTAAAGTCTTCCTCTCTGAGCAGTAGGTCTAGACTTTGTGTAATAAGCCTTTTAAAAGTCTTAAGTGAAACTTTGAATACATTTTGGACCAAGTTTCATGCTCTAGATTTTGCTTTTCTTAAATTCCACTCACGGAAAGCACACAAAGCCCCTGGTTGCAGTTATGTGAATATTACCAGTATTTAGTGTCTGTGGTGTGTGTGTGTGCTGTTGTTTGGAAGGTAAATTGTGAAGACTTGACACACCTTCGTTAAATTCTCCCGTGCTCTGCAGGTGAACTGAATCGTTAAAATTCGAGTAGGGCCATTCTACGCCTTTCACTGCTGTGGGTCCTTGTGATGCTCTGTTGCTTCTGGGAACGGTAGAATTACTTCAGGCTCAGGGTGTGTAATTTCTTCTCTTCCTCCCAGTAACCCAGACTTGGTGGAGGGGGACAAAGCCTGGAGGGAACAGAGCGTGAGTTACAACTGTCTTTGCTTGAGCAGCCCTTGTCTAGGGTGTGAGAGCCCCAAATGCCTGGCCACTATTTGCCATGCTCTCTGCTCACTTGCCCACCAGTGTTTCCCTCCATCCACAACTGCAATGGAGTGTATTTTGAACCAAAAAAATACTGTGGCTATATTTAGGCCCTGGCCATATTAGGGAAACTGATTCTGACTTGGTGGGAACATTTTCAGTATAGTGTTCTGACTTCCTGTCAGTGTCTAGTGAAGAACACAAAATTGGGCCAAGGACTGGTTATGGGTTTTGTCTTTGTTGACTGCTTTAGGATTTTCTGCAAGTTTTGGAGGTAATGTGTTGGAGAGAATTGGTGATCCCAGGACCCTTCAGCAGTGTGTCTGCTGTGGGCTCACCTTGGAAAAGGTGATGAGGGCAAATCAACCATGACACGTCACATTGACCCGGGGCACCTGGGCGAGTCTTTCCTCCTGCTTTCTCAGCTGACTTCACTCTCAGATGCTGTGAAGCCGCCCTGGGAAAGCCTCCTGGAAAATATCCCCCTCCTGCCCTGTATAAGATTTAACCAAATAGGAGATGGCTTGTGCTTTCAGGGGAACGGGTACCTCAGACAGGTAATGAGCTGCCCTTGGGGGCTCTGTGGTTGTATAGATTTCCAGAAGTTAAGGTGTAAACCTTACCTTAAAACTCTAGCACGCCTAATGTGAATTTAGTGTTTTTTAGTGCGTTTAATTACAGGAGGTAACTTGTAGATCTTGAGAAGGAAAGGAAGATTCTGGTAGGCTTTGGGGGCAGTTCTATAGCATAGATTGCTATATTTTTGGGGAAAAACCTAAGTAAAAATAAGGTCCAGTGTATATATATACATATTTTTGTTTTAGAGGTTTTCTATATCTTCTTGCAGTGATGGACTTCCGCTAGTTATTTTAAACTTTCGCTACTCCTCCGTGGTCTTGCCCTGGATAGTGCTCTATTAACGCTGGGCCTCGCCACGTCCCTGACTTCCCAGCTGTCTTTATGTCCCTCCGGTTCTCTGGAATTTATTAGAGAGGAACTTTGAGGACCAGGGTAAGTAGCTTACCTTGCAGGTCTTTTTCAGATCTTTATACTTCCTGGGGTTCCACCTGCAAAGAATCATCACATTTGAGATTCCGTCTTACATGTATTTCTTTGAGGATCTTGACAGGAAGCCCTTTTCATAGCTTTGAGGAAAGAGCTTGCTAGGAAAACAGGAAAAGAATCAGAAGAGACTGAATTTATAAGTTTGAGAGAAGGAATTATGATTATGGTTTTTGTGAAGTGTAAGCTCCATTTAAAGTTATAAAGTTGCATTATGGTCTTGAAATTTGAAAGAATCTTTTTGCTTTCACTTTTAACTAATTCACACACACACACACGCTTTTGAATTTTTTCCAGAAGGATAAATTAGCACAAAATGAGGTTATGTGTCTGGCAGCTCAAATGAGAAATAGAATTGGATTCTTGGTTGCCTTGCATCTGAGATCAGCATGTTCATTTTAGGAACTTTTAAAACCCAAGATGTGTCAACCAGCTTCTTGCATGTCTGGTTCAAGTTTGAAATTTTATCTTTTGTTTTTAATGTTTCTGGTAAATTAGTGGACCAGTTTCCGCCTCAGATGTGTGTGCAAGATAGAGGTGGAAAAGATCATGGGTTATCCAGTGTCTTATTTGGGACCAGGTAGATGAAGTAAGAGAGACTTCCCTGGTGGCTCAGAGGGTAAAGCATCTGCCTACAATGTAGGAGACCTGGGTTCGATCCCTGGGTTGGGAAGATCCTCTGAAGAAGGAAATGGCAACCCACTCCAATACTCTTGCCTGGAAAATCCCATGGACAGGAGGAGCCTGGTAAGCTACAGTCCGTGGGGTCGCAAAGAATCGGACACGACTTAGCGACTTCACCTTACCTTACCTTACCTTAGATGAAGTAAGCATGTGTGTCACTTGGGACATGAGGGGTCAAGAGAGCGTCTCAGCCGCTTGGCCACTGACTGTGTTAAGTGCTGAGAAGACACCCCCACCCCCACACCCCTCCAGTCCTGAATATTTGAGGTCACATTGCCTAGTTCCTGCTAATCCACGACTTCCACGTTTAAGTCACCTGCTCCAGGGTTAGTATAATTTAATCCACTTATCGTTATCTGAGAGGGTCTGATCCTTAGCTCGTGGGTGTGTGACTTTGAGCTCCACCTGTACATACCGGGGTAGGACATCTAAGGACAGCAGGTCCTACACCGACATGCATCAGCAGCAGAGAGCACACTGGAAACTGGAACAGAAAGATAATTCAGACGCTGATAAGGAGCACACTCTTGCGTTAGTACCTCTCTGAGGACACACTGTTCTCATCCTTGCTGTGATGAGGGCCAGGCCAGGAGTTACTCTTCCCTCTAGCAGGAGGGCTTCCCCCTGCCCGTCTGCCAGCTCCCAGGACGCTAGCATCTAATGAGATTTTCCTGGGGTAAGGGTGGAATATTCTGGAAAAAACACAGCTAGCTCCACTACACCACATGTTTAATGATCTTTTTAATAAGACACGTGACACACAAATCATGCGATTTGTCAGTACACCCACCCCACCACATCGCCTGGTCCTGAGCTGGGCCCTGGAGGGTGTTAAGAATTTGGGGTCAGAGTCCAGCTCATCTGGTGGGTTCCGTTCAAATCACCTGGAGGACCAGTCAAGGAGGCCATCAATTTCATCCTGCTTTGTGCCACCACGTGTGCGTACAGACCCGCGTGTCTCTCCATTTCTCTGGGACTCAGTTTTTGTCATTTGTAAGTAAGTTGATTGTACCCTTCCTGTGTAGTAGGGTTGCGATAGGGAGGTAATATATTTGAAAATCTTGTGAAAAGAGTAAAATGCAGTACAGAACGATTTTAAGTATTACCAAGGGCCTCTTAACTCATGGAATTCAGTATCACTCATATTGAGGCTTTACAAAAACTGAGCTGTTTTTCAGAGGCTGATTTCTCCTTTAATTAGTTGGGATCCTTGGGACAGAGCTGAAGCAACTTGTTATTACTTCTCTCTTTTACCTTGATGGTGTTGGTCATGAAACAGATTGAATTTTCAGAGGAGTGCTAAGACCCTCATCAGATCTGGATGAAGGTGGCTGGGTGGTCAGGATTGGCTTTAGGAGTGTGGTATGTTTTTCAGAATTATTTGCAAGTTTTTCCTATCAAGAATAAAATCTTATTTAGGTGAAGTGATAGAGCTGGATGGCGGATGGCACTCTGCAGCTGCCAAATCTTTATTTTTTGAGTCTCTCTATGTACATATACATGTAAATGTGTACTTACATGCGTACATGTATGTGTATGTGCACATGCAAAGGTGTTCTCTAGAAAAAGTAAAAACAATATAAACTTGTGAATGATGTTGATGCTTTTGAACTGTGTTGTTGAAGAAGACTCTTGAGAGTCCCTTGGACTGCAAGGAGATCCAACCAGTCCATTCTGAAGGAGATCAGCCCTGGGATTTCTTTGGAAGGAATGATGCTAAAGCTGAAGCTCCAGTACTTTGGCCACCTCATGCAGAGTTGACTCATTGGAAAAGACTCTGATGCTGGGAGGGATTGGGGGAGGTGAAGTGATAGAGCTGGATGGCGGATGGCACTCTGCAGCTGCCAAATCTTTATTTTTTGAGTCTCTCTATGTACATATACATGTAAATGTGTACTTACATGCGTACATGTATGTGTATGTGCACATGCAAAGGTGTTCTCTAGAAAAAGTAAAAACAATATAAACTTGTGAATGATGTTGATGCTTTTGAACTGTGTTGTTGAAGAAGACTCTTGAGAGTCCCTTGGACTGCAAGGAGATCCAACCAGTCCATTCTGAAGGAGATCAGCCCTGGGATTTCTTTGGAAGGAATGATGCTAAAGCTGAAGCTCCAGTACTTTGGCCACCTCATGCAGAGTTGACTCATTGGAAAAGACTCTGATGCTGGGAGGGATTGGGGGCAGGAGGAGAAGGGGATGACCGAGGATGAGATGGCTGGATGGCATCACGGACTCGATGGATGTGAGTCTGAGTGAACACCGGGAGATGTTAATGGACAGAGAGGCCCAGCGTGCTGCGATTCACGGGGTCACAAAGAGTCGGACACGACTGCGCGACTGAACTGAATGATGTTGAAGGTAGGTGTGGGACCACACACGTGGCAAGAGGGTGAGCAGCCCTGCTACCAGGATTTTAACAGCGGTGGTCAACCAGTGGGTGAAATTTTTATTTGATTCTTCTCTGTTTTATATTTGGTTGGTATTTTGGGTTTTGCTCTAATGAATTGGTGTTACTTTTGTGATTTAAGTTATTTTAAATGTTAAGGCTCTGGGGATTTTCCATTGTGAGGTAGGGATTAAGTGTAAGATTTGCTGAGAAACCCAATTTGTATAAAAAGTCTTTATAGATTTTCTCTTCTTTGCTAAAATAACTGGTAGTTCCTCTTATTAAGAGTAATATGCTGTGAATTTTAATGTACTTAACACCTAAGTTCTTGATGATCCTTAGGAGGCCAGTTTAATTGGTGAAGTTGATCAATGAAGGCCATATTTGTGTGCACAATTTTTACTAGTGGGGCAAGTTTCCTGCCTCCCCAACCTCAGCCAGCATGGTGTCCACCAGGGCTCAGGAGCTGCAGCCAGGTCCCCAGGTGATCACCTGGATTAAGAGAGATCTAACTAAGATTTATTTGAAGTGTGTTTGGAAAAAGGTAACACAACTTTTTAGATTTGGGGGAAGCTTGAGTAAGTTTAAGGGGCTGGGATTGGATGTTTTTAAAGCTGAGAGATGTATTACAATTTTAAGTTCTGAATGTGAAATGGTCGTGTTACATGTTGTCATTTGACTTAGCAGGTGGTCTCGAGAGATGGGCTGGGCACACAGTCTTTTAAAGCACGGAGGGTAGAGGTAAAGAGGGGCTGATTTCTGCCACCGTGGATTTGGGTTGTGTTTCCCATGGTCTGCCCATCAGATCAGCCTAAGGAAGCCCCTGCAGTTGTTTTTCCTTGGCAAAGGAAGTCGTAAAAGATTGTACTTGTGCTCTTGAAACGATCTGGCTGTTGGTGTGAGCTCCTGGTGGGTGAATCTGATTTGAGAACTGGTGCTGTGCAATTTCCCCAGACACTGTTTTTCTTGGTGTGGGCACAAAAGAACACATGTTTTATCCTGATTGTCCAAGTCCCTTGCTGGCATGAACGATCAGGCCTGCACCATGAGATCACGTCCTTGGCTGTAAAAGTCAGTCTTTCCCTTTGTGGATAAGAATGCTAAAATATCTGGTGAGTTCCTACTTACCAAGTGTTCTTCTTATCTCAGGTTTGTGAGAAATGATTATTATATAAAAGAGGAAAAACAGGTGGACTTTTCCAGCTAACTGGGCATGTAATGGTGACTTCCCTCAACCCCACCCTGTCTGCAAGTGGAACATCCATGACTCACCGCTCAGGCCACACAGACACTCTTTTGCAGCGTATGTGGGTGGGGGCAGGATGGGGGTGCAAGGGGGTGGGCTGCCGTCCCTCTGTGTTCAGCCAGAAGTGTCCAGCTGCCTCTGTGATGGACTCCTGGTAAGGACAATGTGCCATCTCACACATCATGCTATTTTTCTTATTGCACTTTATGTTTGTGCCAAAATAACACAATATATTAAGTGCAATAAATGCAGCCATTACTACTCCGATGTTTTGGGTATGTGTTAGATGGCAGGTGCTTTCTGTTACATGAGATTTCAGTATTAGTGTGAGTCTGGATCCCCCACTGTCATGTTTCTTTCTCTTTAACTATGTGCTTTTCATTCATAGATACCTTTGGAATATTTTTCTAGTTATTTGTCCCTGAATCTTGCTTCATATGTAGATCATGCTCTGGAGTTTGCACCCAGTGTTGTGTTATGGACAGATAGGTGCCTGCTTTATGAAGATGATTTTATCACCACGCTTAAGACATTTTCATCATCATATAAGAGCATTTCTGTATTTGAGGTAATACACTTTTAAATCAATGACTACTAGTGTCTGATAATTTATGGATATCTACTTGAAAATGACCACCAGTTCATGCAGAGCAGTCAGTGGGGCAGTAGAAATTCATCCCCCAGAGCTGATGGGGGTTGAGGGCAAACCTGCGTATCTGGTGGGAACCTCAGCCGAGTTTCTATTGAGGATAGTTGTATGTTGGATATTAGTAATGTAACCATGCATCCATCACATGTGGACAGCCTAAGTAAACTGTGTGTTGATGACAGAAGGATTTTTCTAGGGAAATTGATAGTCCATTTATTTGAATATACCCTAGGTTACATTGTGTAATCCAGCAGTCCCCAACCTTTTTGACACCAGGGATGGGATTCGTAGAAGACAGTTTTTGCATGGACCAGGGGGTATGGGATGGTTTTGGGATGATTCAAGCACATTACATTTATTGTGCACTTTATTTCTATTATTATTACATCAGTTCAACCTCAGATCATTAGGCATTAGATCCGGGAAATTGGGGATATCAGTATAAATGGAATATATATACATGAATTTACTTGACAATTTAGCACAACCCAAGAAATATACTTTTAGAAGTATCTGGTTTTCCTTGAAGAAAGTGTACTCGAGACCCTGTAATGCTAAATGCTGCACTGCTGAGATTTACTTGTCAAACAATCACTGTTTCATTTTATTTAATTGTGACCTACTCTGACAAAAATGTGTGTGTTTAAATGTTGTATCCATGGAACTTTTCACAGAACATATTTTCATTTATTTTGATGGTTTAACAAACAGAAAACTAGCATTTGCTTACAAGTACACATATGTCAGTTAGATGGAATTTGGATTTTTGCATTGCACTGGTGAATTTTGCTCACTAAACTTTTTGTTCAGTTGTCATGGCAACTGTGTTTCTTCACAAGTTGGAGACAAGTTAGACGTTAACCTGCATATTCCTCAGAGATGAAACAGGTGTTGATTTAGGATGTGTTAGGAAGAAGCAGCAAAATCACCAGTCTAATCAGTTCTGCCTTTAACACCTTACACGTACTTCAGATTGCCAACCACCTTTCCCTGGTGTACCCAGAAAACTGAGTGTTTTGTTCTGTCATATGGTTGAAACCTTTGGAGTAATGGGAAGACATTGGCGTGTTTGATTTCATCTAGCTCTTATTTGACTATCCTCATTTACTCAAGTTCTCTTCTAAAACAGGATTGAGAAATAGTAACAAAAATATCATTTAGCCAATTTAAGCATACATTTGAGTAATTGAATGAAACAAGAAAACATCCATGTTGTGGTTAGATGTGGGAATTCTTCTAATCCTAGCCCTCCTGTCCCAGCTGTAGTGCTTAGTGCAGGGCCCGGCAGGAAGTTGTACTTAAATGCTTGTTAGAGGAATGAATGAATGAGACGTTTGCAGCAGAGGATCCTTAAAGATTCTCTGGTATTCCAGAACCTGATAGACTATGTTTTTTTGTTTTTTTCTTGATGTTTCTGATACGCGTTTTGTCGTTTGTCAAAGGAATCTTGTTATAGACAATGCGGTTTCCTTCTTTCCATTAATATGAATGAATTCTTTTTCTGATATAAAAATAATGAGGTAGATACTCTAAAGGGACCTGCCCTCACCTTAAAAAACAAAGAAACATAAAAAAAGACACTTAAGGGACTTCCCTAGTGGCTCAGCAGTAAAGAATCTGCCTGCCAATGCAAGAGACATGGATTTGATCCTGGATCTGGGGAGATCCCACGTGCCACGGAGCACCTAAGCCTATGCACTACAACGGTTGAGCCTGCGCTCTAGAGCCCAGGGACCGCTGCTGAGCCCATGCACCACAGCTACCGAAGCCTGTGTGCCCTGGAGCCCATGCTCCACAAGAGAAGCCTTGACAGTGAGAAGCCCACACGAGTGCAGCCCCTACTCACCACAACTGGAGAAATTCCGTGTAGCAATGAAGACCCAGTGCAGCCAAAACTAAAAGTAAATAAACAAAACGACAAAATGACACTTAAGTAATGCATCTGAGACTTAGTTATGAAACTTCATAGCTGTTGAAAGCAGCCTATAGGAAAAGTATTTAATAATATCTGTAAACCTCTGAAATTACTAGCAAACTGTTTGCTATAAAACTATTCTATGCTATTTAGCATTATTGAATTTTCGTGTGGCTTGGTAAAACTGAAGTGCATTATAGAATGAAATTAGCTAAGTGGCTCTTTCAAACAGAAGATACAGCACATGTGCTCAGGCACTTCAGTCGTGTCTGACTCTTTGTGAACCTGTGGACTGTAGCCCCCCAGGACTCTCTGTCCCTGGGATTCTCCAGGCAAAAATACTGGAGTGGGTTGCCATCCCTTCCTCCAAGGGGTCTTCCCAACCCAGGGATGGAACCTGAGTCTCCTGCGTCTTCTGCATTGCAGGTGGATTCTTTACCAGTGAGCACTGGGGAGCTTGATTCTAAAGACAATGTTGGTATTCTAAATCCTCAGAGATGTTTGCAGGCTGCAGGAAGTAAGTGCTTTAGAAAAAAAGATGGCATCTTCTTTGCGTTCCATGCATGATGTTTCCAGCTGAAAAACTCATTTAAAATGGGTTTATAAACCTGGCATGCCCTTTAGGAAGTGATGGCCCAAAGTGATGTGTCATTGGCAATGGCTTCGGTGAGTGGGGAGGGAAGCCACGAGCAAACATTTCCCTGGCTTAGCAGGCAGTGCTGTTTGCTTTAGGCTGGTGCACTGGTTGCCAGGGCTGCACGAGCCCGCAGAGGGCCAGGAAAGCTGCCTGGTCCCTTCCGTGTGCGCAGGGCCCCGTGGAGACCCTAGGAACACCCTGACCTGGAACACTGTGTGCCACTTAGTGCCATGAGCTCCTGAGAAACAGCTCACAGATTAAATTACGATTGTGTTCAAGGTTAACTTTTAAATGCACCTGATTAAAAATCAAACAGTATAAAATGATATACATTGAAATACAAGTTTCTCACTTCACACCCCTAATCTCTCTTTCCAAAGGCTACTCTTATTATTTTTTATACTTTTATTTCTTTTTATTTTTGGCTGTGCGGGGTGTTTGTTGCCGCATGGATTTTCTCTAGTTGTAGCAAGCAGGGGCTACTCTTCATTGTAGTGCGTGGGCTTCTCACTGTGGTGACTTTTCTTGTTGTGGAGCACGGGCTCCAGGGTGCTCTGGATTCAGTAGCTGCAGCACGTGGGCTCAGTGTGTGCGGATTCCTGGACTCTAGTTGCACAGGCTCAGTAGCTGTGGCACATGCGCTTAGTTGGTCCTTGGCATGCGGAATCTTCCCAGACCAGGAATCACACCTGTGTGTCTCCTACGCTGGCAGGTGGATTCTTTACCACTGAGCCACCAGGGAAGTCCAGGCTACCCGTATTATACCAGTTTCTTTTAGTTTATCCTTCTGGAAATATTCTGTGCAGACACAAGGGAAAACATCCCCTTTCATCACAGAAACGGTAGTTGCTATATGCACCGTCCAGCATGTGGCTAAAGCTGCTTAGTTTCCGCTGACTGAATGCACATAGAAGGCTTTATTTAACCCAGTGGTTCTCCAGTCTGGACCTTACAGGGCACCAGAAAGGTTTAAATGCCCAGACCATTCTCCGAGATTCCAATTTCATTAACCCTGGTTGTCTATGGTTTGTCTTTATGAACACCCTACTCGGGTACTTTTAGTGTGCAGTCAAGTACACGGCCCTCTACTGATGAATGTTTAGATTGTTTTCAGTCTTTTTTTTTTTATTAGAGATGGTGAACGCCCTGGTCAGAAGATGTTTATGCAGAAGCTCAAGTATGTTAGGATCCAGGGTGGAATTTCTGCCAAATGACTCTCCGGAGATGCTGCACCTGCCTACGCCCCTAGCTGTGTAACACTAGAGCAGCTGGCTAGTGGAGGTGCTTGAAAGTGCCCTGAAGAAACCGTGCCCATGGGTGAACTGTACCTTCTACCTGGGAGTTATTGACCCTCTGTCTAGCTTGTGCTTTGCAGCCCGAAGTATTTAAAAGAAAAATGTTATTGGCGTGAAGGTGTTAAAAAGAAACACCAAAAAAAAAACTTTCATACCTGGAGGTGTTCTTTAAGCATGATTCTTATAATGATAAAAATCTAAAAAGAATTATGATCATTGTCTAACAGCTGGAAAGTAGCTAAATTGTGATGTTAGCTTCATAGGATATTATATGATGATTAAATGATTATGGGGACTTTATTAATATAATTAAATTAAGTATTTTAATGCAATATATTAAATATATTGCATATTTAATATATCAACAAATACATAAAATACTAAATATATATCATGTTGATTATAACATTTTACATAATATACATAAATAATGATATACTTATATAAATATACATATAAAATATTACAACAAATAACATAATCAAATATTAGATACGGTAAATAAAAATCTGAAAATCAATTGGTTCCTACAATATGAATATATTAGTAAAATACATAATGTATGACCAAGGACTAGAAGAAAAACAGAAAAATACAAGAGTTGATGTGATGGGGTAATGAACTTGTAGGTAAATATTCTTTTAAAAAAATTCCTTTACTATTATAAAATGGGCAATAAATAAAAATTAAGAAAAATTCTTTTATAATGCAAATAGCCATTTGTGGTTTTAAAAATATGTTTTTGTATTCTAAACCTCATTAACTATGGACTATCTGTGTAAGTGGTGTGTCTGCAGTCTTTTAAATCGCCTGTAAGTAGCTGCTTCTCTGGAGTGTTAGAGGAGCCCCCAGTGTATGTGGAGGAGGGACCATTTCCTGTGTGCTAAGCACCATGCTGCCTGGTCTTTGCTTACATCCTCTTGCAGTTACCTTTTGACAGTGGGTATTTTATTAGGTAATTTTTAGATAAAAAGTTGTTGTAATCTACAGATAAAAACTGAGGCTTGCTGGAGATCAGTGTCTGGTTACCCAGTGGCCCTGGGAATTTAAAACCCACTTCAGTACATGGTCTGTATTCCTTCTCTACAGGTTAACATTTGAAGTTCCTAAGAGGTTTATAAGGAAGTGTGTGGTCTAATATTTCTAGGGAGCTTCCGGTTTAACTGTGCAATGATAGATACCCAGTTTAAGAGCTAACTGGTGGTACAAAGCAGTGAGTAGAGCAGGACCAAGTGTACTGTCCTGTTCAGATGGCAGGTAGGACTGAGGGCCCTTTAGTCTGGCTGCTTAGAGACAGCTTTACCCAGGAGTTAAGACCTGAGGGGTAGGACTCAGGGCTGGAGAGGCTGAAGGTGCATCACCTCGGCAGTGTTCCTGGGTTAGCGAATGGACCAGATTCTTTGAAGTTAGAGTGCTTCCGGGAGGCAGGATCCACTGGCCAGAAGGTGCAAGGCCTTGCAAGCATTATATACATGTTCAGTTTTAAATTTCAGTGGCCCCAAAGAATAAGTGGAGGTCCTCAATCTGTACTTGGAAGGTTAATAAAAAGAGTAGGGAATACGTTGGGAGAAGGCAATGGCCCCCACTCCAGTACTCTTGCCTGGCAAATCCCATGGACGGAGGAGCCTGGTGGGCTGCAGTCCTGGGGTCGCTAAGAGTCGGACACGACTGAGCAACTTCTCTTTCACTTTTCACTTTCATGCATTGGAGAAGGAAATGGCAGCCCACTCCAGTGTTCTTGCCTGGAGAATCCGAGGGACGGGGGAGCCTGGTGGGCTGCCGTCTATGGGGTTCCACAGAGTCTGACACGACTGAAGCGACTTAGCAGCAGCAGCAGGGAATCCGTTGTGGATTTGTATTCTTGAGTTCAAAGCCAGCTCCCCCCCACTTATATCGTAGGCCACACCTGTCTTAGTATTTTCTTCAGTAAAATGAATGTAAGATGGCTTTTCTTGCAGGGTCCCGAGGACTAGAGAGCGCACATCAGTTACACCTGCCGCACAACACTTAGCACCTGTCAGGCCTTCCATTCACAGCAGGTCTTGTCACTCTCAGAGTCCAGTGTTGTCTGCTTCTGCTTCCAGCTCCTCCAGCTTCTTCCCTGTGTTAATCCCGACTCTGGGTGATGTCCAGACTGTGGGGAAGTGGCAGGTGGCTTGTCTTCATCAGGAGGTGGTGTTCCTTCCCCGAAAGCACTGAGGAGCCACTGCAGGTGTGAGCAGCGGTGGGTGAAGCAACAAATAGTTTCGCTTAAATTTTGGTGCCGGATCCAGATCAGTGCAGTTTTACTGTGTGTGATATTCCTTAGTCTCCCCCGCATCCCCAACCCCAGGCTTCTCATCTCTGAAGGGAAGAACAAAATGGATACAAGCCGGTAATGTCACGGTTCCCCTTTATGGTTCCCCTCCCAGCTGGTGGCAGAATCCATACATGCAGGGAGTTCACTCTCTCTCTTTTTTAAACTCTTAAGAATCTGTTACTCACATAGTTTTTTTTTTTTTTTTTTTAAGATGTATTTGTGTTTGGCTGTGCTTGGGTCTTCATTGCTTCTTATGGCTTTCTGTAGTTGCAGTGACCGGGAATGCTCTGTTTTGGTGTGTGGCTTCTCACCATGGTGGCTGCTTTGTTGAGGAGGAGCACGGGCCTCAGGGCGCGTGGGCTTAGTTGCCCCACAGTATGTGGGATCTTTGTGGACCAAGGATCACACTCATGTCCTCTGTACTGGCAGGTGGATTCTTAACCACAAGACAATCAGGGAGCCACACCGTCCCCCTTTTAAAGTAGAGACTTTTTAAAGAGCAGTTTTAGGGTTACAGTAAAACTGAGAGGAAGGTCCAGAGGTTTCCCCTTTACCCGAGTGGTACCTTTTTTTTCTTTACCAAGGGCCAGCCCACCTCCACACACCATCATGTCATCACAGAGCCCTTAGACGGACAAATGTGTAATGGCACGTTTCCATCGTTGTAACATCACACAGGGTATCTTCATGGTCTTAAAATCCTCTGTGCTCTGCCTTCTCCTCCCCCCTCCCACTCCCAGGTATCTCTTTTCATAGCCCAGGAGTTCCTTTTTTTTCCCTAAGTGGTTTTCCAAGTTTTGTGAAGAGCTGAACAGTTTCCTAAAATTGTAGACCTGTGCCAAGGAGGAGAGAATGCATTTGAACATGAGTTAGATTTTTACAAACAGAAAAGGGATGGTCAAGGGGAAAGAGAGAGGCATTTGTCTCAGAAACTAGATGAAGAGAAAGCTTCCAGTTGTCTATCAGTTCAGTTCAGTCGCGCAGTTGTGTCCGACTCTTTGCGACCCCATGAATCGCAGCACGCCAGGCCTCCCTGTCCATCACCAACTCCCGGAGTTCACTCAGACTCACGTCCATCGAGTCAGTGATGCCATCCAGCCATCTCATCCTTGGTCGTCCCTTTCTCCTCCTGCCCCCAATCCCTCCCAGCATCAGGGTCTTTTCCAATGAGTCAACTCTTCGCATGAGGTGCCCAAAGTACTGGAGCTTCAGTTTTAGCATCATTCCTTCCAAAGAAATCCCAGGGTTGATCTCCTTCAGAATGGACTGGTTGGATCTCCTTGCAGTCCAAGGGACTCTCAAGAGTCTTCTCCAACACCACAGTTACACAAAGAGGTATCATCACACACATGTCAGAATGATTTTTTTTTTTAAATAGACACTTAGTGTTGGCAAGGCTGTGGAGAAATTGGCAGTTTCTGTGTACTTATCCACATTAAATGTGTAAATTGTACTAATAAAAGTATGTAATCCAGGGCTTAAATCTCTGGGCTTTCACTGCCATGGGTCCAGGTTCAATCTCTGACCTGGGAACTATGATCCCATGAGCAACAGCACAGCCACAAAACAAACAAACAACAGCACAAAAACAATGACCAAAATATCTGTATGGTTTATGCTGATGTCCCTTTTCATTCTTGGTAGTGTTAGCTTCATCTTCTCTCTGCTCTGCATTAGTATTGCTCAGTGTTCATCAATTCTCAATGAGCCACGTTTAAAGGGTTTTCTTCTATATTTTCTATCCTATGCTTGCCTTTTTTTCTATTAATTTTTGTTCCTTTTTAAATTAACCCCAACATTCTACATTCTTGTGTTTCTCATCTAGTTTCTTAATTGGAAGCTTACTTTTTTTCACTTTCAGTCTTTCCTCTTCTCTAAATTTAGGGATAAACTTCCCTTAGGCACTACTTGAGTTTCATTAGAAGAATTTATCATACGATTATTTTGTGTTTATTATCATTATTTCACAATATTTTATAAGTTTTAAATTTATTCCCGGACTCAGGTGGTGTTTGGAAGGATCTTGCTGAATTTCCCCAAATAGAGGTTGCTATAAAGATTTCCTTATTAGTTCTTTTTTTTTTTTATCTGCAGTTTTATTTTTTAAATTTTTTAAATTAATTTTTATTTTTTAGTTTGTTTTGCTTTACAATACTGTATTCGTTTTGTTACACATTGACATGAATTAGCCATGAGTGTACATGAACTCCCAATCCCGACCCCCACCTCCACCCTCCTGCCCCACACCCTCTCTCTGGATTATCCCCGTGCATCAGTCCCAAGCATCCTGCATCCTGCATCAAACCTGGATTGGCAATTCGTTTCGCTTCTGATAACACACATGTTACATTGCCACTCTGCCAACCCATCCCACCCTCTCCCTCTCCCACAGAGTCCAAAAGGCCATTCTATACAACTGTGTCTCTTTTGCTGTCTTG
>SJXQ01003474.1:19597-62767 GCA_006408695.1 Aepyceros melampus
ATATAATAGTCATCTGAGTTAAATTCACCCATTCCAGTCCATTTTAGTTCGCTGATTCCTAGAATGTCGACGTTCACCCTTGCCATCTCTTGTTTGACCACTTCCAATTTGCCTTGATTCATGGACCTGACATTCCAGGTTCCTATGCAATACTGCTCTTTACAGCATCGGATCTTGCTTCTATCACCAGTCACATCCATAACTGGGGATTGTTTTTGCTTTGGCTCTATCCCTTCATTCTTTCTGGAGTTATTTCTCCACTGATCTCCAGTAGCATATTGGGCACCTATTGACCTGGGGAGTTTCTCTTTTGCTTCCAGTTGTCTATAATCTCACCTAACTGAAGCGCTAAGTACTGACCCTAATTGCAGTGGTGGTGGAGGTGGTGGGGATCTTAGTTTCCAAAACTCACGCCCTCTGCCTCCTCCAGCCGACACTGTTACAGGCTGCCTGGTGCCTGGAATGCAGCCCATCCGCAGTTCACAGCCTGTTCAGCATCCTGTCTTCCTTCTTCCAGGCCACTTCCTTCCCACCCAGGTGGTGCTGGACTTTGTTCTCCCAGCTGATGACCGCCTGCTGCTCTGATTGCTGCAGCAAGGATGGAGTTTTACAGCCTGGGCCATAAAAGTCAATATTGTGTTTAACACAGTGGTAGCCACGTGAGTTGTCCGAAGCTTGCCTTGACCGCTAGCATGTTTGGTAGCTGTTTTAACAGCAAGGTTCGAAATGAGCACTGGATTATAAGGATTGTCATGCCCAATCAGCAGACTCTGGTAGGTAGCATCCTGGAGGGAAGTCTTGCTGTCCATCCTGTGTTAGACCTCTGCTCTCTCCTCGAGTTTTAGAAACCTTTGTGTGCAGAGCCCTTGGGCTCCAGGACTCCGAGGTACTGTTGGGGGTGGGGGTGGGCACAGTTATCCTTGAGAATAAAATAACAGGATTGCTTCTCTCCATCTGAGCAAATCCAAAGCATTGTTAAACTGTCAGTTATCACCCCTCTGCTCAGAAGATTCACCTTTTCTTCTCATCCTAGAAATATCTGAGCTGTGGGACCTTGACCACCTCTGCCCTGAACACTGGGACAAGCAGGCTTCTTCTTTTTTTTTTTTTTTTTGCTGGCTGACATTCTCAGTGAGGGTTTTTCCTCACCATCAGATTAATTCCCACGTGGCCTTCTGGGGTCAGAGGAAGAGGTCGCTGACCTACATTGGTTTAGGCCCTGAGATCAGCACAGCTGGTTTTCTCCATCAGCTCCTGTGCGGTTCCGAGCCTGGTGCAGTCCAGCTTCCCAGGATTTAAGGCTGAGATCAGGCATCAAAGTTTGCAAGTAATTATGGGCTTATCTGTCTTGCACTGCGTTCTCTGCACGTAGTTTCCAGGGGGACCTGACTGGTATGCAGGGAGGAATGTGCTTGAGGCATGTTTCAGAGGAAAAGGGAAACGATGTGAAAGGGACAGGGAATTGTCAACAAAAAGAGTAAGTATTCTTAAAAAGGAGTAACATATAACATTACGTGTAGGGTTTGAGCCTAAGCAACCCGGGCGAATGGTAGCATAATTAATGCAAGCAGAGAAATGACTTGAAAAAAGGAATGTGTATGTTAGTATTTTCACCTGAACTTGAGGTGCAGCTGAATACCCAAGTCATGATGCTCAGGAGACAGTGATTGTCAGGGATATTTTAGGCCAGTATTTGCCAAAGGGGACTAGGAAATATACAGCTCTCTCTTAAGACTTTTCTTCTTTCTTTTTTTGTAATTAAAAACATTGAGGAACTTCCCTCGTAGTCCTGTAGTTAAGGCTCCATGCTTCCAATGCAAGATGTGTGAGTTTGATCCCTAGTCAGGGAACTAAGATCCCGCATGCCTCATGGCCAAAAAATTAAGATAAAATTGGTATATAACATTTTATTAGTTTCATGTGTACATTACGATTTGATGTTCATGAATATTGTGAGGCAGTCACAATAAGTGTAGTTAACATCCGTCAGCTCATGTAGTCACAGAAATGTGTTTTTCCTATCATGAGAACTTATAAGACCTATTTTCTTAGCAACTTTCAAATATGCAGTACAGCATGAACTGTAGTCACCATGCTATGTCCTAAGACTTTTCTCTTTCTAGTCCCTCCCTCAAAATTACTTTTGTCCAAATTCTGTTTGCTCTTCCTGACCCAGTTCAAATGCTTCCTTGACAGTTTTGCTGAGCCCCAATTGGGCACACCCCTCCCCCCAGCTCCTGCACTTACTGTTTCTTTGTTTGGTCTTTATGCCACTGACAACATTCTACCAGCTGGTTTTCTAATTAACCAGACATGACCAGATTATACCGTGCGTGCAGGGAGCATCATATGTCCCTGTAGCACACAGCACAGAACTAAGGACGCTGATTGGAGCTCACTCAATGTTTAACTATACTTAGTCAAGCCTGGCTTTTTTTAGCTAGTATTACCACTTAGAGGAATATAAATTTATGAGCCATTCTATGGAAGTTCATTTCTGTGCATAACTTGCCTCTCTAAAGCTTTTAACGACATCTCCCCATGCTTCCCCTGCAGAATTTAACCAGTACATGCGTTTATCCTGTCTGTGTCTGTGTTTACCTCCTTCTCTTCTTTCTTTCCAGTTACAGGGTTATTTAATTTTTCTTCAGCCTTAAAGACTCTTTTCTATAGACCATTTTATCTTTTTCTATACTAGTTCCAGCTTAGATTTCTGAGGTTCATCACCAAGAAATGTATGATGTCTTCTCTTAAGAAGATACTTTATTTTGAGAGCTTGGGTTTGTCATCAGAACAGCTTGAACGCCATCATTCCCTAAACGGACCAGACCTTTGCTCAAACTGAAACTCATGTACTTATCTGATGTTCAGAGAACCTGAAAGAGCTCAGTGTGTGTTCCCTTTAGTTGGACATTTTCAGCAGGAAAGTGTCTGGTGCTGGCGACACGTGGCCCTGTCCCTGGCTGTCTCTCTAGATCAGCCATGAGGAGGTTGAGTTCACTCTCCACCCATCACTGAAAAGAACACACTGTTTATACTTCTCCTTCCAGAGAAATGTTTGCTTATCCCTACTTCTGTTTTCTGGTCCTAACCAGATCTCTGTCCAAGATAAATATTCTATTGGCTTCACGCTATTTTATCCTCATTAAAAAACGAGTGACCAGATCCCTGCAGTCCATAGGGTGAAAATGTTAATGGTGATTCAGACTCGGATGAATAAATGAATGCTTGTTTGGGTTTCTCATGTCATAGTTTAAAAAAAGAAGCCACCTAAGCTTACTTGTGCATGAATGACATACACTTACACCTTCAGGGGGCTCTCAGATGTCCGTTCCTCCCATTCGAATTTTGTGGATGTCAGTTTTGAGATAAGTGGGCTGACTAGGACTTGAGAGTTATGTATTTCACCCAATTGTGGCTGCTTTCATATTGTGTTGAGAGTTGACAGTTGTGACCAGATCCCTGCAGTCCATAGGGTGAAAATGTTAATGGTGATTCAGACTCGGATGAATAAATGAATGCTTGTTTGGGTTTCTCATGTCATAGTTTAAAAAAAGAAGCCACCTAAGCTTACTTGTGCATGAATGACATACACTTACACCTTCAGGGGGCTCTCAGATGTCCGTTCCTCCCATTCGAATTTTGTGGATGTCAGTTTTGAGATAAGTGGGCTGACTAGGACTTGAGAGTTATGTATTTCACCCATCAATTGTGGCTGCTTTCATATTGTGTTGAGAGTTGACAGTGGTTTTTAAGATTTTTATAATTTTTAAATTTAAAATTGAAGGATAATTGCTTTATAATATTGTGTTGGTTTCTGCCATCCATCAACATTAATCAGCCACAGGTATACATATGTCCCCTCCCTCTTGAAGCTTGCTCCACCTCCCACCCTATCCCACCCTTCTTGGTTGTCCCAGAGCACTGGATTTGAGCTTTTTTGAGACATACAGCAAATTCCCTCTGGTTATTTATTGTAAGTATGGTAATGTGGCACTTTAATTTCCCAAAGAACATAGCTTAGTTTAGGAGGAAGCTCCAGTAGTCACCCTCTGCAGCCTTTATTCCATGAGAATATTGCCCCCTGTCTATTAGTGACAAGTTACCCAGCATCAGAGGAGTTGCAGTTTTGATCTTCAGGGCTTCCTTCTCCTTTTGACTTTTTGTGGTTTCCTCCTCCTAATGCTATATCCTTAATTTGCCACATTAATTAACTCAGATGAAGTGATTTCTTAGTGGGGTATGACGACAGGAGGCCCGAGGGGGAAAGATTATTTTCTGAGTACTGCTCAAGGCCCTAAGGTCACTTTTATCCCCACCTGTGATTTGATCTATGCACCTGCGGCAGAGGCACCTGTGGCTCCAGATGCCTAGGGGTGGGAGCCCGTTGGGGATTGGAGTAGCTTGTGCTTTGATGATGTCGAGGAAGTCCCACCATGAGGTCCTGTTAATGGAATCATCTCTCCTCCTTGGCAAAGACTAAGAAAGACATGTTTAGCCCAGGAGATGTAGTGGTGATGGTTTCAGAATAGTAACAAGCCGCGCTGGAGGGTTAGGATACTGCAGTTAGGAATCACATCGAGACATAAACCAGTTTCCCTTGTGGATTTCTTTTCTAAAAATCATGCTGAGAGAGAGGTGAGTATTGGTTAAATGTGCTGTTGACTAAGACCAGTGCTTCAGAGAAAGCATCATTGATGATGGACTTAATTATAATAGTTCACATTTACGTGGACTTTATTTTCCAAAGTGAAGTAAAGTTAAGTGAAGTCGCTCAGTCGTGTCCGACTCTTTGCGACCCCATGGACTGTAGGCCACCAGGCTCCTGCGTCCATGGGATTTCCTAGGCAGGAGTACTGGAGTGGGTTGCCATTTCCTTCTCCAATTTTCCAAGGTGGTCACATGAATTTCACAGGACAGGACATGGCTCCCCTGGACCAGGAGGTAGGTGCCTGTGCAGGGGGAGCCAAGGTTGCGGACACTGATCTCTGGGCTCCTGCGTTGTCTCACGGCCAGTTTTTATCCCTACAAGTTTGGCCAGGTCCCTTGTGTTTGTTTTTTTTTAATTTTTATTTTATAATGGAGTGTAGTTAATATACAATATTGTGTTAGTTTCAGGTGTACAGCAAAGTGATTCAGTTATATATATACGTGTATCTCTTCTATCCAGATTCTTTTCCCTTACAGGTTTTTTTAGAGTATTGAGTGGAGTTCTCTGTGTTATATGGTAGGTCCTTGTGGCAGCCCACTCCAGTATTCCTGCTTGGAGAATCTTATGGACTGAGGAGCCTGGTGGGCTGCAGTCCATGGGGTCAAAAAGAGTCAGACACGACTAAGTGACTTTACTTACTTACTTACTTACTTGTTGATTAACTATTTTATGTCTAGCAGTGTGTATGTATTCATTCCAAACTCCTGATTTGTCCCTCCCCCACTTCCCCTCTGGTAACCATAAGATTGTTTTCTATGTCTGCAAGTCTGTTTCTGTTCTGTAAATAAGTTCATTTGTATCATTTCTTTAAATTCCAGGTTTAAGCGGTATCATATGATGTTCATCCTTCTCTGTCTGACTTCACTTAGTGTGGCCACCTCTAGGCCCACTCATGTCACAGATGGCATTGTTTCATTCTTTTTATGGCTGTGCAATATTCCATTGTATATGGGTACCATATCTTCTTTATCCAGTCCTCTGTTGACAGACATTTAGCTTGTTTCCATGTCTTGGCTGGTGGAAATATTGCTGCTGTGAACATTGCATGCATCTTTCTGAATTTTGATTTTCTCTGGATATGTGCCCAGGAGTAGGATTAGAAGTGGGGATAGATGGTAGATCTGTTGTTTTTTTTTTTCTATTTTTTAAGGAACCTACATACTGTCCTCCACAGTGGCTGCACCGATTTACATTCCTACCAGCAGTGTAGAAGGGTTGCCTTCTCTCCATACCCTCTCCAGCATTTGTTTGTAGCAGTTCCCTTGCTTTGCACTTGTTGAAAATTGTTATGAATTTGTAACTAAAATGCTTTTTATGTTTTTTAATTATCTTGGCTAGGTATTCTTTTGTGGATCCTTGAACATGAGATGTGTGCTCTTTTCTGGTATTGAGGTGCTCCAAGCTGTTAATGTGTGACTTCGGATTCAGGCCTGGATTTCTGGGTGTGGCTGGGCTGGTCGCGCTTCTCCTTGCCGTCCGCTGCCCCCACCCTTCTTACCCCCATCAGAGTGAACCTGTCTCGGTTCCTCCAACACTTTCGAGCGTTCTCTTTGTAAAGCTCTCCTTGGCGGACCTGGCCTGCTGCCTCCACCTCTCAGCGCGGGCTCCTGCCCAGTGCAGGGCAGGAGCGGCCGTGGGCTCCGCAGCCCGACTTCGGCTCGGTGGCACCGATGCTGACGCCGCCACACAGCTGTGTGGTCTTGGTGCTTTCCTGAGCCTTGCTGTGCTGGGCTGCCGTTTCCTCGCTGGCCTGGTGAGACCAGCACGACTGCTTTGTGGCGCAGCCATGAGGCTCAGATGGGGCTGCCCTTGCTGGGTGAGAGCCATGCCTGGTCCCTGGTAAGTGCTCTGACCACCACCCCAGGGGACAGCACAGCCCCGCCACGTCATGCCCGTCACCGCGCTCAGCACCCCATCCCACTGGGCTGTGGTTTCCTGTGCCAGATTCTGCCGTGACCCCACAGGGTCAAGGGGGCATGATGCACCCGTGGGTGGTTCATGCCCTTTATGGGGTGGTGGGGAGCTGGGAGGACAGTGCCCAGCGCATTTGTACATTCGTAGGCCCTCAGGAAATCAGTAAATAAGCAACAGCCCTGTCTGTCTAATGCCTTTGACTTCAGCTTTCCTTCCCTGAAGATCGTCTTAGCATTTATTGGTAGCTTTGGATGAGGAGAGAAATGATAGAAAAGACCAGCTCCTGGTTGGGCCTGGGATTCTTTGGGAGCTTCTGGTGTTGGGACTTTGCTGTTTTGGGCCCCTGCTCCTTGAGGAAGAGGCGGTGCACACGGACAGGCGTCCGGGAGAGGGGCTGTGTCCTCGAAGCCAAGGTTACAATGGGGTCTGAGAGAAGCATCAGGGCTGGGTGTGCTTCATAGGGTCACAGCCGCCTGTCCAACTTGCAGGGTTTCTTGCTTTCAGCTTCTGTCAGTTGTCAGGTGCTTGTATAGCCCAGAATCCACTTGACTTTAGTCCGCAATGAAAGCAATGCAAAGGGAAAGCTTTGCAAAAAGGAGAAGAGTTTCTGGATGGAAGTAACAGGAGAGAAGCGTTTTCAGCTCCAGGGTGGTGATAGTTCACTGTGGCAGCCCCACTGGTGTTCTCGGCGCACAGAGAGCCTTTCTTAGGGGGAGGTGGGGGCTCGCTGGGCTGCCATGATTCCTTTGTTTAAGGCCGTTGGAGGTCTGGCCCATGATTAATTGCTGTAAGGCATGTTGGATCTTCAAGGCTCAGTGGTGAACAGCAAAAACTGACTCCAGACAGGGCTTCCAGGGCAGTCACTTGGAGGACAGGTTCCAACCTTCCTCCACCTGCTCTGCCCTGGTTGGAGCGGCAGTAATAATCAGCTTTAGCAGTGGGCCATGCACTCCACTGTCCTGTGGACACATCCAGTGCATGTACACTGCTTACAGTTTGTTCATATGAGGGCCTGGTTCTTTCCAAAGAAAGCAAGGTGGGGTGTGTAGCAATCACTAGAGCCTCTATGTGTGTGTGTGTATGTGAGAGAGGGAAAGAGAGAGAGGGAAACAGCAGGCTCTTACCACTCAGAAGTCATTTTCACATAGTTAAAATGCTAAAGATGCTATTCTGTTATGAAAAACAGCTAGTTCATGCATTTATCAGAATAATGGGTATATCCTAGGGTGACCTGGGTTTTGTAGGATGACCAGGTGCCCTGACCACCCTGTATGATGATGCCTCTGTGTGTGTTCCGAACTCTAAAAGTTAACTCAGGAGCAAGCTTCACATCTGTTCCTCGTCTTCCGTATTCAGGTACGGGGAACGGTTAGAGTACAGGAGTGAATGAGGTACGTCCTGCCCTCGAGCTGTTCAGTCCATGGAGGTTTATTCCGCAGGTTCTGTTGTAACAGGTGTAACAGGAGTTCACAGTGTGCCAGAGAGCAGAGACTGGGGCCTCACAGAAGCACCCAGTAAACAACTCTTACATGACCCAAGGTCTCTAAGCTTGGTAGGTTCCTTCATTTTTCAAGTGGTTTTTTCTTTTAAGCACTTTTTTAGGTTTTTTTCTTTCCATTTGATGAGTTAGATACTAAATATATATATTTAAGTCATTTTGATGCTTGAGCTCATAATTTAAAAATTTTTATTGTCCTTCCATCTTATCTGCAGATGATTGTCTAAAAGTAAAAGCCGAGTTCTCATGATCTGAATGCGTTCACTATGGATAGTTCCCTGCAGACCTGACTTGGGGCTGGATGGGGTGGGGGTGAGCATTAGGTGGGCCACGGCAGTGGCCTGGGACTTGGCATTTTCTGCAGGACTTTGTGTTTTCTCTCCAGCACCTCATGTTCTGCTTCTAGTCCCCTTGCTAACCTTGTTTTACTTTTTGGGACTCCTGGATACCCCAGGCTTCAGATGTTTGTTTCGCATTGAGAACCTGTAAGGAGTTCTTACGTTCGTATGTTTGCGATACGAGGAGTTTTGCTAGTTGTAGCCTGTAATGATTCAGATTCAGGAAATGCTTTTGGAAGGTCACTGCCTTCCATGAGTTCACAGGGCACCAGGCCTCCTAGCCTCACTTGGCACATGACCTCGGTAGTGATCTTCACACTCTGTGTGCCACACGCCCCCACGCCATGATGTGTGGAGTGAGGGCTGCAAATGTCTGTCACCTCCCTTCTCTCTGGGTGCCTTACGCAGAAGTGCTGCATGTGATGAAAGCTGTGTGGGTGGTTAGGGGGTTCTGATGGGGCCTGAGCAGGTGACAGAAGACACTGAGACCCAGACAGCAGGGCCTTCCAGTCTTTTCCTTCCAGTAGAGAAGGCACAGGTGAGTGTGGGCTGGGCTCTAGTTAACAAGCATTCGCCCCACACCCGACTAGTCCCAGAGACACACAGAGGACTGAGACACGAGCTGCCTCTGGAGCTTGTGGGGAGCAGAGGGGGTGGCCATGGAAACCACATCGGGTACCAGGACAGTCGCTCCTCATTGCTCTTGGATTCCACATGTGCAGGCTCGCCTGCTCACCAAAACTTGTTTATAGCCTTCCGATCAGGGCTCAGGATGTTGTTCTGGTGGTCTGGGGAACAGGCAGGGTGGCAGAATCCTGCAGCTGCCGGGTGTGCGCATTCCCTGCTGAGGGCAGGTGAAGCAGTGCTTGCCTGTCCCGCCTGCGCTCGCACTGCAGACACGTGAAGGGTGCAGTCGAGAGAGTCCAGGTGGGGTTTTTTCCTTTGCAGTTCTGTGCTTTTCATCGGTGATGTTGCTGTTCGAAATGGCCCATGTGCATTGTGCCTGAGCGCTATCTTGAGTCCTCAGGCAGGATGGTTTTGATGTGCCTGATGGAGAAACTCTTGTTAGGTGAGCTGCGCGCAGGCACAAGCTCCGGTGCTGTCGGCTCTGGGTTCAGTGTTAATGAAGCAACGGTATATATTAAATAGCAGAAACACACGTAAAGTTCGATACTAATCAGTTGATGAAAATCTTGTGGCCAGAGGTATGCAGGCACCTAACCCTGTATTTCTCCTAAAAGCAGCCGTTCATCATTAACCGATTCAGTCTTCGTGGAGCCTGTATAGAGCTCAGGCACCGTGAATGACCGATCTTCCACACCGAGAGGTGGAAAATGGGCCCCAGATTCTAGAATGAGTTGGACTGATGAGGTGGGGTCAGAGCCATGGCTTTGCAGGGCTTGAAGGATAAAACAGTAAAGCCCAGATTGGGCTTGTACAGGGAGACCCTGGAAGATGCCATCGTCCAAGGGCAGGCTTGGGGAATGGGGGGCTGTAAGGACAGGGCTACAGGCACAGGCTCCTGGGAAGCTGCAGGGTGGACGCAAGGCTGCCAGAGGAGGCAGAGCCCCAGCTGGGCAGGGGTGGTGAGAACAGTGCCCAGGCATGTTGGCTGTGTGCTCATTGTCTGAGACTCTGTGTGCTCTGAGATGAGATGGGGAAACTGGAAAGTCTGGGTGTAGATACGGGTGTGCAGAGACTGCTGCAAGTGTCTGATGAGTGACCAGTTTTCCCCAAATAGGTGTGCTGTTCTGGTTTACAAGCGCCGCCCCCTTTGCACCTGCACAGGATGGGGAGCCAAAATCAGCCAGGTTTATGGTTATATTCAGGGAGCGGGGAGGAGGAGGGTGGCGAACGAATGTGGACCAGGTCACAGGGTGCCCCATCTTCTGCAGATCAGGCTGAGCTCACGCTACCAGTTTTCTTCACGCTCGCCCAGCACCCACGGCCCTGCAGTTCCCAGTTCCCTCGTCCTGTGACCGTCTGGGTGGAGGCTGGGGGCGGGCACACTGTGGTTTGTACAGAGGTACCAGCTGCTCTCGGTTCTCTTGCAAGGGGTGGGGGTGAATGGCTTCCTCTGATGGTCTGAGAGGTTCCTGCATGAGCCTGGCCTTCCAAATGCCCTGTGTCTTGGACTAGGTTTCCTGCCTTTTCTC
The DNA here is from genome assembly GCA_006408695.1 of Aepyceros melampus. Lineage (NCBI taxonomy): Eukaryota > Metazoa > Chordata > Mammalia > Artiodactyla > Bovidae > Aepyceros > Aepyceros melampus. Next base: position 30,215 of record SJXQ01003474.1, read on the forward strand.
AGGGGTGGAGTTGGAGGCTAGTTAGACACGTGCACACCATCGGCCACGGGGCCAGCCTGAATGGAGACCTGCTGAGGGTAAAATCCACCGTGGAGTCCCAGGACAGGGTGGATTATTGAATTCAGTTCATCTCTTCCTTTTGTGCTTTTTTGAAACGTGAGTCTTAGAAAATTTTAAATTACATATGTGAAAAGTGAAAGTGAAGTCGCTCAGTCGTGTCCGACTCTTTGCGACCGCGTGGACCGACTGTAGCCTACCAGGCTCCTCTGTCCATGGGATTTTCCAGGCAAGCGTACTGGAATGGGTTGCTATTTCCTCCTCCAGGGGATCTTCCTGACCCAGGGATTGTACACGGGTATCCCGCACTGCAGGCAGATGCTTTACCATCTGAGCCACCAAGGAAGCCCAGCTTCCCATAAATTTCTACAGGACAGTGTTTCATTGCTCCCTTTGAATTTCTCAGACATAATTTGCAAGCACTGTTCAGTGGTGCTACCTCTAAAGACCAGATTCTTGGGTCCACTTGTGTTTGTTAATTCCATGGAAGTTGTACACTCTTCTGTGGAAGAGTGTAGCTGTTGGAAACAAAAGGAGTACAGTCGTGAGTACAGAAAAGTCTCTCTGGTAGGGAAACCTTCTCCCTAAGAAATGTGTTCTTTCTTTTTGGAAATTCCTGCGTGATTTGTGTAACAGTGAAGATTCACAGCAGTTGTACTAGACGCACCGTAACTGACATAATCTTTAAGAACTGATGTAAAGGTTAGTGTTGTCTCGTGTTTTGGACTAAGTTTAGTCAGATTTTTAAATGAGTGATTATTCTTTAAAGGCTTTATTTTTTACTTTTGAAAATCATTTACCCACTTATTTATTTATCATTTGTCTGCTTTGAGTCTCAGCTGTGTTGCAGCACGTGGTGTCTCTGTTGTTGGGGCTCGTAGGCTTAGGTGCTCCTCGGCATGTGGGATCTTAGTTCCCCGAGCAGGGATGCAACCCGTGTCTCCTGCACTGGAGGGCAGATTCTTAACCACCGGACCACCGGGGAAGTCCCATAAATGTGTGATTATTTTTCACAGGAACACCCGATTCTGTGCTGCTTTGAGCCATAATGAGGTTTTCTTGTCCCCGAGAAAGTGGCTATTTTCAAAACCTGTATGAACAGTGGTGTGTGAGGTAGCCTCAGTGAATCCGACAAAAAAGAGGTTATTTCCGACTTCAGAAGCATTTACCAGCTGTCTTCTCCCTGCTGGGTGTGAGCTTAGCTCCACAAGTAAAACACAAAAGAAACAAAATGTTGCTGTTCACATTCTCCAAGAGTTCCTCACCTGGTTTGGAAGTTCCTGGCGGATGTTAATATCCTAATGCATAGGAGGAGGAGAGAGAAATGCCTGACTCTGACAGCTGAATGCAGATCCAAGGTTACTTGTTTAAGCACCGCTTGCCTGTGTGTTCCTGATGGGGACTGCACTGCTGGAGCCTCTTGTCCTGCACTGTGACTGTTACCTGTGTGAGATGCAGGGGCTGTGGTTCACGGCCCAGCTGAGGGTTGGTTGCAGCAAGGTTATGGGAGAAATTCTGAGCTGCTGGAAACAGATAGCCTCTTTCAGGGGTACTGTCACTGAGTCCATCCTGTCTTCCTGTGTGGTTGTTGAAGTATCCTTAGGAAAAGGGCCCTTATGGGGAGTGTTTACAGGATAGATGGTCCTTCTTTGGGTCCTAAAAGCTTTTGCTGGATTTGACTCTGTTAGGAGGGGCGGTCTGTGTGGTTGGAGAGACCTAGGAGGTGGAAAAGGACTTGATCCATGGAAGAAAGAATGGCTTATGTTCCCCTGAAAGCTAATTAATCATAGATTTCATTTTCTAGCTGTTACACTAATTTGTTCTAGAGTTTATCGTCCCCAAGGGGTTCTGCAGTGAGTTGCTTTGGAAGGCTTAATCGCCTGCAGCTTCCAGGGAATTGGCCCTGTTTGGGAAGGCGACTGACTTTCTTGGATAAAACTATGATTTACCAGATGTCATTGTGGCCACAGTTATTCATCTTTGCTTCATGTTGAATAATACAATGCAGTCATCCATGAGCTTAGCCACCCAGACAGGACAGTGAGCGCTCTTGGGCAGGCATGTAGAAAGTAGGACACTCCACATCCATCTGAGCGGTACAGTAAGCATCCTTCCTAGGAGTAGAGTGAGTGTCAGCATCACCATTATTCCCAGCTGAGAAGCTCACAGAGTCTTGTGGCCCAGAGTGATGAGACCACAGCTGAACACAGCCCTCTGCCCTGCAGACCTTACCTCGTGAGATGGTCCGGCTGCCATGCCTCTTGGATCCTGGTCCCCAGCTCGTCATGAGGAGCTGACTCAGAGGAACGAGAGGCTGCTGAGTCAGAGCTGACAGCCTTTGTCCAGCTCTCTCCTCATAATTGACTTCTGTCGACTGCCAAGCAGCCCTCTTTAGTCGGCAGCTGGTAGAACTCTCAGAGCACTTGAGGAGGCTTGTGCATGTAACTTGCCAGCGATCCAATTACGTGAGAAGCATTTCGTTTTAGCTCTGTTACGGTATCACTGTTTCATTTCTGGCCAACCAAACCAAAGAATCGGCAAGAAGCACCTTCTGTCACTAAGTTAACTCTTTTTAAAAAATATATTTCTTTATCTGACTGCACTGGGTCTTAATGGCAGCACCTGGGATCTTTAATCTTCCCTGTGGCATGTGGGATTTTTGGTTGCAGCTGAGAACTCTTAGTTGTTGCATGTGAGATCTAGTTCCCTGACCAGGGATCGAATGCGAGTCCCCAGCATTGGGAGCCCATAGTCACTAAGGTAACTCTTAGCCTAACCTCTAGTAGATTTCCTTGAATATCTCTCATGACCTTTATTTTGCGCTGAATGGATATGTAACCCGCCAAGAATGAGAGGGATGCCGGTAAGGAAGCTGTTGCAATAGTCCTGGCAGACTCAGGGCTTATACTCTGAGCAACCTAGCATTTGCTTCAAAGCGTCAACAGAAAAGTTCAGCATTATGTTCAGATGGAAGGGAGAGGAACATAGATGCAAGTCCTTTCCTAGGTATTTTTTGAGACTTGTTTCTCTTGAGTTACACAGTTTAGGTAAGAATTGCACCAGTTTTGACAGGGAGGTGGGAGAAAGCCCTGAAAACTTTGTCCCGCAGAGCTGGTTTCAGTCAGATAGGTGGAGTGAGCCACCGTGCTGGACAGGAATTCCTGCAGCTGCCCATATGCCCGGTCACATGCTTTGGGGGGAACGATTCTGAGCCAGTGGCCCAACCCCGGGGCTCAGGCCTTTACCTCTTTCCTGACCCTGGGCTGCCAGCACTTTGCTCAGGTCCACGCGCCAGTGACAGCCTGACCCGAAATCAGAGTTAAACTTTACAAGTTGTGTAATCTTCGCTAATATGTTTCCAGCTTCTGGAAGTTTGCAAAGGAATAGCATGTGGTGGGTGTTGGGAAGTCATAGGGAAAAAGGATTGTAGATTGAGGTCTTATATTGGATCTTAAAAAAGTTTTATCTAAATTACTGGTTATCTAGCTAATTCCAGAAAGAAATCATTTCTCAGGGATGAAACGAAAAGCAGTACTCCTTGTGGGTGGAGAGCCATCCCAGAGAGCCTTCCAACCTGGCATTAGTGCGCACAGTCTGGCCACCTCTTCTCCTAGTAAAAGCTGAGATATGAAGCAGTTAGAGCCCCAGCCTTGCTATAACCCTCCTCCTCAGAGAAGACTTTTCACTTACTACTTCGGGGTCTCTTGGAGTCTCGTCTCTCCTTATCTTTATGTTGTCAGCATCTTGTACTTGGTTAGGTACATAGCCTTTGAATAGCACTTCTTTTTTAAAAAGTGTCATCCTCTTGGGGTGGCAGGGGATGGGAGGGAGTACACTTGTATGTATACTTGTAGCTGATTCATGTTGTTGTACAGCAGAAACAACATTGTAAAGGAATTATCTTCCAATTAAAAATAAATGAAAAAGAAATGAGCAAGGAACATTGGAAGCAAGGCAGGAAAACGTTGAACTATTTGCAGGAGATGTTCTATATAATATAATTATATTCCAGAAGATATATCCAATTGCAAATACCAATCCCAGTCTATTTATGAGAATGAACTGAAAGATTGTTACTGCTGCTAAGTCGCTTCAGTCGTGTCCAACTCTGTGTGACCCCATAGACGGCAGCCCACCAGGCTCCCCCATCCCTGGGATTCTCCAGGCAAGAACACTGGAGTGGGTTGCCATTTCCTTCTCCAATGCATAAAAGTGAAAAGTGAAAGTGAAGTCGCTCAGTCGTGTCTAACTCTTAGCTATTTAAAAACTTTCATAACGTAAGAACAGGAGAGGACAATGAAATCTAATAGCACTTGGAACAGAAATAGAAAATGCTTTAGAATAATTCCAAAACATGTTTAGCAGAAAAATATATCTAGTTCCTTGGGGCATCTTAATATTGTGAAAAAAGCTAAACTATCAGTATTGTGAAACAAGTTAAACTATCAATTTAAGACTAACTCAAATAAAATGTCTGATTTTGTTAAAAAAATTTCTCATTGTTATATGTGTTGTGTTGCTGCTAGGTACTAAGCTGAGTCTCCAAATAAAGGGAAATCGAGGGGTCTTGTTTTTAGTTAGACATTTTAACAGAGCCTGTAGCTGCAGCTCTCTACTTTTGCTGGTTTGTGTAGATATTAATGATAGCAATCACTGAAGGAAAAACTGTGAGGAACATAGCAGTTTCTGTTTGGAACACACAGGGGGCATGCTTGCTTTTCCTTCCAGCCGCCTGAAATTGTCTGGACTCTGACAATTTCCTTACCATAAAGCCTGCAGAATTGTTACAGAACAAAGAAGTCAAGTGATCATTACTGGCTTGGCAGCAAGAATTTAAAAACAAGTCTCTTTACCCATGGTTTGTAAATAATGCATAGCTATTGTCGAAAAGTAGAAAATAGAGAATTTTAAAAGGAAAAGCGTGTTAAGTCCTGCTATGCAAAGACATTCTCATGTTTCTTTCTTGTTCTTTTTTCTACTTCTGGTTTTTGAAAAGCACAGTACTTATCAAAGAGCATACACCATTTTGTATTGTAGCTTTATAGCATAAGGAGTTTTCTGTGTTTCACAGATTTCCTGAAGACATGAGACATGCATTCATTCTTTCAGTTGCTGAGAGCCTTTTATTGATTGGCTGATTTTTGGCTGTCCTGGGACTTCATTGCTGTGTATGGGCTTTCTCTAGTTACTGTGAGTGGGGACTACTCTTCGTGGCGGTGTTTGGGCTTCTCGTTGCGGAGGCTTCTGTTGTTGCGGAGCACAGGCTCTAGAGCATGGGCTTAGCTGCTCTGCGGCATGTAGGATCTTCCTGGATCAGGGATCGAACCCATGTCCCCTGCACTGGCAGGCAGATTCTTATCCACTAAACCACCAGGAAAGTCCGGAGGGCCTTTTCAGTGCCTCAGAGTCCCTGGAAACAGGATGGGTAGTAACCTGGATCATGATCAGCACCACACATCACCATGAACTCTAAAGTGACTTACTTTATCTGAATCTGAAAGCTCCATTCTCTCGCAGGTGCTTCCTCATTTTAAATCAAAGCAGTCGTGTGGGTTGATTTTGTCTGTTTCACCTTACTTTGTATGAATCAAAAAGTCTCTCTGTGTAGGAGTCAGAGCCTCAGCTGGGTGTGGTCAGGGGAGCAGGGCAGCTCATGGCAGGCAAGGGGGCCCACGAGAGACCTGGCCACCGCGGTGCCCGGCACAAACCAGCCCCACCGAGGACAGAGTTGGTGGGAGCTGTATCTGTCAGTAGCCTCCGGTTGATGCTGGAGGAGAGACTTGGGCTTGACTGGTGAGCCAGTGACACCCAGCTGCCGCACCTCCTGCTCGTCCCCGCTCGGTCCTCAGGTGGGGTGAGTGGTGTGGTTCACCTGTCACTGGCGGGGATGCCTCAAGTCCCGGCCCGGCCCGGACGCGCTCCCCACGGTGAGCCTGCTCCCTCGGCCTGTCTGTGCTCCGTGCTTCCTGTCTGCTAGAGAGATCGGTGCTGCCCGCTCCACGACTGACAGAAGGCTGCCAGAGCTGGGCTTGGCGCGTGGCGTCGTGAGACTGATGAGCCAGCGAATCACCCCGTCCCAGTGTCTGTCTCTGCTCTGCCGGCCTTCCTCAGCACAAGCTTGTCCGGGGGCCTTCTGTGCTGTTAGGGTGGGGCTGTGGGCTGACCGCTGTCCTAAAGACGTGTGTAGGCTCGAACGGCTGAGTGCTGAGGGACGTGATCTCCATCCTGCATCTGTCTTCAGAGCCTGTTTCCCGAAAGCACACTGCCTCACTCCCTTACCTGAGTCCATGTCCTCTAGCCCAGCAGGCGCCTTCTTTTTTTCAAATTTGATTCTTGAATTAATTTTTTTTATTTAATGAAGAGTAGGTGATTTACTGTGTTGTGAAGGTTTCAGGTGTACAGTGAAGTGATTCAGTTATACATACATATGTATATATTCATGTTCAGATTCTTTTCCTTTATAGATTGTTGCAAAATATTCACTAGAGCTCTCTGTGCTATATGAAAGGTTCTTGTTGTTTATTTTATATATCATAGGGTGCTTCTGTTAATCCCAGACTCTTAATCTATGCCTCCGCCATCCCTTTTCCCCTTTGGTAACCATAAGTGTATTTTCTGTATCTGTTAGTCTGTCTGTGTTTCACAGATAAGTTCATTTTTGTCATATTTTAGATTTTACATGTACGCGATATCCTACAATGTCTGTCATTCTCTTCTCACTTCATTTAGTGTGATAATCTCTCAGTCCATCCATGTTGTGCAGTTGACATTATCTCATTCTTTATGGTTGAGTAGTATTCCATTGTACATATGTACCATATCTTGTTCATCCATTCATCTGTTGATGGACATTTAGGTTGCTTCCATGTCTCAGCTATTGTGAATAGTGCTGTTATTTATATTGGGGTGCATGCGTCTTTTCAAATTAGAGTTAGCTTTGATATATGCCCAGGAGTGGGATTGGTGGATCACATGGTGGCTCTATTTTTAGTTTTTTCAGGATCCTCCATACTATTCTCCATAGTGGCTGCAGCAATTTTTCATTCCCACTAACAGTGTAGGAGGTTTCCTTCTTCTCCACACCCTCTCCAGCATTTGTTATTTGTAGACTTTTTATGATGGTCATTCTGACCAATGTGAGGTGATGCCTCAGTATAATTTTATTTCCGTTTCTCAATAATTAGCAATATGGAACATCTTTTCATGTGCCTGTTGGAGGCCTTTTTAAACAAGTCCACGGTGAATGAGAATGTACATGATCTGCCTGCTGCGTGTTCACATTAGAGGTGCCTGGATCAGGAAGCAGAGTTTACCAGCCTTCTGTAACTTTTCTGGTGTCTCCTGCTGGGGACCACCCTTCAAGAAGCCCTGATAGGAAGGCTTGCTCTCGGTCATTCCTGGGTGTGGGAAAGACTTCAGGGAGGGAAGGAGTTACCCCATCAGAAGGGGGTCTGTGCTGTGGATCTGGAACCCCACCCCCTGCTCTCCATTGATTCTTACTTTCTTTACATCAGGGTAAAATGACGAGGCAGAGGGAGACTCACTAAATAAGAGTCATGAGACTGGATTTCTGGGGGAGCTGCAGTAGACCTTCACTTTTTCTCTCTCTGAACCCATCCCTCAGCTGTGGTTTGAGCTGATTTTTTGTTATACACAGTGATCACTTTTTTTTTGTCACCTGACGGGCACGCTGTTTAGGGATGCAGAAATGCATGAATACCCACCTGGAAACTTCCTGACCTTCATTCTCCCAACTCTGAGTCAGGGATGGGGGTGGACCGTCCTTAGCCACCACGTCCTGTGGGTCAGAGGTGGCCCTGGAGCATCGTGCTGGGAGGACGGGAGGGAGGTCTTGGCCCTGGGCAGGAGGGCTTCAGTGGGAGTCTAGAGCGCCAGTGCCTGCCTCGCATGGCCCACGTGGCTCTTCTGCTCTTCTCCTGGGTGGCTCAGTCCTGGGCTGTGAGGGTGCAAATGGGTATAGCTTACAGGCTTGCACCGGGGCCTCCCTTCTTTACACACATCCGTGAGTTCACGCCCCCACGCCACTCCCCACTTCCTTCCAGTGGGCGGAGCTTCAGGAGGGCCGCAGGAGCCAGCTGGTGACCTCGGATCCTTCTCCCAGTGTGTTTGCACAGCTGGACCATGTGGGCAGATGGAGAGCTTGACTGCTAGAAGAGCCCATGATAAGTGGTCTCTTGTGTAGTACTTACAGCTGACGAACAGGGTGTCTTATCCAGTGTGGCGCTGGTGTTCAGTCACTGAGTTATTTCTGCCTCTTTACGACCCCATGGACTGCCTTACACCAGGCTTCCCTGTCCTTCACCATCTCCCAGAGTTTGCTCCAACTCATGTCCATTGGTCAGTGATGCCATCCAACCATCTCATTCTCTGTCACCCCCTTTTCCTCCTGCCCTCAATCTTTCCCAGCATCAGGGTCTTTTCTGGTGAGTCCTCTCTTCGCATCAGGTGGCCAAAGTGTTCGAGCTTCAGCTTCATCATCAGTCCTTGCAATAAATGTTCAGAGTTGATTTCTTGTAGGATTGACTGGTTTGATATCCTTGCTGTCCAAGGGTCTCTCAAGAGTCTTCCCTAGCACCACAGGTCAAAAACGTCAGTTCTTTGGTGCTCAGCCAGTATGTTAACAAGTGGCTGTTGGGGAGCCCATAGAAGAGGATGCTCCCATTTCAGGAAAGAGAAGACAGAGGTCAAGGGAGGTAGGGAACAGGATGCTGCCTCTCTCACCCACTCCATCCACTGCTTGAATGGCTCGAAGAATGGGTGTGATAATATCATTATTGTTTCCCATTTACTGAAAAAATGTTAAAGCTCCCGTGTAAATGTAAGAAACTTGAGAGCCATAGACAGGCATTGCTTTTTAAGTACAGTGGTGGTGGTTTTGATGTATCAGTTCATTTCAGTTGCTCAGTCATGTCCGACTCTTTGCGACTCCATGAATCGCAGCACGCCAGGCCTCCCTGTCCATCACCAACTCCCGGGGTTCACTCAGACTCACGTCCATCGAGTCAGTGATGCCATCCAGCCATCTCATCCTCTGTCGTCCCCTTCTTCTCCTGCCCCTAATCCCTCCCAGCATCAAAGTCTTTTCCAATGAGTCAACTCTTCACATGAGGTGGCCAAAATACTGGAGTTTCGGCTTTAGCATCATTCCTTCCAAAGAAATCTGAGGGTTGATCTCCTTTAGAATGGACTGGTTGGATCTCCTTGCAGTCCAAGGGACTCTCAAGAGTCTTCTCCATCACCACACTTCAAAAGCATCAATTCTTGGGCGCTCAGCCCCTCCTTTATTACATATGATCTGGTTTTAAACTGTGGAATTAGGGTTATTTAGGGGGGAACAGAGAGAAAACAAAAAATGTTAAAATACCATGAGTCATGTTGATTGGAGTGAACACAAGATGTTAAAACTTCTAAAAGACCTTGTGCTGTAGTAGATGAGAGGGAGAAAGAAGGTGTTTGGAGTTTGAGCAGAAGTACCCTCTGCACCACGCTGAAAGAGGCCAATGGCTTGTTGTAGCGGATTCATGTCCTAGGTGTTTTTTTTTGGGGGGGGAGGGGGTGGTTTGGGTAATATCTCTTTATGTATTTATTTGGCTGCGCTGGGTCTTAGCTGTGGCCCATGGGAACTTTTCTACTTTTGGTCACGGCAAGTAAACTCTTAGTTGTAGCCTGTGGGCATCCAGTTCCCTGACCAGGGATTGAACTTGGGCTGCCTGCACTGGGAGTGCGGAATCTTAGCCACTGGACCAGCAGGGGGAGTCCCTCATGTCCTAGTTCTAATGTAAGTGAAGTGAACAATCAATTGAATAACTCACTACTGGCAGCCTGGAGTCTTACGTGGGAGTCCCTCATGTCCTAGTTTTAGTGTAAATATTCAGTGATATTAAGACAATGAAAAGGTCATATGTAAGATCTGCACAAAGTGAACGTCCAGACCCAGTCTTTTATCTTCAAAATTTCTGATTAGGATCGTGAGATGCGTACACTTCTCTATTGAAAAGAAGTTATGCGTTAGTGTTAAAAGGGTGGTTTTAGAAAATCATGCAGAATTCAGGCCCAGAACATCTTCACGGGGAGGCTGGGATTCTCACTGGGGAAGTGGTTCTCCAGTGGGTGGTTCCCAGGCCAGGAGTGGCTGTGTCCTGGGAACTTGTGAGAATCACATTCCCAGTTTTTAGCCCAGAATCAGAATCGCTGAATCAGGAATCGGGTTGTGGGGGCGGGGATGGTTGGCCCAGCCCTGGGTGTTTGTGAGCCTATAAAGTGTGAGCACCACCCTGCCAGGGAAGTGGAGGCTAAAAACTGTGCTGACCAAATTTAGAGAGAAGCGCTGACTATTGAAGACACAGCTCAAGTCTTGATAGAAACACTACAAGCGCCCGTCTTAGTTGCTCCTCTCCCTCATCCTAGCATGTTAGTTACAGGCTGAGTGAGAGGTTAGAGTTTCTGTTGGAGGGAATTCTTTCCCAATGCAGTTCCTCCTTGTTTCATCCTTCATAACCATGTTGTCATTTTCTTCTCTTATTATTATTGTCGTTTAAAAATGTTCGCATCATCCTTTGGATCGTGGATACATATGCATTGTTTTCACAGTGTTTGAAGCCTTGGGAAGATGTAAAATGTTGGAATGATCGAGCAGCTTTGCAGCTATCTGCTGGGAAGGTGTATATACAGAATACATAGTTACAAGGGGTTTGTGTCCTTTCCTCAGGGCCTAGATAAATATCTTTCAGAGACTGAAGTTTTAAAAGTGAAATGTGTTTTTTAATACATAAGAAGTGGGTTGTGTTCCCTGCAGTGTTTGCTCTACACATTTTATAAAATCTAGTACTTGGTCTTTTTCAAGGCTCCACCCCATCAACGCAGGATGATGCTTTCATTTCCGCTATGATTCTAGACAAGGTGAGCCAAGCCCCAGGTGAGTTGAAGGCATTGACCTGGGGCCTTGCCCACATCTCAGGTGGGCACAGTGGTAAAAGGGGCTTCCTTCTGCCTCTGCTTGCTGGGACAGGTTGATGCTACACGGGTGCTCTCTGGTCCTCTTGTGAAGAAGAAAAAGTGATTTTTCCAGACGGTTGAGAAGAAAAACAAAGAACCCCTGATCTCACTGAGGCCATGAACTTAAGCCTTGAGCTCAGAATGTGTTTGTCTTCCTGGAGAAGTGGATTTACTTTCTCCTAACCTGGCCCTGTCTTGGCATTTGAGCCTGTGTCACAGAGGAGGTGGTTGCCACCGTAGATGGATTACAATCTCTCTCTCTCAGAGGAGGGTGTGGTTAACATCTTCTGTGGGTTTGTTGCAAAGAAACTTTAAAGTCACATACACAGTAAAGTCTTAAGTTAACTGAGGCCTCTGCCATGCAGTGTTAGACCTTGTCACATTGCAGAGTGCAATACACGTGGCTGCCGTATGTCGAGACACTTAAAGCCCTCTGAAGCCTGTAGATGAAAAATTAATCAATAGTTGATCTAAGAAAGAAATGGAAAATTTTATTCGAGCCAACCTGAGGATTATAACCTGGGATGGGGTCTTTCAGAAAGCTCTAGCATCATCATCCTGTCGGTGGTCAGGGCACAGTTAGATATGTTTTTGAGACAAATGGTTGAATGGCAGATGATGTGTTGATAGTTTGCACAACCCAGATCCACACATGCAGAGTTAGTTGAGGGCCATCCAGACCCCTCATGGGATTAGGAAGGAATGTCGTCTCCTGAGGAGGTCTCGTCAGTGCACATCACCGTGCTCTGAAGGTGAGCGGGGAGGCCAGCACAGGCAGAGGAGCATTTTTAAGTTTTTCTTGTCTTGCCATGAAGTATGAATTTTGTTTAATCAAACTATAAAGACCCAGCTGGGTTCATCAGATTTGAGAACTTTCAGTATTTTCTTCACCCTGATTTCAGGATGACAAGAGGAAAATGAATTGGGACAGTCCAGTTTTAGCGACCTATGCTTTTTGTTTCTTCTAAAAGAAAAATCTCATCCATAAATTCACAGTACTGTGGAAAAATATTGATATGTATGATATATCAATGTATATCATATAAAATATAATTGTGTATCACATAAAATAGCATATATATCATAAGACATAAAAAATGTAAAATGTGGAAATGTGTCATTTATCAATGCATTTTATGCATACTTATATTTTATATAAGTATGTATCATAAAATATAACAAAAATATAGTGTTTCATAAAAATCATAGAAATAATGCGCTATATCAATATATGTTATAAAATGCATAAAATATAAGTATATATATCATGTAAGATATATCACATAAAATATAAACTGAAAATGTAAAATATGTATCATGAAATGTTGAAGTATGTGGTATATTAACATATATCATAGCTATATCATATTGATATATAATACCATAGTATTATTCTCATTTTACAAATGAAGTACATTCATGTCATAAGTAGAAACTGAACTGCCTTTTTTCTTGGATTCTGCTCGTTCAGGGCTCTCTCAGTTTGGATGTGCTTAGGAATTAAGAATCCAGTGCAAGAGCTTTAGGGGTTTATGGCTTCTCGGTCATTATTATTTTTCTTTCATAAATAAATTAAATTCGACATTGGTATTAAAGCCAGGATGTATCCCTTCCCTCACCCCATTTCGGCCCCTGTGCGTCAAGCCCTGCAGTGGGTTTGCTGAGGGCCGCCGTCTCTCACTTGCTCTGGGCAGGATTTTCAAGGTTGCAGAGTAAGACCTGTCAGCTGACACTTGCTCACAGGAGAGCCATTAAGAGGGTGGTGGCCAATGTCAGGACAACCTTGCAGCTGCCGGCGAGTCACCAGGTTTCACCCACAGCCATGTGAGCTGTGTGTGGAGATCTTGTGATCAATTAATTGGCTACTTCATAATTCCGGCCAGGCCACTACGGAGTGAGTCAGTCCGAGCCACTCAGCCTGTTGAGAGTCTTGTCTTTTGTAACCGGAGCACAAACCCAGGAACAAAAGTAAGAAGTGGGGCTTGGACTTGTTGGATTCTAATTCTAATGGCTTTGCTGAGAGCCTGCTTTACAGAGTAAGGCATGCATCTGACTTCCTAAATCGAGGGGCTTCGTTTACGTAACAAGTGAATGTTCCTTTTTTTTTTCTTAAACTTTTGAAAGAGGAAATTAGAGGGTTGCTGCCAAGAAGCTTGTGTCACCTACCTCCTCTGTACAGAGTGCGGGTATCATAGGGACAGCCAGTCACTGCGGAAACCCCTCCAGCCATAGGACCTTCCAAGTCCATGAGGACAGTCAGAACCACCTGGAAGAGGGCTGACCCACCGGGAGATGTGCGGTTGCTCGGCCAGGACCACAGCCCAGGCGGGGGCCTGGCGGGACGCAGCCCGGGGTGTGAGTGATGGGCGGCCGCACAGGATGCTTTTCTGCACAAGGACTCAGAAGCACGCCAGAGTCGGCAGGAGCCCTGATGCCCCGGAACTCAGCGACAGGTTTGAAACTTCTGTTCTGTCTCAGAGAAATTCTCACTGGACACTGGGGAGGTAAATCATGGTGATCTGAAACTTGGGTTTGCAGACAGGCACAGGTGGTTGGTGAGTGTGCAGACAAGCCCTGTCCTTTACAGAAAAGGTACAGGATGGGTGTTTTCTAGCAGCCGTTTGGGTCTTGCTGCCCATGTGCCTCTGAACCTCCCTTTGCTCCTGTTGGAGCCACCAGGAACCAATGGGTGCTGCCTGTACCGGGGTGAAGCTTGAACAGTGCAATTTCAGGGCTCCCTGGGAAAAGCAGGCACAGCCCCAAAGGACCAGCACATTGTCAGACAGGGCCCAGATGCCTCACTTTTCAGTCTGGCTGGTGGACAGAGGGCTGGGTGTTTCTGGCTGGAGGTGGGATGGTGAGGGAGAGTCCAGGCTTCCCCTTCTGGAAAATCCTTCCATGGGAAGGAAGATGTTAGGATGAACCAGTGTTTGTAATGCAGCCCATCAAAGCAATATGTATTATACTTGCTGTTTAATTGCTTCTTAATTGTTTCATTCATTTTGGAAGAATTCACTAATTTTATTAGTGATAACTCTTAGTTGAAACATTAAGGAAGTTTAGTGCATATCAATGAAACAGAAAAATACTTTGGAAATTGCATTTCACTCCAAAGTATTCAGTAAGGCCAGAAAAAAGTAAGCGCCAATTCTCATGAATAGTGTAAAAGTTTCTAAATCCACTTAAGTGTTGTTACTTTTTTCCTTATAGAATTTTTCTCAGCATTAACATGGCTCATCAACTGTTTACCCCATAAATATAGTTCTTGGTTGTTGACTAATAAATCAGGATATATGTTTTCTGTCATGTAAAAATCATGGTATTTCTTCAGTGGAAACAATAAAACAGTACAGAGTTCACTGCAGGATAAGTGTCCATAGTTGGAAACCCTGTGCTGTCCACTCAGTATAGAGATGTGACTGTTCAGATAAGAATCTCACTGTTACACCATCTGTGGTGTTTCCCATGTGGAGAGGATGGCTGAGTGACAGCAGAGCATGGTGGGTCCACACTTGGTCATCTTGGGTGTGGATCCAAATCCGATCCTGATGCCAGCTCTGCTACCCAGAGGCTGTGTTAACCCTGGCTGGTCCCCTGCTTTTTCTGCATCTTATTCTCAACTGTTCAGATGTGTAGCTGGTTCAGATTGCTTTTGAAATTCTCTCCTCCTCAAGATTCTACAGGATAGCTTTGGGACATTGTGAGTTCCTATTTTTGTTATTCAGACAATTCTCGATTCCCTGAGTGGGGATGTGGCGCACCAAGGGTGGCACCCATGTGGGAAGATGACACTCGGGGCATCACCAGTTCTTGCCGAGCTTCTTAAGAAGTTTTCCGTATGAGCTTCTGCTTGTCACTCTCGGTGAATTTGCCCTTTTTCAGTAGGACTTTAATCATTACTTTTAAAAATGACAGTTTAGCTTAACGAAGCCTTTTCACGTGCATTGTCTCTTTTCCTTATTTTAACTTCCTTTAGATTTACTTCTTAGATGCCGAGATGGTTTTAGATTCTGTACAGTGATGATGTGTGTCCTTTAGTTGGAATTCATCTCTGGTCATGCCAATTGTCTTGGCCCCATTTCCACTTTCTCTTCCCCTTTTTTTAGTCTTGAAGAGGTGGCCGTTGTTTGCAGGATGGTGCTTTTTTTCCTGAATTTCTCTAGAAGGCAGGCCGGTCTTGGGTGGAGTGAATTATTGATGGGAGCTTGTGCCCCAAGGATCTGGCTCCAAGTACTCACGAGGTACTTGTGTGGCCAGGTCAGGTGGCAGCCAACCAGGTGTGACTCCCAGGGCCCGCTTTGCTCTTGGGTATCTTAGATCAACAGTTTCAAGTGGTTGTCTTAGGTGAGCACACTGATAAGTAGTTTTCTTTCTTTCTTTTTCATTGCTCATGATTTTCCACTTAGTCAAAGGTGAAGAGTCAGGTTCCGTAAATGCAGTGGAAAGGCCCCAGGTATCTAACAGTGGCACCATGTACACCTGGCACAGTGCGGGGCAGAAAGAAGCACTCACTGGATCTTCCCACTGTGGTTCCTGTGGAACGAGAGATTTCAGGATAGAAGTCGTCCTACCTGGACCTTTGCTTCTCCTCTCTTTAACCTCTAGAATGTCAGAAATCGGTTTTCAATATATTTCACAAAATTCCAGAGTCAGCACAAACCTGTAGAGTTTGATGAAGCATCTTAAATGGTTTGCCAATAAAACATTCCTTGCTGAAACTCAGTTCAAATCTAGGAACTGTGAACTGCGGTGTGGGGCTTCAACTGCAGTTGCTTCCAATCTGCTCTCTTAAAGATGCTAATAACGTGACTTTTTAAACTTTCCCAGCAAATTAAATCCATCCATAGGGCTGTTTATATGCAGAATCTGGGAGGGCTTGCCTAGCTTATCTTGTAAATATTATAAATTGCTGTTTTTCTGATGGCATGAGAAAATTTGATCCGCCTTGCCTTAAAAAGTGTGCCCCCAAATGAATAACCAGCAAGGACCTACGGTATAGCACAGGGAACTCTCCTCAATGTTATGTGGCAGCCTGGATGGAAGGGGAGTTCCGGGGAAAATGGATACATGTTTATATATGGCTGAGTCCCTTGCTGGTCCACCTGAAACTATCATGAAATTGTTAGCTATACAATTCAAAATTAAAAGTTAAAAAAAAAAAAAAAACACAAAAACATGCCCCACATGTGGAGAGGAACTGAAACAGCCCTTCAGCGTCAACGGTGCTTGAAGTTTCACATCTTGACATTTGGGTTCAGAGGAGATCCACTGTGGCTGCTTTAGAACCACCAGGAGGGAGGGAGAGAAGGAGTGACTATAGATCTCTGATATGTCTCAGATGAACCTATTTTGCTTACAGAGAAAACAAGTACATACACCAGGGTGTTTCTTGCCCAGTGCATGCTTCACGGAGATGAGCTGACCACAACCATACAACGGTCTATGTTTAGAGTGGTTAGAGTTCCTGAAGGTTTTAGTAAAAGGCTTCTAAATCCCGTCTAAGGCAGGGTGGGCTGAGGCGGGGAGTGTTTGAATCACGCTCTTCACTGAGAAACACTGTGCGAAACTTCTTGCTTGGGAAATGAGCTGCTGGACAGGTTGAGTGCGGGTGCAGGCGCAACCCCACCCTGGTCAGCTGATGGCCCCGTGCTGGTGACCAGCCCCACGGGGAGGCTGTGCACCCGGGGTGCCTCTTCCCGACGCCCTGGGCGTCACCACTGCAAGCGCCCTGCTTCCCTGCCCTTTCAGCTGACTTCATGTGCCACGAGGAGTTTTCTTTGACTCGTTAAGAGAGTTTATTTCCACCAGTTGATGGTTGGGATTTGGGGATGTAATCTGAGGACGAGTGAACGGTGGAAGGAGTGCAGTGGTAACGTGGTGTTGGGCAGAGGCGTGTTGCCCTAGGTTCAGGGAACATTCATCTTTTCTCTGGTCCCCATCTCTTGGAGGTGAGTCAGGACAGCTCGGAACAGGGGCTGCTGCATCCACGCTGCCAGCTAACTGACTTACGCTCGATCTGGGTCTTATTTTGAGGACAAGCAGGGTAAAGCCCTGTTGTTAGTCACTGTAGGGAGTGTGTTGAGAGTGCTCCAGGCAGAAGGCAAATCACTTTGGTTCTGGGGCCCCCAGGCCAGGTGCTGGGTGGCCGATGAAGGGTCCCCCCCCCTGCCCGCCACGTCCCCACTGCCTCCCGCAAGCTCTGCTCGGCCAGATGGACTGGAGAGGATGAAGTGGCTACGACTCCTGGGTCTCCTGTGACTCCTCTGTGAGTCAGGCCATGGCTCAGCCTCATCCTTTCATTATTACAGTAGCAGAAGCTGAATAACCTCTGAACAAGGGGAAGCAAGCCCTGGCGGGAGTCCGTGAGAGCCATAACCCGTGACCCGCCTGATACTGTAATTAGACTCCCAACCAACACTCACCAAGGGAACCCAGCCGGCGGGATTCCCGGCAGCCCTTCCCCATTTTTACGGGATCCCAAGTGTATGTGGGATGTTGCATACCAGGTGTTCCTCCATCAGTCAGACTTCTACATCTTGCAGGGTTTGCTCCTCCTCTTAATCTCTCATCTTTCTTAGTTTAGAAAGGCTTTTTTTTTTTTTTAAAACAACAACAAAAAAAAACAGCCCACTCTTCTCAAGTCTTTACAGAACAGATGTGAATTAGAATGCTGTCTTTTTTTTCCCCCTCACTATGTATAACATTTTTTTTTCACTTTCATTTCTCACCATCCCCAAAGGTAAACAAAAAAAAAAAAAAAAAAAAACCAAAACCTTGGTAGAGCTAAGCTAATTTCTCCACTTAGTAGTTTTTTTTTTTTTTTTTAAATCTCACCCCTGACATGAGAGCGTAGACTGTGGCACCGATTTAAGGCGAGCGCCTGTGAGGTGGGATCTTCCTGCCTAGGTCTCACAATCTCAGGCTCATCTCCCCTGAAACCCACTGTGTCTTCGGGATCATCGCCACCTCTCTCCCTGTTTCTGTTTCTCTTCTAAAAGAAATTAAAGTGATGGGTCAGGTGAGTGATTTCCCCAAAGATATGTTTTTAAAAATGCAGGTTCCTGAGCCTCACTTCAGAGCCACTGAACCAAAGTCCTGGAAGTAGAGCTAGGGAAGCTTTGTTTACTAAAAATGAACACAGAGATTTTCTGGGGGTGGTTCTAGTGATGAGTCAGGTTTGCAGCCACCAGATGGGGTGTCTGGGTCCCCTCCAGCTCCAGCATCCTGATTGTCTGTCAGGGACCAGTGGGACCCAGAAATGTCAGACAGATGTGAGGACATCCCTTGGCAACCACGGGAGTCAGAATGATCTCAGCGGTCGTTTTTTTCTATCTGGAGAGCAAGCTGTGTGGGTATTTGAGGAAGCGTGTTCTCAGCAGTGGGAAGAGTGAGTACAGAGATCCCAAGGCAGGAACATGCGTGGTGTGCACCCTAAACTCTGTGCCCAAGGGTTGCAGATGGTGTGCGGTCCTCCATGGGGCGATGAATGGGCGCAGGTGTGCTGGCGGTCCAGGCTGCAGCTGCTCACGTGGTGTGGGCGGGAGGCGGGGCCGGCTCGTCCCCCGGAGTCTTACCCACTGGCCTTTCCTTGATAACAAACATTCCTGCTATCGGAGCCTCTCTTCTTTGTATCTAACCGTTGTTCTCTCCAGGCAGTGACTGCTGCCTCAGTGTCAACTGCTTTTACGACAGCTGGTGGAAGACTGGGGGATGCTGCCCAGCACTGACAGGCCCCAGGGGAGGTGGCCTGCACTTCTGCTGAGCAGGGACAGAGACCTTCAGTGGCTGCATCTAACACTCAAATAACGTGTCCTTGGTTCTCATCGTCACAGGAGATTCTCTAGCAGGCTAAATGATCCTCAGAGAACAATCCTATAGCAAAGTTTAAAACCGGTCCTTATTATTCAAGGTACCTACATTTCGAAGTCCCCTTGAACACTGATTTTTTTTATAAGGTAGACTGTATTTCAGAGCAGTTTTAGGTTCATTGAAAAATTAAGCCTGAAGACAGAGCCCCTGTCTCCTCCCTGCCCCACACTCACACCTCCCCTGCTCTCAGCATCTGACACTAGGGTGGTATGTGTGTTTCAGCTGAGAATCCTGCAATTGACATATCATCTTCATCCCAAACTGTGCTTTACATTTGGGGTTCACTCTTGGCAGTGTTCATTCTGTGGGTTTGGACAGATGTATAAGGACGTGTACCCATCCATATGCTTCCCTGGTGGCTCAGTGGTAAAGAATCCGCCTGCCAACACAGGAGATGTGGGTTTGATCCCAGGGTTAGGAAGATCCCCTGGAGAAAGAAATGGCTACCCACTCCAGCATTCTTGCCTGGGACAGAGGAACCTGGTGGGCCATAGTCCATGGGGTTGCAAAGAGTCAGACACAATTTAGTGATTAAACAACAACTAAAACAGCCCATCAGTATAGTTTCGTACAGAGCAGCCTCACTGCCCTGACAGTCCTCTGTGCTCTGCCTATTCCTGTCACCCATCACCCACCCCCAACTCTGGCAGCCACTGAGCTGCTCACTGTCTCTATAGTCTCGCCTTTTCTAGAGTGTCCTTTGGTTGGAATCATAACAGTACATCGCTTTTTCAGATGGCCTTCTTTCACTTAGTAATTTGCATTTCCGTTTCCTCCATGTCTTTTCATGGCTTGATAGCTCATTTCTTTTTAGTGCTGAATAATGTTCCACTGTCTGGATAGACACAGTTTATATATCCATCCACCTACCGAAGGATGTGTTGGCTGCTTCCACATTTTGACAGTGGGATGACTAGAGCTGCTGTAAACATCCACGTGCCGGTTTTTGTGTGGGTATGTTTTATTCCTTTGGGTAAATATCCAGGTGTGTGCTTCCTGGGTTGTAGGGTAAGAGTTTGTTTTGTTGTAAGAAACCGCCGGCTTCTGGACTGGTTGTGCCCTTTTGCATTCCCACCAGCAGTGAGTGACAGTTCCTGTTGCTCCACATCCTCTTAGCATTTGCTGTTTTCCAGTGTTCTGGCTCTCGGCCACTCTGATAGTGTGTGGTGCTGTCTCGTTTCAACGTGTGTTTCTCTAATGGCATACGATGTGGAGCATATTTTTCATACACTTCTGTCTTGTGTTCTCTGTCTATTCAAGTCTTTTTCCAATTTTTAAATTGGGTTGTTTGTTTTCTTATTTTGAGTTTCATGAGTTTGGGGTATATTATGGATCCCAGTCCTTTATCAGTATTGTCTTTTGCAGATATTTTCTCGCAGTCCGAGGCTTGTCGTCTTCTCTTGTCTCTCACAGGCCAGAGCTTTTAAACTTAAAGAGGTCCAGCGTATCACCTGTTCCTTTCATGGCCTGTGCCTTTGTGCTGTCATCTCCGTGCTCAGGATCATCTAGATTTTCTCCTGTGTTTTCTTCTAGGATTTTTATAATTTTGCATTTTGAGTCTGATCTATTTTGAGTTAAAATTTGGCAAAGGATTAAAGGGCTGTGTTGAGATTCTTTCTTTGGCGTATAGATGTCCACTTGTTCGGCTCCATTTGTGAAAAGACTGCCTGTTCTCCGTTGTGTTGTCTCTGTTACTTTGTCAAAGGTCGGTTGAGTGTGTGCGACTCTGAGTCTGCGTCCTCTGTGCTTCTTTACCGATCCGTTTGACTGCTCTTCACCTGGACCACACCGTCCTGTTTGCTGTGGCTGTAGTAAGACTTCAGGTCAGGTAGTGTCATTCCTCTGGCGTTTGTCTTCTCCTTCAATGTCATGTTGGCTGTTCTGGGTCCTCTGCCTCTCCGTGTAAACTTCAGAATCAGTTTGGTGATGTCTAGAAAACAACTTGCTGGGATTTTGATAGAAATTTCATTGAATCTATAGATCAGCTTGGGAAGAACTGACGTCCTGAGTCTTCTATTTATTTAGAAGAATAAACCCTCTCTATGCACAACTCTATTTAGTTCTCCTTTGATTTCTTTCTTGATTTCTTGCCTTCGTTGTTAATTTCTTCCTTCTTCCCTCCCTCCCTCCCTCCCTCCCTCCATTCCTCCCTCCTCCTTTCCCTCTGTTATGTACCACAAGNACTCAGTCATGTCCGACTCTTTGCTACCCCGTGGACTGTAGCCCACCAGGCTTCTCTGTCCATGGGATTCTCCAGGCAAGAATACTGGAGTGAGTTGCCATTTCCTTCTCCAGGGGATCTTCCCTACCCAGGGATTGAACCCAGGTCTCCCACATTAGAGGTAGACGCTTTAACCTTTGAGTCACCAGATCCCTATTTAACAATGCTTCCTTTTCCATCTGATCTCTGGAAAAGAAACTGGATAATAACATAGCTGAACCATTTCCACTGCTGACAATGTATTCCAGTCATAGAATCAGCTAAACTTGTTAGCATCAGAAAACTATCCTGCAAGGAAAGCTGAAAAATGGTGTTCATACCTTTCCTTACCAACTTATGTGGCTTAATCATTCATAATGACTCCATGAATCTCAGACAAAAAAGAAAAAAAATAAGGTACTAAGATAATAAATTAAATTAAATTAAGAGAGTAAATCTCTTTGGCATTCTGTGGAAAGCCTAAAATTTATCCAGTGGATCAATGGAGCAATACCCCTATATTTTAACTCTCAAATTTACTAGAATGAAAGATAGCCTAACTAGTATCAAAGTATTAGTGGAGCCCTGTAATTCTTTCCAAATTTTGAACCAGTCTATTGTTCCATGTCTGCTTCTAAGAGTTTCTTGTCCTGTACCAAGGTTCCTCAAGAAACAGGTAAGGTGGTCTGGTATTCCCATCTCTTTAAGAATTTTCCACAGTTTGTTGTTATCCACACAGTAAAAGGCTTTAGCATAATCAATGATGCCTAAGTAGATGTTTTTTTTTCTAAAATTTCCTTGCTTACTCTACGATCCAACATTGAAAATTTGTTTTCTGGTTCATTTATCTCTTTGAAACCCAACTTATGTATTTGGAAGTTCTCTGTTCATGTAGTTCTTCAAGGATTTTGAGAATAACCTTGCTAACATGTGAAATGAGTGCAACTGTAAGGCTGTTTGAATGATTTTTGGCATTGTCCTTCTTTGGGATTGGAATGAAAACTGCCTTTTCCAGTCCTGTAGACACTGCTGAGTTTTCCAAATTTGCTGACATATGTGAGTGCAAATTGAGTGCAGCACTTAAATTGTATCATCTTTTAAGATTTTAAATAGCTCAGCTGGAATTCCATCATCTCCATTAGGTTTTTTCATAGTAATGCTTCCTAAGGCCCACTTGACCTCACACTCAATGATGTTTGGCTTTAGGTGAGTGACCACATTGTAGTGGTTATCCAGATCATTATAACTTTTTTTTTTTTTTTTTTGGTATAGTTCTGTGTATTGCCACCTCTTCTAAATCTATTCTGCTTCTGTTAGGTTCTTATCATTTCTTTCCTTATCATTAGGTCTTTATCGTTTCATGCCCGTCCTTGCATGAAATGTTCCCTTAAAATCTCCAATTTTCTTGCAGAAACCTCTAGCCTTTCCCATTCTATTGTTTTCCTCTATTTCTTTGCATTTTCACTTAAGAAGTCCTTATCTCTCCCTACTATTCTCTGAAACTCTATTCAGTTGGGTGTTTGCCCTTCTCCCCTTGTCTTTCACTTCTTTCCTCAGCTATTCTTAAAGATTCCTCAGACAACCCCTTTGCCTTTTTGCATTTATTTTTAAGATGTTTTTGTTCACTGTTTCCTCTACAGTGTTACAAACCTCTGACCATAATTCTTCAGGCACTATGTCTACCATAGATAATCTCTTGAATCTATTCCTCACTCCCACTATATAATCATAAGAGATTTGATTTAGGTTATTCCTGAATGGCTTAGTGGCTTTTCCTACTTTCTTCATTTTAAGCCTGAATTTTGCAAAAAGGAGCTCATGATCTAAGCCACAGTCATCACCAGGTCTTGCTTTTGCTGACTGTATAGACCTTCTCCATATTCAGCTACAAAGTACATAATCAATCTGATTTCATTATTGACCATTTGATGATGTTCACATGTAAAGTTGTCTCTTGGTTTGATGGAAAAGGGTGCTTGCTATGACCAGCGCATCCTCTTGACAAAACTCTAATAGCTTTTGCCATGTTCATTTTGTACTCCAGGGCCAAACTTGTCTGTTATTCTGGATATCTCTTGACTTCTACTTTTGCATTCTAATCTCCCATGATGAAAAGGGCATCTTTTGGGGTATTAATTCTAGACAGTGTTGTAGATCTTCATAGAATCATTCAACTTCAGCTTCTTTAGCATCAGTAAGTGGGACATAGGCTTGGATTACTGTGATGTTGAATGGTTTGCTTTGGAAACAAAACAAGGTATTTTTGCCATTTTTGAGACTGCACCCAAGCATTGAATTTTGGATTCTTTATTGACTATGAGGGCTACCCCATTTCTTCTAAGTGATTCTTTCCCACAGTGCTAGATATAATTGTCATCTGAATTAAATTTGCCCATTCCTATCCATTTTAGTTCACTGATTCCTAAAATGTCAGTGTTCAATCACCATCTCCTTCTTTACCATGTCCAATTTACCTCAGTTCATGGACCTGGATGATTCATTATAGGATGCAATATTGTTCTTTAGAGCATTGAGCTTTATTTTCATTACTACATATCCACAACTGGACATCATTTCTGCTTTGGCCCAGCCCCTTCATTCTTTCTGAAACTATTAGTAAGTGCCTTCTAGTCTACCCCAGTGGAATATTGGACACCTTCTGACCTGGGGGCTCATCTTATGGTGTCATATAATTTTGCCTTTTCATATTGTTCACAGGGTTTTCTGAACAAGAATACTGGAAGGGGTTGCCATTTCCTCCTGCAGCAGACCTCATCTTGTCAGAACTCTTCACAATGACCCATGCATCTTGGGTGGCCCTATACAGCATGGTTCATAGCTTCACTGAGTTAAGCATGCCCTTTCTCCACAACAAGGTTGTGGGCCATGAATGGGCCATCAGTCTCTACCTAGAGAAAATGAAGCATGTCTCCAGGCTTCAATATGTAACCAGGGAAATAAAGAGGGTGTTGAGGGAGCACCTGAGTTGTCTCTGGGCTCATTGGGATTTACCTTGGAGAGACTAGAATATTGCTCAGATCCAAGAGAAAAAAACAAAAGAGGTAGAGGAGATAAAAAGAAGGAAAGCTTGTTGAGTATCTGACTAGATTACAAATAACCTGCTGCTTCTCTTCTAGGCAATATAGCAGGTTTGCCTCTTGTTTGTATCTCAGGCTAAGGACAAGAAGTTTAGCTTTTTGTTGGATGTCTTCTGGGTCCTGACAACTAAAACAATGCTGCTCACCATCTGGTTCTACAAGAATGAAGTCACCAGCCACTGTAGCTGCTGACCATTAGAACGCCTTGAAAGTTAAGGGAGGAGATCAGGAATAAGACATTCTGGGCACTGGAAAAGATGGCAAAACAGGCTAGTTAGGCGATGTCAGGAGACCGTTTTATGAAACCAATTCCTTGCATCTTCTTTTATCTACAAAAGCACTGAAATTGTTAACATAGGCATCTGCTCCCCAAGACTAGCAAAAACCTTCTCCAAAGATGAATGTTTGATTGCACAAACTCCCTTCCCCAAAATCACATAGGTTCTGACCTGCTCATACTTTTTAAAGCTGTCTGAGAGACTGTCTCCAAGGTTATGCTCCTCAGAAAGCCCCAAATAAAACTGAACTCACAGATCTCATGTTGTGTGCTTTTTAGATTAGTCGACAGATCCTTGATATGAAAATTGGTATTTGACAAAGGTTATTTAAGGAACACACTATCTCTTGTCCTTTGGAGATCAAGTAGCTAAGGCTTGACTTTATCAGATGAAACACACATGTACACACACACACCAGATTACCAACATATTTCATTCAGTATCAATTTAACCACTTGCTTTTGGATTTCATTGAAAATCAAAAGACATAATATTTTTGCGAACATTTTTTTTGCATCTTTTACCAAACTATTGTTCAGATAGCATCATCTACTATCTTTAACTGTTTCTTTCTTTCTTTTTTTTTGAATATGTGTGATACATTCTTTTTTATAAAATGTCAGAAAAAAATGGTGTTTCTTCAGTATGTATGTTATCTGGTTTGGTGGTAAGAATTACACAGCCCTTTTTTCATATTACCTTATTTTTGGAAGCTCACAGCTAAATTTTATGCTTATTCATATATAATATTTTCTTAAACATTTGTATTTCCCATTTTGTGTCACCTTTTCATTTTATTTTTCTATTATAATATCTTTAAGTTATACCTTTCTTAATAAAATAAACTTCAAGTGAATGAAATATACTTTGTATGTTAGTAAAAGCTGGTTGGTTTTGTGTATGTGTGTTTGTTTCTGTCATTTTGCTTAGGTGTTTAAGAAAAAGTAGGATGTATACAGGTAGCAAATGAGTTGTAAAATTAGTAATGGCTTACAATATAAAACAGCAATGCTTTGAAGGAAAATGAATAGGTTAGGAGATGCTGCTTACCTTATTTGTCTGTCAATGTTCCCATCCAAACAAAGCACTCAGATCATAATAGAATAAGACATTGAATTATAAGCCAATAAGCTACATATTTGTATAAGGTTTTGAGTCCGGGACATTCTGCAATAACCTTAACTTCTAGATTGAATTGTTAATCAAGTAAGATAATGGTGTAGAAGGGGGAAAAAGTTTAGATGAGTTGACAGGCTGGCATGAATTGGAAGTGTGATTTCTTACTTGATCTGGTCGGTCTACCCTATCCATTTTGATTTGTGTCTTCTATTTAGAAATAAAATCAAAGTGGATTATGAGAGCTACAAAGAATGTCTGACTCCTACATAATTATACTAAGGTTTATTAATCAGGGTAGTACATGTTAAAGATTATGCAAAAGTTCCCAGCCCTTGGCTCACCCATTATATTCCAACATCGATGGAAGTGAGGTACCTAAAGAATAAAACAAGGGGCCTTGAGGTTGGTGTTGGGATACATCTGTTGCATCCCTTTAAAAATCACAACTCAACTGGCTACACAATGCACTTCTCCAAATGCTACTCAACTCTCAACATCTCAAGGCACATATCTAAATGCTACATAAGCCAATGTCTATACATGGCATGCATACGAAAGACATACAGTGCTGATGGCTCATTTCACAGGATGAATTCTGAATATAGGTTTGTAATGAAGAGAAAGATAAAAACTCAGCCCATGTCTTACCCTAACAAAATATTTTAATCAGTAGCTAATATGAAAATCTTTAACCATATTTTGCATATGTTAAAATGAAAATTCATTTTGAGGTGGGTAATGGGTTTCAGTCAACTATATACCATTGACATTCAAAATCCTTGGAGCATGCATTAATTAAAAACATTCTATTGGCATCACCAGAAAGAGAGAGAAAGAGGGAGAAAGATAGAAAGAGAAAATATATTAATTAATATTTTCAGTACTAGAAACTTATAAGTAAAGAGTGATGTCATCAAAATGGCAATATACATTCAGGTCCCAGGGCTGAAGCTGAAACATGCCCCTTTCTGGACCACAGAGACTGCATTCTAAGGATGAAGCAGTACTGTCTGACCACATCATCCCTCCCATGCCACATGGTGCCACTCCAAAGGGAACCAGCTGGCCTATGGCTTCTCCAGTAAGAAAAAATGAATAAATGAACCCTGGGGAATATCCAGCTCCCCCAGCATTGAGGAGCACTTCCCAGGAGGCTTATTTGGGTCCTGCCTCACAGGGATCTCTAGGGAACCCTGTAAGTCTTGATCACCTAGGATCAGAACACTGGAGAGGTGGGCAGAGCTTATGGCAAACAGTGCTCAGATGTTGTCAGACCACATTTTTCCTCAAAGTTGTGCCTGGGTAGACCCCAACCAGCAGCTCTGTCCATATACAGAGTAGAGCCAATGGCCCAGTCTGGCCAGAGAGCTCAATGGGCAGTTTTGATTCATGTCTAGCCAACCAGCTATACTGCTAATGGAGACTATGCTATAGTCCTACCTGGGCAAGGAAGCAAATTCAAAGCACCACCTACCATTAACTGTAGCCTCCAGTCAGGCCTGAGCAGAAGAATTGTCCAGAGAACCTGGGCATCCTACATTAATTTGCATCAGTGCCAAAACAGAAATCCCAGCCAACAGCTCCGCCTATTTGCAAAGCAAGCCAATGTCTCTGACTGGAATGGAAGTAGATTTGCTGCTCTGTCCAACAGCTGAATATAGTCTCCAGCTCTATGCAACCAGGAAGCATGACTAGAGAATTCTGGCAGCTTCAGAGTCCATCCTACAGCTGCATTTGGGCAAGGAATTAAGCCAGTAGGCTGACCAGCTGTTAATTATAGCCACTTGCCCTGCCCTAACCATGGGGTCTGAACAGTGACCCTGGGCAGGCTTAGTATCCAGTATATTGCACAATACGGCCATGCAGGCCAGACTGCGTCCCTACTCTGCAGCACGACCAAACCAACAGACTTGTCTGATTGCTGAATGCAGGCTGTGACCTGGCCAAGGCAGGGAGCCCAGCCAATGACTCCATCCACTTGTGGAGGACACGTGACAAGGGACTCTACTTTTTTTCCAACTGAGGGCATACAGAAAAAATTATGATAAATGAGTCAAAGTACACCATTACCAGTAGTAATCAAATCAAATACAACAAGAGAGGAAACAAGGAACAATGAATCTACAAAGAGACAGAAAAAAATTAACAAAATGGTAATAATACGTCCTTACCCATCAACAGTTTCTTTATATGTAAGTGGATTAAAAATTTCAATCAAAAGATAGAATGGATGAGTGAAT
Organism: Aepyceros melampus; assembly: GCA_006408695.1. Classification (NCBI taxonomy): domain Eukaryota; kingdom Metazoa; phylum Chordata; class Mammalia; order Artiodactyla; family Bovidae; genus Aepyceros; species Aepyceros melampus. The sequence goes on from SJXQ01003474.1 coordinate 58,092, forward strand.
CAAAAATAAGATCCTACTGTATTATGCCTACAAGAGACTTACTTTAGCTTTAAGAACACATATAGATTGAGAGTGAAGGGATGCAAAAAATATATCAAACAAATGGCAACCAAAAGAAAGCTATGCATATGTCAGACGAAATAGATTTAAGTTAAAATGGTCAAAAGATAGTCATTATACAGTCGTTATACATATCCACAGAGGAGAAAAGACAATTCCAAACCTTTATGCACCCAACATCAGAGCATCTATTTATGTAAAACAAATAGTAACAGGGTTAAAAGGAGAAATAAACAATAATAATAACAGTGGGTGATTATATCTCACTCTCAACAATGGATAGATCATCCAGACAGAAGCTCAATATGGACACAGCAACTATAGATAAATGGACTTAAAAGAATATATGGAGCATTCTACCCAACAGGGGCAAAATGCAAATTCTTCTCAACAACACATGAAAAAATTTTTAGGACATATCATGTTAGGTCACAAAACAAATCTCAACAAATTTAAGGGAATAGAATATATATCAAGTCACTTTTATGATAATAGAATAAAATTAGAAATAAATACATGAAAGAAGCTAAAAAATTCACAAATAAAGGGAAATTAAACAATATACTCCTGACAACCAATGCATCAAAGAAGAAATTGAAAGGGAAATTTGAAAATATCTTGAAGCAAATTAAAATGGAAACACAATATACAAATATTTACAATACTTATGGAATACCACAGAAATACAAAGGACTATAAGAGACTACTATGAACAACTATATGCCAACAAATTGAAAAGCCTAGAAGAAATGAATAGATTCCTAGAAACAGGAAACCTATTAATGTTACATTATGCAGAAACAGAAAAGTGACTCATGGGATATTATAGTGTCCAACTATTGTTCTATTATTGTTTAGATTCCTAGAAATGTGAAATTTATTAAAGCTGAATCATGAATGAACAGACAAACAACGAGTAAGGAGACTGAATCAATTATCAAAACTTTTCAATGAAGGAAAGCTCAAGACCAAATGTTTTCACAGTAAATTCTACCAAACATTTTAAAGAAGAATTAACACCAAACTTTTTCAAATTCATGCAAAAAATTGAAGAGGAGGAAACATATCCAGACTCATTTGATGAAGTCAAAATAGCTAGCAAAAATTTGGTTTGCTGGTGTCTTATTGAGAATTTTCACATATATATTCATAAGGCATATTGTTCTACATTTTTATTGTAATACCCTGATATCAAAGCTAGTTAAGGGTATTACAATAAAAATGTAGAACAATATGCCTTATGAATATATATGTGAAAATTCTCAATAAGACACTAGCAAACCAAATTAGAGCGTTTAAAGTGTTATAAACTATGATTGCATGGAATTTATCACTGGTATGCAAGGATGCTTCAACACAAATCATGTGTATGATAAGGCTCAGTAACAAAATGAAGCATAAAAATATATGACCATCTCCACAAATTCAGAAAAATATTGACAAAAGTTCAACATCCTCTCATGATAAAAATTCACAGCAAATTGAGTATAGAAGAAATGTTATTCAACACAATAAAGGTCCTATATGATAAGCCCACAAATAATATGCAATGGTAAAAGGGTGAATTTTCCTTTAAGACCAGGAACAAAACAAGTATGCCCATTCTCACCACTCTCACCAATAAAATATGCTTAGTCCTAACCACAGCAGAAAGACAAGAAATAAGAAGAGAGAAAACATGATTAAAAGCATAATTTCCAGGTACCAAATTTATTGATTCTATTAGTTGCTTTTACTGAAGTGAAAAAGCACATAGTTTTAAAAGGTTTCAGTTTCTGTAAATAGTTGACATACCAATAAAAAGCTCACAGTGCATCTTTTCTGCTGCATCTGAATAGATGTGACACCACTTGGTCAAACTGAAGGAATAGTTTAAATAGATGACTAGATGGTGTGTTCATTTGTCTCTGGGAGTATAAATGGGCCAGGTACACAAAGCCAGTGATCCTAGAATTTATAGCTGATTGATACTTTTGTATTTGAAACATATTTCACAGTTGTCTCATCTGATAGTAAATGTAACACATAGTCACTGAATAAAATTAGGAAAATATAAAAGAGAAAAAAGAAAAAAAATGCAAAACCCACAATCTAGGGGTAACTATTATACTAAGCATTCAGGTTATTATATCTGTATAATATGTATTTGTGTAAGCATATATACTGCATTTATAATTTTATGCACTTTTATTGATTTATTGAAATTCATATTAAATCTCTCTTTTGAATGGTTGTACAGCTATTGATCATAGGATTGGATCTTATTTAACATACTGTCAAGTTTGAATTTTTTATTATCATAAATAATCTATGGTGAGCATCCATCAATATAATTTTTGAATTTATATTCCTAGAAGTAAAATTAATACATTTAAAGGCTATATATTTTTTAAAAACAGATTTATTTGCACACGGTAAAAGTATAACAATCTATAAGCAAATAGAGAATGTAAAACCAGTGGATCAAGAAAGTTTATCTCATTCTGCCAGAATATAACATTGAGAAAAGAAAATCAACAGCGTCGTTATTTTCTCTTTTATAACATTATAATTTTCTCCAGCAATACAGTTTTTTTGTTGTTGTTGAGAAAGTTAATTTTTTTTTAATTTTTACTTTATTTTACTTTACAATACTGTATTGATTTTGCAATACAGTTTTATGTGGGACTCTTAGGCTTCAAAATTACTTTGAATAAGTGTTAATTGATATGCTATAGTATAATATCATTCTTTAAACAGCCCTTTCTGAGTTAATTTAAATTGCTGCATAATGTAATTAAATTGTGTTCAGGTAGTGGTTACTATGGAAAACTGCCAGGAATAATAGAAATGTAAGTGTTTAAATGTGAGATGGTAATAAACTCTTGTAGCACTCTAGGATTCTTATTTCAGAGACTTAACATTATCTTTTATATGCATAAACAAAACCATTTCTCTCACTGCAAGCCCATAAATTATATCCTACTGTGGTAAGTATGTGACATTTACAATTATGTTTAATCCACACTCATACTATAATTACTATAAAACATTACAAATATTTTCAAGACAGAAAGCATTCCAGGCTTGTAATTGAAAACATTTGCCCTCTATAAGGCAGTGGGCTCAACAATCCAGTGGGAGGGGTATACTTTAGAGTACAATAGTACATCTCATTTTTCTTTCATTAAGAAGCATTCAGTCAGAATTTCATTCAGATTTATGAACTTAAAATAAAGGCTTATATTCCATAATCTAATATACTACACTATTGGCTGAACTCTGACTAGATTTTGAAGAATTAAATAACTTTAATTTCACAGAAAATAAAATTAGGCAACCAAGATTAAGTTACTTTAGAACATTTTTTTAATTGTGTTGTAGAAAACATCAGGTTATTTGCATACATATATTTAAATGAGAGTTATCGAGAATTAGCTTATATTTAATATTAATGAAACTGAGATGAGTTAGTGAAAATGATCCTAAACCATTAATTCACTGAAAAATAATTTCACTAGCTAACCTTTCAATGTATTTTCCCATTAGAGTGCAATGAAAATAAAATTATCTAATTGGACCTTAACTAGAACACTTGTTCTTAGCTTAGATGAAGTGGCATCTTGTAATTTTCTAAGCATAGCAGAACATTTTACATATAAGGACCAAATCCTTCATTTGTGACAAAATGTAGAATTCATCAGTTTATATATGCAATAATCCATAAAATGCTTCTATGAATAAGTATGTAGCCAATTGCATATGATAATTTAGCATTTTAAAAGGGCAAACTAATGGCTAAAAATGGAAGCATTTCATATGACCCTCTTCTAGGCCCATGCCAACAAATATTTTCAGAACAGGCCATACCTTAAATACTTTAGGCCCTGTGGGCAATATATTCTCTTTCATAATGACTCTACTTTGTTGACTTAGCACAAAACAGCCACAGATCTTATATAAAAAATATGTTCCAGTAAAACAAGTTGCAAAATGGGCAAGGGCTGAAACTGCCACATAAGCCATAGTTTGCCAAGCTCGGGTCTCTGTCAACAAATGGACTAAATCCTGAGACTGCAGCTCAGCCAGTGTCTTTAACACATTTCCAGCAGCATGATCTCTTCCCCAGGTATGTGACTGCTAAAATGCAGTGTCTCAAGGGCCCCAGATTTTACCATGCTTCCCAAAGAGTAATCTTCTAATGTCTGAGATTAAAAACAAGTGTCTCCTATAAGAGACAGTTTAAGTAATCAATAATAACTTTGAAAAACTCATATGCCACATTCTCTGGACTTCTGGTTTGCAATGTTATCAGCCTTTAATAAAAATTTGAATGCAAATGAAATTAAAATGTTAGTGGTAGCAGTTATGTGAAAACACTTTATTTAGCATCTGTATTGGGAGATATCAGATTTATTATATTCTTTGCAGCCAAAGATGGAGAAGCTCTAACAGTCAGTAAAAACAAGATGGGGAGCTGACTGTGGCTCAGATCCTGAACTCCTGATTGCCAAATTCAGACTTAAATTGAATAAAGTAGGGAAAACCACTAGGTCATTTAGGTATGACCTAAATCAAACCCCTTATGATGATACAGTGGAAGTGACAAATAGATTTAAGGGACTAGATCTGATAGA
>SJXQ01003474.1:63543-128201 GCA_006408695.1 Aepyceros melampus
GTATGAATGTGAGAGTTGGACTGTGAAGAAAGCTGAGTGCAGAAGAATTGATGCTTTTGAACTGTGGTGTTGGAGAAGACTCTTGAGAGTCCCTTGGACTGCAAGGAGATCCAACCAGTCTATGCTCAAGGAGATCAGTCCTGGGTGTTCATTGGAAAGACTGATGATGAAGCTGAAACTCCAATATTTTGGCCACCTCTTGTGAAGAATTGACTCATTGGAAAAGACTCTGATGCTGGGAGGGGTTCAGGGAAGGAGGAGAAGGGGATAACAGAGGATGAGATGGCTGGATGGCATCACTGATTGATGGACATGAGTTTGAGTGAACTCCAGGCATTGGTGAGGGACAGGGAGGCCTGGCATGCTGTGATTCATGGGGTCGCAAAGAGTCGGACACTACTGAACAACTGAACTGAACTGAACTGAACTGGGAAAAAAGTCACTTTCCTTAGGTTCATTTTTCCATATGGAGAATTTTTAATGAGAGAACTCAAGTTTGTGTCTCTCTGCTCATCACTTAACATCGCAGGATAGAGTAACTTAGTGATCTGTCTGGTTGACTTGGGAGAAGAAACTCACACATATGGTTTGGTATCTCTTGGGTCCTATTTCAGAAAGCACAATTTTGTCTGCTTTCTACCTTGTAAGTTTTGTAGGACAGGTTTCCCTATCAAGGGGCAAATTGTGCCTAACCTGGGTCAGAAGTCAGGTTTATTGAGGAGCAAAAGTCTACGAGGCCTGTGATGTCTGCATGACCCAATTTCCATCAGTAATTAGAAGATGTGAGTATCTTCCTGTAGTTTGTTAGGAATGTGTTTATCTACAAGTCAATAATAATAATAATAATAATAATATTGCTAATGTGATGTTGTCTTCCTCTGTCCATGGAATTTTCCATGGATGATTATTGGAGTGTGTTGCCATTTATTCCTCCAAGGAGATCTTCTTGAACCTGGGATCGAACCTGAGTCTTAGCATCTTTTGCATTGCAGGCAGATTCTTTACCTCTGAGCCACCAGAGAAGCCTGTGTTTGAAGACAGGGCCTTTAAAAAGGTAATTTCAGTAAAGAAGATCATACAGATGGGCCCTAGTCCAATACAATTGGCTTTCTTCTAAGAGGGAATCTGGAAGACCACGTGCAGACCCAGGGGGAGGAGCGAGGTCTCAAAAAAAAAAAAACCAATCTGGCTAACACTATTAACATCTGATTTTTAATCTCCAGAAGTGTGAGAAAATAAATTTCCATTTTTTAAACCATCCAGTCTATGGTACTCTGTTATGGCAGCTCTTGCAAGCTAATATAGAGCGGCTTAAGCAAGAACTCTTTCCTTTCTTAGGAAAACAAAATCCTTAGTCTGGAGCTTGTAAACCAACACTGTGATGCTTTCAGGAATGCTTTCTCTCCATGTTTCAGATCAGCCATCACATCTGCATTCCAGCCAAGAGAAGGAAAAACTGGCAGAGAAAGCAAGCATCCTTCTCATAAGAGTATTTCTGCTTACAGACTGTCAGCAGAACAAATATATGTCACCATACATAGTTTCTGGGAGAGGGTCTAGACAATGTGGCCATTATTTTAGGAAGTCATGTGTCCAGATGCAAACTCAAAGTTCTTTTACTCATGGAGAAAACAAGAAGTGACAGCAACGAAAAGGAGCCATTTGGACAGAAACCAACTAAAGAAAGATACGCTACATAATTGTCCTCTAAAGAGCAGACAGTAACCTTTTTTTTAAAGATTTTTTTTTTACTGTGGGTCATATTTTTTTAAAAAGTCTTTACTAAATTTGTTGAAACATTGCTTCTCCTTTATTTTTTTTAATTTTTTTTTTTTTTAGCTGCTAGGCATGTGGGATTATAGCTCCATGACCAGGAATCAAACCTGCACCCCCCTGCATTTGAAGGCAAAGTCTTAACCACTGGAACACAGTGAATTTCTTAGCTAGCAACTTTTAAATGTATATTTATCCAGTGTATGATAGATAGCTCCATGGAATGAGAAAGGAAGTGACATTGTGGATTGTCTTCAAAAACAAGATTGAGTGGAAAAGGACACTTGCATACAAGAAATTATCCTTAAAATCTGCAAGGCTGGCTTTTGAATTGGACTTCAGCATGGCTAACCAGATGCTTTGACCATTTTTCTGGTTATTATCATTTGCAGGCTTCAACTCAATGATGTTCCACATCAGCTTGAGGGCTTACTGTTCAGTTCTCTAATTTTGAAGATTATAAGGTTTTAGATTAATGTTTGTGCCCTCAAAGAAGGATTTACTTCTGCTTTAGTTTATAATGAAAACAAACAACACTGGCTTGTACTCAGAGTCTAGCCTTCTAAGAGACACTTTTGTTGAATTGGAAACCGTCTTTCCAAGTACTATATTATCTTTCCTTATCAAGGAAATTTTCATTGTTCCTACATACAATTCTTGAAGTCTCATTACATCTGTGGAGTCTTACATTCTTATGGGAAAGTACCAGGAAATTCTCCTTGGACTAGACTATGATGTACACTAAATCTAGGGTATTTAACACATCCAACTTGTTAGTCAATGTTTCACACATTTTTGATAAAAAGGAGAATAACTGAAGAGAAACTGAGCTCTCCCCTGTAAGAGCCACACTTGTATTTAATCCATGAAGCTGATCAATCCCATTGCTTTCTGAACACTGGTGCCCTGGCGTCCTTCTCCCGACATTTCTCACTGTCACTTATTATAACTGTCACCACAATTTAAGTGGACAAGCCGAGCATATCTTGGATGCTAATAAATGCTAATTGATTAGACTTCTGCCTTTCATTCTCATTTCCCCACAGTGGGTGCTGGCAAGCTATTACAGCAAACAGAAGCTGATGACATCAGAGGCCACAGCAAGGCGGTCTCCATTCTTGGGTTTGTTTTCATGCTTCATAGGAATAAATATCTTTTTTTTTTTTGACAGTTTTTATTCAAGTTTTACATGATTTACATAGTATATGGAAATATACTCTATTTTCTCTATTTCAGAGAGCATAGATATAAAAACTTATGAAAAATCAATTTAAAAGTGACTTTTTACAATCTCCTTTACATTCTTTAAGACATTTCTTAACTATGGACTAATTTTCTTTCTTTTACAGACATCCTCATCAAAACTTTGGTAAAGTACCATTTCATGGAAGCCTTTAAAATAAGATTCTCCCCTGTAATTCTGCCCTACTATAAGTGAAGGTATTTTAAAGCTCTCTGGGAAAATAAATTGCTTGACTTTTACAAATGTTTTCAGAAAATAATGGATATAAGAGAAAATAACACCCATAAATAGTCATAAAACTTTAATCTTCTCCTTACATACTTTTAAATACAGACATGCAATAAAACTGTTAGTTATAAAAGGAAATACACAAGTACAATTGCTAAAGTATGAGATTTATAGCATAGCTGCTTTTTCAATACTGAAAAACCCAGAAAGTAAAAGAAAAGAATATATGGCTTTATGATGGTTAAGATTAAATTCAGAAGAAGTTGAGCTTTGTACCTTTTTAATGTACATTTTAAGCACATGCTAAAAAGTTATAACTAATCATTCAGATATTAAGCCATTAAGAATGCCTGAAAATATTCCTCAACTCAGAGATAAAAAAGGTATAATATTTTAAACAACATAATAAAATATAAGCTTATATTACTTTAAAAGTTTTAAAATAAAAGTGGCTCCTTTATTTAAAAAAATGATTATTCTTAAAAATACTTTTTATTGAAGAAGAAGCAAAGCTTACAAAAATAGATTTTAAAGAAAATTAGGGCAACCAGTCCATTCTGAAGGAGATCAGCCCTGGGATTTCTTTGGAGGGAATGATGCTGAAGCTGAAACTCCAGTACTTTGGCCACCTCATGCGAAGACTTGACTCATTGGAAAAGACCCTGATGCTGGGAGGGATTGGGGGCAGGAGGAGAAGGGGACGACAGAGAATGGGATGGTTGGATGGCATCACTGACTCGATAGACATGAGTCTGGGTGAACTCCGGGAGTTGGTGATGGACAGGGAGGCCTGGCATGCTGCAATTCATGGGGTCTCAAAGAGTCAGACACAACTGAGTGACTGAACTGAACTGAACTGAGGATATCCAAAAGATTACAAATAAAACTTAAGGAAGTGATCAGGCTATATTTAGAGACAAATTTATCTCTTTCAATGATTTTTTAATATATAATAATGAATAAAAGTATATAAATAAATTAGAATTTAGTTTACAAATAGGAAAAAGTCTAAATAAGTTTAGAGAAAAGAAAGATTAGATTGAAAACTAAATTAATGTTATAACAAATGTTATTCAAATTATTTTTTTAAGGTAAGAAAAGTAAAATTGATAAATCAGAAGGTTAGTTGTTTTGAATAAAGGAGTTAAATGTACAACATTCTGGAAGATACAGTAAAACTATCCAATATTTCAAATTATTTTATAGATATATTGTAATCCAATCAAAGTTTCAGCAGTGTTTTGTTTTGTTTTTAAGAAATTGATGAGTTTCTAAAGTTTATGTGTAAAACTAGATAAGAACACCTAAAACTTTGGGGAGAATAAAAGAATAATTAGCGAAGCTGACAGATGATAAAAAGTTTAAAGGACAAATCTTCCTATGCTTTGTTCAGGCTTGAGTTCTTCTCCACTGCCTCTGTCATTTCTGTTTCATGTAGGTGTGTACTTCTCCCTTGAGCCTGAGTGTGCACTGGGTATTATTGGTGGATCCCTCAGCTATTATTGCAGAGTGTGCTGTGTTTAGTCACTCAGTCATGTCTGACTCTTTAAGACCCCATGGACTATAGCCAGCCAGGCTCCTCTGTCCATGGAGATTCTCCAGGCAAGAATACTGGAGTGGGTTGCCACGCCCTCCTCCAGAAGATCTTCCTAACCCAGGGATAGAACTCAGGCCTCCCACACTGCAGGTGAATTCTTTACCATCTGAGCCACATAACTGTGCTGAATAACTGGAGCTGGTGTTTCTTAGGAATAGCTTGGCTGGGGCATAGTAGGGCAGGAGAATAGCCTAAATATTCTAGTGAGATAGGCAGGGATCAGATCATTGCAAGACATCACAAAATAAGGGGAAGTCTTTGTCTATCTTATTCTAAGAACAATGGGATGTAAAGTGGCTAAAGGAGAAAACACTTTTTTAATTTAAGAGAGAAAAGGACATTTTGCTCTTATGTGAAGATTAAAATGTGAGAGAACAAGTTTGTAAAAGGGAAGGGAAGAGGAAAAGAGAAGTTAAGAGAATCCTTAGGTTGCTTTGAAATTAAAAAAAAAAAAGAAAGAAAGAAAAGAAAAAGGAATAATTGCTTCCTTGACAAGATGTGATGAAGATGACAATTTAACTCTGTGATCTTTCACCCTGGAACCCATAACCCCAGTTTAATTATGAGAAAAATATCAGGAATAAATCCAATAGAAGAGCACCCTACCAGTATACCTCAAAATTGTCAAGGTTATCAGAAATGAGGAAAGCCTGAGAAGCTGTCACAGCCAAGAGATGCCTGAAGAGGCATAACAACTACATGAAATCTGCATCCTGATGGGACCCTGGAACAGAACACAGACAGCAAATGAAAAGGAAGAAAAGCTGAATAAACTATGCACTTCAGTTAATAAAAATATATTAATAAAGGCTTATTAATTATAACTAATGAACTATGCTAGCACAATATGGTTTTAATAGTAGGAAAACAGTGGGAGAGGTTAATGGGACCCCTTTGTAAAATTTTATGCAGTAGTACGAAGCCTTTCTTTGGGATTGGAATGAAAACTGATTCTGTCCAGTCCTATGGGCACTGCTGAGTTTTCCAGATTAGCTGACATATTAAGTGAAGCACTTTCACAGTATCATCTTTTAGGATTTAAAATAGTTCAACTGGAATTCCATCACCTCCACTAGCTTTGTTTGTAGTGACGCTTCCTAAGGCCCACTTGACTTCCCATTCCAGGACATCTGGCTCTAGGTGAGTGATCACACCACTGTGGTTATTTGGGTCATGAAGATCTTTTTTGTATATATCTGTATATTCTTGCCACCTCTTCTTAATATCTTCTGCTTCTATTAGGTTCATACTATTTCTGTCCTTTACAGTGCCCATCTTTGCATGAAATATTCCCTTGGTATCTCTAATTTTCTTGAAGAGATCTCTAATTTTTCCCATCTATTGCTTTGCTCTCGCACACAATTGCACTCATCTCACATGCTAGCAAAGTAATGCTCATAATTCTCCAACCCAGGTTTCAACAGTACAGGAACCATGAATTTCCAGATGTTCAAGCTGGATTTAGAAAAGGCAGAGAAACAAGAGATCAAATTGCCAACACCCATTGGATCATCAAAAAAGCTTCAGAAAAACATCTACTTCTGCTTTATTTACTACACCAAAGCTTTTGACTGTGTGGACCACAACAAACTGTGTAAAATTCTTAAAGAGGTGGTAATACCAGACCACCTGACCTGTCTCCTGAGAAATCTGTATGCTGGTCAAGAAGCAACAGTTAGAACTGGACATGGAACAAGGGATTGATTCCAAATTGAAAAGGAGTACATCAAGACTGCATATTGTCACCCTGCTTATTTAACTTATATGCATCATGCAAAATGCCAGGCTGGATGAAGCACAAGCTGGAATCAAGACTGCTGGGAGAAATATCAAAAACCTCAGATACACAGATGACACCACCTTTATGGCAGAAATCAAAGAAGAACTAAAGAGCCTCTTGATGAAAGTGAAAGAGGAGAGTGAAAATGTTAGCTTGAAATTCAGTATTCAGAAAACAAAGATCATGGCATCCACTTCCATCACTTCATAGCAAATAGATGGGGAAACAGTGAGAAACTTTATTTTTGGGGGCTCTAAAACCGCTGCAGACGGAGACTGTAGCCATGAAATTAAAAAACACTTGCTCCTTGGAAGAAAAGCTATGACCAACCTAGTGAGCATATTAAAAAGCAGAGACATTACCAACAAAGTTATGTCTAGTCAAGGATATGGTTTTTCCAGTAGTCATGTATGAATGTGAGAGTTGGACTATAGAGAAAGCTGAGGGCCAAAGAATTAATGCTTTTGAACTGTGGTGTTGGAGAAGACTCTTGAGAGTCTCTTGGACTACAAGGAGATCCAACCAGTCCATCCTAAAGGAAATCAGTCCTGAATATTCACTGGAAGGACTGATGCTGATGTGAAACTCCAATACGCTGGCTACCTGACGCGAAGAATCAACTCTTTGGAAAAGACCCTTATGCTGGGAAAGATTGAAAATGGGAGGAGAAGGGGACAACAGAGGATGAGATGGTTGGATGGCATCACCGACTCAATGGACATGAGTTTGAGTAAGCTCCAGTTGTTGGTGAACAGGAAAGCCTTGCATGCTGTAGTCCATGGGGCTGCAAAGAGTCAGACACGACTGAGTGACTGAACTTAACACTATTATAAAATTAAATTCTGTCAATAAAAATGAGTACATAGTCTTAAACTGTATTTATTCAAATCAAGATTGCTGTTAGAATAGTTATTGTTTAGTCACTAAGTCAACCAACACTTTTGTGACCCCATAGACTATAATACATCAGGCTCCTCTTTTTATGGGATTTCCCAGGGAAGAATACTGAAGTGAGTTTCCATTTCCTTCCTCAGGGGATCTTTCCCACCCAGGGATCAAACCTGCCTCATCTCCTGCACTGAACCACCTTACATGGCCCCTAAAAAGGCAGCTGGAAGCTGATCGTTGTTGAACGGATTTCCTACTTGGCCAATGGTTAGATCAAAAAACCTCCTGCTTTAAGATCATGGGCTTGGAACACTTATTGTTAATAACACACTGGGGGATTGTACAGGACAGAAATTAATTCCCCTACATCTAGGACAGTCAAGTCTTCTCAAGGAACTCTGTGAGAATCTGAGTTAAATTTGTTGTAAACTAATTAGAGGGGCCACAGGGCTCAGAGCCCAATAAACAGGGTCAGGAAACATTACCCGCATCTCTGGGAAAATATGTGAATCAGTACCTGTAACTGTGGCACTAGATCAGGGCAGGTTGAAAGCAGAAATTACTTCTTCATGCAATGCTAGATTCCCACAATCTTTCAAAAGATGGACCCCCTTCTATTGCTCCAGGCAATTTGTTTCAGAGCCAAGGACTTCCTTGACTCCACCCCTCAGTACATGGTAAGGAAAACTAGCATCAAAATTTGGAGTTTTTGCATCTAGTACAATTGGTCACTCCAAGAACCAAGGCAGGCCAGAAGCTAACACAAGACAGGGAGCAGTTACACAGATGTGTGAGTGCACAGGCGTGCACACAGAGGGCATTTCTGAAGTTATGGGCTCCTAATGGCCAGACATATGATCTCTGGTTCCCTGATGGTCCCATGGGTCACAGGCTTATCTCACTAAGAGGTACTTTAGCCACTAAATGGACTTAATTTTCTATGGCATTATCAGACAAGTTATGTTACAGATAATTTCTCTGTATTGTTATTTTTATAGACAGACTTTATTTTTAGGTATATTATAGTTTCACAACAAAATTGAGCAGAAGGTACAGATTTATCAAACACCCCCTACCCCTACATACACACACAGACTCCCACCAACAAAGTCCTGTACCAGAGTGTCACATTCTTACAATTAATGGGCCTACATTGGTACCTACATTATCACCCAAAGGAAGACCATAGCTTACATTAGGGCTCATTCTTGGTGTCCTTTCTGTAAGCTTTGACAAAGATGTGATGATATGCACTCATCATTAAAATATCACATAGAATAATTTCACTGCCTAAAAAATCCTCTGTTCTTTTCCAACTCATCCTTCCTCCTCCCCAGCCCCTGGCAACCACTGGTTCTTTCTGCCTCCACAGTTTTGCCTTTTCCAAAATATCTTATAGTTGGAATTACACAGTGTGTAGCCATCTCAGATTGGCTTCTTTCACTTAGGAATATGCATTTGAGGTTACTCCATGTCTTTTCAAAGCTTGGTCACTCATTTCTTTTTAGTGCTGAATAATATTCCATCGCATGTAACCCAGTTTCCTTACTCATGTACCTTCTAAAGGACATTTTGGTTGCTTCCAAGTTTTACCAATTGTGAATAAAGATGTTACAAACACATGTGTGTAGGTTTTTCATGGAGATATATTTTCAGCTCGTTTGGGTAAACATCAAGGAGCATGATTACTAGATCTATCGGTAAGAGTATATTTAGTTTTATAAAACTGCCAAATATTGCAAAATGATGTACCGCTTTGGATTCCCATCAAGCACTGAATGAGAGTTCCTGTTGCTCCACATCCTCACCAGTATTTGATGTTGTCAGTGTTTTGGATTTTGGCCATTCTCATTGGTTTAACTTGCAATTTATGATGCTGAACATCTTTTCATTTGATTATCTGACATCTCTATGCCTTCTTGGGTAAGGTATTGTTTCTTTGGCTCATATTTAATTTGGTTGTTCATTTTCTTATATGTTGAGTTTTAAGAGTTCTTTGTACATTTTGGATACATGATTTTTATCATAAATATATTTTGCAAATGTTTTATCCTAATATGTGGCTTGTTGTATCATTATATTGGTCATGGTATATCTTTTACAGGGTATACTCTAAGAAAAGGACTTCCCTGGTAGCTCAGACAATAAAAAGTCTGCCTAAAATGCAGGAGACCTGGGTTGTATCTCTGGGTTGGGAAGATCCCTTGGAGATGAGAATGGCAACTCACTCCAGTATTCTTGTCTGGGAAATGCCATGGACTGAGGAGTCTAGCAGGCTACAGTTCATGGGATTGCAAAGAGCCAGACATAACGCAGTGACTAAACAACAGCAACTCTAAGAGAACACAAGTTCAGGTGGGAAAATATATGAAAGTGTTGCAATCAGCTGAACTATGGAGGTCAAAATTTGAGAATGTTGGGGAAAATCTAGCATGTTGGTTTGGGAGGTATATAATAATAAAGAGTAAGTGCTATGGGAAAGTTGCATATTCAGAAACACACAACTTGATTTCATAACTAGGGATGGTTTTGTCCATCAAATGTGTCTAGTATTCTACTCTTTCAGACAATAAAGGAGTTATCCCTAGAGTCTATCATTCATCCTTTTATTTCCTGCGTTGATTTTCCCTAATGTGTGAATTAACAGAATTGGCTAGAAATTAACAGTGAGGAACAGTGCATTATTTGTTCAAGATAAGCTCTGTGAGAAAACTAAAATAATTTCTGCATCAATTTATATGTGTTTCCCTATCAGTGTGATTTTGTGCAGGGCTATTTGTAATGGTTTAGCCTTTTTTCCTATAGTATGAACTCATGAGCAATTAAGTTGCTTCCAACATGAGTTTGTTTTTTGCCTTTTCCTATAGGGACAAATGTTCTTGCAAGGTCATAAACATTTCTAAAGCAAAAGCTATTATTTCCTTCTTACTTGCTGCTGCTGTTAAGTCGCTTCAGTCCTGTCCGACTCTGTGTGACCCCATAGGTGCCAGCCCATCAAGCTCTGCCATCCCTGTGATTCTCAAGGCAAGAACACTGGAGTGGGTTGCCATTTCCTTCTTACTTAAGAAACTATATTAACACACTATCCATGAATGAAATCAATTTCTCCTTGAAATTATGAGGAGGGATTCAGAAAGTTATCATGGACTCATGAATACTATTATGGATAAGATTTCAGTTAAAGAGTAAATGTTAAAACAGCTTCTGTTAGCTTAAAATGCATTGTGAAATTACTGGAGAAAGATGTGGAGCTGGTCAGAGCTGATGAAAGAGAAGGGAAATTCTTTCAAGATGGTGAGAGTAAGTATTCCATTAAGAAAACAACACAAAGGAAAATGGATACAAATAATGATTTTCAAATAATGAAGTAAAATATGAAACATCTAAAATAATATACTGAAAATTACAGTTTAACAAAAAAGAGATTGTAGCCAAGTGATTTGGAAGAATATAATAATGATAATGTCTTAAACTAGAAATTTTATGCATATATTTCTTTCTTTTCTGTGTATTTTACTTTAATGTCTCTAATTTTATATCAATTTGATGAACAAAAACTATTTATTAGAAACAGATTAACAGTTACAAATAAACAGACTAACAATTAAAAGATTAAATATACATTTTAAAGGGCTTCTATTTATCCTACAGTTACACACAATTATGTAGCTCAGTCTAATGAATTGATATAGTATGAACATGAATTCTGCTATATCAACGTATTTATTTTCAAAAGAACTTGCTAAGATGATTTAATAACTCTGAATATCCAAAAATATTTAACCAGTCCCTCAGACCAGAGAACTGATTTTAGAACTATGTCTTAAGGACCCCTTCATTTTAAAGACATTTTATAGTGCATGGATGACACTTTTTCTTGGAAGAAAAGATATAACCAACCTAGCAGGCATATTAAAAAACTGAGACATTAGCTTGCCAACAAAAGTCCACCTAGTCAAGGCTATGATTTTTGCAGTAGTCATGTATGGATGTGAGAGTTAGAATATAAAGAAAGCTGGGCACAGAAGAATTGATGCTTTTGAACTGTGGTGTTGGCGAAGACTCTTGAGAGTCCCTTGAACTGCAAGGAGATCCTACCAGTCAATCCTAAAGGAAATCAGTCCTGAATATTCGTTGGAAGGACTGATGCTGAAGCTGAACCTCCAATACTTTGGCCACCTGATGCAAAGAACTGACTCATTGGAAAAGATCCAGCTGCTGGTATAGGCAGGAGGAGAAGGTGATGACAGATGATGAGATGATTGAATGGCATCACTTACTCGATGGGTATAAGTTTGAGTAAGCTCCAGGAGTTGGTGATGGACAAGGAAGCCTGGCATACTACAGTCCAAGGGGTCGCAAAGAGTCAAACACAACTGAGTGACTGAACTGAACTGTAAGCCATTAGATCTAACAGTCTGCAGGAAAATAGATGAGTCACTAAGAAAGAGAGCACGATTTAATTTGAATCCCACTTCTATTCTTTAAGAAGTGTGATTTTGGTTAGAACTTAAGTCTTCATTGGGCTTCTCTGGTGGCTCAGATGGTAACGCATCTGCCTGCCATGTGGGAGACCTGGGTTCGATCCCTGGGTCAGGAAGATCCCCTGGAGAAGGATATGGCAACCCACTCCAGTACTCTTGCCTGGAAAATTCCATGGACAGAGGAGCCTCATAGGTTATAGTCCATGGGGTTGCAAAGAGTTGGACATGACTGAGCAACTTCACTTTTAAGTCTTCATAATTTCATATGTTTATCTTCAAAATGAGACTAATGACTAATATTTCATTGGCTTCTTATAAGATTGTTAGATGGAATAAATGAGATAATCACACATATAGGATCTGGTATAGAGATGATATTCACAGGTAGAACCTCTCTGTTGCTCCCAGATCAATAAGTAAATGGTAATGGTATAGGTAGAAATGGTCTGAGATTAAGTTCTGCTTTCTTCACCCAGAATAAGTAGCCATCTGGAAACATACACTTAATAATGATTACCTGTTATAATCAGGATCAATTTCTGGCAAAAATTTGTGTTAAGAACACTCCTGATTGATTGGTCAGAGATGCTAGATTTGAAAGCACATTTGCCATAATTTAAAATTTTATTTGAAATTTTGGACTGTGTTGAGTGAAGTGAGTTACTCAGTCTTCTTGTAAAAAGAAGTCACATAGGTTTGAATTTTCAGAGTAAGCAGATTTTTAGTTAGTGTAATCTGAACAGTGTAGGAACACCTTACAGACAGAAACTCAAAAACAGCAAAAAAAAAAAAAAAAAGAATTCAATCAAAAATATCAAATTGGGTCTAATTTAGAAAATAAAACTTGAAAACAAATATAATTTGAAGAGGTGTAGCAGGTTTAAATCTTATTTTATATCAAAGCACTAGTCTCCAAACAGAATAATGTCAACTGTCTTTGTTGCTAAGGAGAGCAAATTTAGGTTAAAATAGTTGATGATACCAAATAAGAAATTTAAATGAGAGAAAGAAAACATAGCCTGATGAGAATGTCCTTAAATAGCTCATGATGCTATGAATTGTGATAGAATCTGATTCCCTTGTAGATTTTTGGAAACTGAAGAGACCCTCATCTAATTACAAGAGCTTAAATTTAATCTTGCCTTATAGCATCCTACTCCAGTATTCTTCCCTGGAAAATTCCATGGGTGGAGGAGCCTGGTAGGCTGCAGTCCATGGGGTCGCTAAGAGTCGGACATGACTGAGCGACTTCACTTTCACACTTAGGATAAACACTAAATATTACTTAATACTTAATATGTTTATGATCCTATATTGGAGCTGATTCAATTATTAGCCCAAATAACATATATAGATCTAGAAGTTTGTATTCCTGCTTATTTTTGCCTTCAGTCAATGGGCAATGTGCAGTGAATTCTAAGGAAAATGAAAATTATCATAGAATGGTGTTCAAAAACAACTGGACCATCACTAGAATGTTTTCATGATGACTCAAAAAAAAAAGTAGCAGATCAAAGTAAGACAATGCAATTATATTTAATAAGGTAACAAAGAGAAAGAACATATTTCAGGTAGAATTCAGTAGTGGTGTATTTTTCTTCTTCAGATCCTTGTCTGAATGAAATAAGATATCAAGGTGATACCATGACAAAGTACATAAAATCGACTTTTGATTTATCAGAACTGATTAATTCTTGGAAAAAATCAGGATTAAATTTTGGGAGGAAAAATGATTGTTGTTTCTTTCATTCTCCTAATTTAACTGATAGATTTTAAGTTGGGAAAAGAATTCTCAGGAATCTGGAACATTTGGAAAGCTACTTTTAACCTCCCATACTATATATGAAAGAATATAGCAGCAACACTGAAGTTTTCATTTAAGACCTATTTTGTATACTAAACAAACTATAATTACCTTTGGGTATTGCATAGTGAGTTGTGCCAGCCTATGGTATTTTACCAAAATTTTTCTCTGATGTATTTTCTTAATTATATTAGACAGATATTTCAGCTACATAAAGAACTTCACAAAGAGACATTAACAACCTTTTAATGCCAAACTTTTTTTTTTCTTTATCAAGTGATCTTTATTGTCTACAATCATTAAGTGCTCAAAATTGAATTTTTTTTAAATTTTTAACTGGAGGATAATTGCTTTACCATATTGTGCTGGTTTTTGCCACATAACAACATGAATCAGCCATAAGTATACATATGTCCCGTCCCTCTTGTACCTCCCCCCCCAGCCCCCATCTCACCCCTCCAGGCTATCACAGAGCACCAGGCAGAACTCCCTGTTACACAGCAAGCTCCCACTATCTGTCTTTCATGTGGTAACGCATATATGTCAGTGCTTCTGTCTAGTTTCTCCCTCTCTCTTTATGCTGCTGTGTCCACAGATTTGTTCTCTATTCCTGCCCTGCAAATAGGTTTGTCAGTGCCATTTTTCTAGATTGCATATATATACACTTATATACAAATAATGTGTTTTCCTTCACTCTGTATACCAGGCTATAGGAATGTAAATTGATACAGACATTATGGAGAACAGTATGGAAATTCCTTTAAAAACTAGGAATAAAACTACCATATGATGCAGCAATCCCACTACTGCATATATACCCTAACAGAACAATAATTCAAATTGACAAATGTACCCCAATGATCATTACAACACTATTTACAATAGCCAGCACATGGAAGCAACATGCTAAGTCACTTCAGTCATGTCTGACTCTGTGCGACCCCATACATGGCAGCCCACCAGGCTCCCCCATCCTTGGGATTCTCCAGGCAAGAACACTGGAGTGGGTTGCCATTTCCTTCTCCAATGCATGAAAGTGAAAAGTGAAAGGGAAGTCGCTCAGTCGTGTCCGACCCTTAGCATGGACTGCAGCCTACCAGGCTCCTCCATCCCTGGGATTTTCCAGGCAAGAGTATTGGAGTGGGGTGCCATTGTCTTCTCCATGGAAACAATATAGATGTCATCAATAGATGAATGGATGAAGAAGTTGTGGTACATAAATGCAATTAAATATTATTCAGCCATAAAAAGGAATGAATTTGAGTCAAACTTCCTTTTAATATCAGCAGACACTCTTCCCTGAGAAAACAGCTCCTTTGCCACCATTTTATCGCTGTGGCAGTTGCTTCTTTCCAAGGATACATTAAAGTGAATTTTCTTTCAACAAACTTTTCCTCAGCACTATTTTAGAGAAAATTCACTCACCAATAAAGTCAAATTCAGTTCAACCAAATAAACCATAAGAAAACTTTATCCTAAGAAGAGCCACAGAGATATGAGTAATTTTGTCAAAGACCAAGGAATTCTTTAAGGAGACAAATGTCAGATGTGTGTACCTCTTAACCAGGATGGAAGAAAGTCTTTTGAGAAAATGCATTTTTAAAAAAATCTGTCATGAGTTTATTTTTATTTTATTATTATTATTTTTACTTTACAATATTGTATTGGTTTTGTCATACATCAACATGAATCTGCCACGGGTGTACATGTGTTCCCAATCCTGAAACCGCCCCCCCCACCTCCCTCCCCATACCATCCCTCTGGGTAATCCCAGTGCACCAGCCCCAAGCATTCTGTATCCTGCATCGAACTTAGACTGGCGATTTGTTTCTTACATGATATTATACATGTTTCAATGCCATTCTCCCAAATCATCCCACCCTCTCCCTCTCCCACAGAGTCCAAAAGACTATTCTATACATCTGTGTCTCTTTTGCTGTCTCGCATACAGGGTTATCATTATCATCTTTCTTAATTCCATATATATGCGGTAGTATACTGTATTGGTGTTTTTCTTTCTGGCTTACTTCACTCTGTATAATAGGCTCCAGTTTCATCCACCTCATTAGAATTGATTCAAATGTATTCTTTTTAATGTCTGAGTAATACTCCATTGTGTATATGTACCACAGCTTTCTTATCCATCTGTCTGCTGATGGACATCTAGGTTGCTTCCATGTCCTGGCTATTATAAACAGTGCTACGATGAACACTGAGGTACACGTGTCTCTTTCAGTTCTGTTTTCCTTGGTGTATATGCCCAGCAGTGGTATTGCTGGGTCAAAATGTATTAAAGTAAGTATTGAAGAGCACAGTAATGATGACCCAGGGTTGCTTTACAACACATGGTGAGTCTACTTAATATAATAACCTCTTGAAAATTCATTTTATAAGAACAATTGAAATCACTTCTAATTTTTTCTTCAAATAACCAATACTTTTCCTTCATATCAATAAATATATATATTCATTATAATTTGGAGGAGGCAATGGCAACCCACTCCAGTACTCTTGCCTGGAAAATCCCATGGATGGAGAAGCCCACTGGTAGGCTGCAGTCCATGGGGTCGTGAAGAGTCGGACACAATTGAGCAACTTCACTTCACTTTTCACTTTCATGCATTGGAGAAGGAAATGGCAACCCACTCCAGTGTTCTTGCCTGGAGAATCCCAGGGATGGGGGAGCCTGGTGGGCTGCCATCTATGGAGTCGTACAGAGTCAGACACGACTGAAGCAAGTTAGCAGCAGCAGCAGCAGCAGCATTATATTTTATGTGTGCAGAACTATGAAACCTATTTTCGAACAGAATCATTTAAAAATGATTCTATAGATAAATAGCTAACCTTCTTTCAATTCCTTATTGGTATTTCTTAATTTTTCTCTACTTGCTTTTTTCTTTCTGCATATTTAAAGCAAATTAAAAATATGCTTTGCTTTCAATAATTAAAGTTCCTATGTGGAAAATATTTAGTAGTTCTCTTAGAATTTCTTATTAAAAATTACTTTTTATTTCTCCAAGCTGAATATTCCAAATTTTATTACAAACTAGTTATTGCACTTATAATTAAGCAAGAAAGATGAGATCCATCTTATATTCTATTTCTTAAAGGACATCTAAAGTCTTATATGCTGAAAGCCAGCAGATAAATCTATTAAATCAATTTATTTTAATCTGTTTAGTCTAAAGTTAAACTCTTAAAAGATGATGGTGTATTTTTATATTTCTAGACTAAAGCATGCTTACTTTTCTATAGGTATTTATGTTGTTGCAGTATTAAGCTTTTATCATTTTAAAGGTGATGTATTGAGATTATACACATTTTATCAAAACCTAAAAGAAAATTTAAACACTTGCATCTTATAATGTAGACATAAATATTGTAAAGTCTTAGAAGTTTAGTTCCAATCTTTCCAGAGTGGATAGATGCCACCAGGGAATCCCTGATTCTTGCCTGGAGAATCCCATGGACGGAGGAGCCTGATGGGCTACAGTCAGCAGGGTTGCAAAGAGTCAGACACGACTGAGCAACTTAACTTTCACTCTCACTTTTCAAATAGTTAAGAGGTAAATGGATGGATAGAGTTTCTGTTTTTGAAAACTACAGTAACATTGCTTATAGAGTTTCTATAAATTAACATTGTATCATGTGTATTTTGTCAATAGATATTTTTAGAATATTTGATTTAAAAAGTGATATAATTTAGTTGCAAAATATGGTTAAATAAAATATTCATTAATTCATTCAACAAATATTTGTTGAGTATGTACTTTGTGCAAAGAGTTGTACTCCATATGTGGAGTATGTGGAAAGGTTTTGACAACACCTCCATGGACTATCATGTAGGAGATGAAGTGTGGTACTCAAGGAGCTGTAACACAAGATAGAGAGAACTTAAATGCAACGGTTGAACAGCAAGCTTTACAATTTCAGAGGAAGATGAAATTCACATTTTCATTTAGAGAGTAATGAAAGGGGCCAAGTCTTCTAGGCTGGCAGGACTTGGAAATGCAAGGATCAGGAGGAGGAACATTCCAAATGAAAAAGCAGCAGGAATGAAGTGATGAGTCAGGATGGACACAGCATCTCAGCAAATGTGATATGATACCTTGAGATGTGTCAAAACAAACATCTTATAGAATATGGAACAGCAACAGAAAACAGCATAAAAACAAATTTAAAATGTCCTTTTCTTAATTTCTGTGGTAGTTTTACTTATTTTATTTTACAAAACATATATAGAGCCAAGAAGTTCTCTTCCGTTCAGTTCAGTTCAGTCGCTCAGTCATGTCTGACTCTTTGCGACCCCATGAATCACAGCACGACAGGCTTCCCTGTCCATCACCAACTCCCAGAGTTCACTCAAACTCACATCCATCAAGTCAGTGATGCCATCCAACCATCTCATCCTCTGTCGTCCCCTTCTCCTCCTGCCCCCAATTCCTCCCAGCATCAGAGTCTTTTCCAATGAGTCAACTCTTCGCATAAGGTGGCCAAAGAACTAGAGTTTCAACTTTAGCATCATTTCTGTTCAGTTCAGTTCAGTCGCTCAGTCATGTCTGACTCTTTGCGACCCCATGAATCACAGCACGACAGGCTTCCCTGTCCATCACCAACTCCCAGAGTTCACTCAAACTCACATCCATCAAGTCAGTGATGCCATCCAACCATCTCATCCTCTGTCGTCCCCTTCTCCTCCTGCCCCCAATTCCTCCCAGCATCAGAGTCTTTTCCAATGAGTCAACTCTTCGCATAAGGTGGCCAAAGAACTAGAGTTTCAACTTTAGCATCATTTCTTCCAAAGAAATATCAAAGCTGATCTCCTTCAGAATGGATTGGTTGGATCTCTTTGCAGTCCAAGGGATTCTCTCTTACAACATCATAAACATGAATTTACTTGATCATTTTTACACAGTGAGGTTAGTATATATTTCAGATGAGGAAATGGGGGCAGGTAGAGAGGATGGAAACCTGATGGTTACACAGAGCTTGATGAGCCCCAGAGCTTGATGTCAAACTCAGGAAGTTTCTCTCCAAAGCCCACGCTCTAAAGCACTTGCTCCTTTTCAACACTTATAATGAATTCATAATGTAATGAACTTGTGGAAAAATAAATTGAACAGCAATATAATGCATACTTACAAAGTCATTTCCTAAGATATCCCTTTATCTCCATGAGCCAATTGATTTTTGGTTCAGTCTTATGGGTACATGTATAAGGTAGCATAACAATGGCTTGTACTACAAGCAAAGTTGTGCAGAATGCCAAATGTGAATGAGTTTTCTAAAGTCCCAGATGTTCAAGCTGGTTTTAGAAAAGGCAGAGGAACTAGAGATCAAATTGCCAACATCCGCTGGATCATGGAAAAAGCAAGAGAGTTCCAGAAAAACATCTATTTCTGCTTTATTGACTATGCCAAAGCCTTTGACTGTGTGGATCACAGTAAACTGTGGAAAATTCTGAAAGAGATGGGAATACCAGACCACCTGACCTACCTCTTGAGAAATCTGTATGCAGGTCAGGAAGCAACAGTTAGAACTGGACATGGAACAACAGACTGGTTCCAAATAGGAAAAGGAGTACGTCAAGGCTGTATATTGTCACCCTGCTTATTTAACTTATATGCAGNACTATGCCAAAGCCTTTGACTGTGTGGATCACAATAAACTGTGGAAAATTCTGAAAGAGATGGGAATACCAGACCACCTGACCTGCCTCTTGAGAAATCTGTATGCAGGTCAGGAAGCAACAGTTAGATCTGGACATGCAACAACAGACTGGTTCCAAATAGGAAAAGGAGTACGTCAAGGCTGTATATTGTCACCCTGCTTATTTAACTTCTATGCAGAGTACATCATGAGAAACACCAGGCTGGAAGAAGCACAAACTGGAATCAAGATTGCTGGGAGAAATATCAATAACCTCAGATATGCAGATGACACCACCCTTATGTCAGAAAGTGAAGAACTAAAGAGCCTCTTGATGAAAGTGAAAGAGGAGAGTGAAAAAGTTGGCTTAAAGCTCAACATTGAGAAAACTAAGATCATGGCATCTGGTCCCATCACTTTATGGGAAATAGATGGGGAAACAGTGGAAACAGTGTCAGACTTTATTTTTCTGGGCTCCAAAATCACTGCAGATGGTGATTGCAGCCATGAAATTAAAAGATGCTTACTCCTTGGAAGGAAAGTTATGACCAACCTAGACATATTAAAAAGCAGAGACATTACTTTGCGAACAAAGGTCCATCTAGTCAAGGCTATGGTTTTTCCAGTAGTCATGTATGGATGTGAGAGTTGCACTATAAAGAAGGCAGAGCATCAAAGAATTGACACCTTTGAACTGTGGTGTTGGAGAAGACTCTTGAGAGTCCCTTGGACTGCAAGGAGATCAGACCAGTGCATCCTAAAGAAAATCAGTCCTGAATATTCATTGGAAGGACTGATGGTGAAGCTGAAACTCCAATACTTTGGCCACCTGATATGAAGAGCTGACTCATTTGAAAAGACCCTGGGAAAGATTGAGGGCAGGAGGAGAAGGGGACGACAGAGGATGAGACGGTTGGATGGCATCACCGACTTGATGAACATGGGTTTGGGTAGACTCCGGAAGTTGGTGATGGACAGGGAGGCCTGATGTGCTGCGGTTCATGAGGTCGCAAAGAGTCGGACACGACTGAGGAACTGAACTGAACTGAAATAATGAATGACTTACAAAGTCAAGGAAGAAGTCAGGAAATGCACGGAGACAAGTGAAAATGAAAACAATGATCCAAGATCTATGGGATGCATCCAAAGCAATTCTTCAGTTCAGTTGCTCAGTCGTGTTTGAGTCTTTGCGACCCCATGAATCACAGCACTCCAGGCCTCCCTGTCCATCACCAACTCCCGGAGTTCACCCAGACTCACGCCCATCGAGTCAGTGATGCCATCCAGCCATCTCATCCTCTGTCGTCCCCTTCTGCTCCTGCCCCCAATCCCTCCCAGCATCAGAGCCTTGTCCAAGGAGTCAACTCTTCGCATGAGGTTGCCAAAATACTGGAGTTTCAGCTTTAGCATCTTTCCTTCCAAAGAATACCCCGGGCTGATCTCCTTCAGAATGGACTGCTTGGATCCTACTTGCAGTCCAAGGGACTCTCAAGAGTCTTCTCCAACACCACAGTTCAAAAGCATCAATTCTTTGGCGCTCAGCCTTCTTTACAGTCCAACTCTCACATGCATACATGACTACTGGAAAAACCATGCCTTGACTAGACGGACCTTTGTTGGCAAAGTAATGTCTCTGCTTTTTAATATGCTGTCTAGGTTGGTCATAACTTTTCTTCCAAGGAGTAAGCAATTCTTGGGGGAAGTATATAGCAGTACAGGTCTACCTCAGGAAACATGAAAATTCTCAAATAAGCAAACTAACTTACATCTAAAGGAACTAGAAAAAACTAACAAAATACAAAGTAGAAGGAAAGCAATCATTAAAAATCAGAGCAGAAATAAATTTAATAGAGGCTTAAAAAATAATAGAAAAAATCGATGAAATTAAGAGCTTGTTCTTTGACAAGATAAAGAAAATTGATAAACTTTTAACCAGACTCATCAGGAATAAAAAAAGAAGATTGAAATAAAACCGGAAGCAAAACAGAGGTTACAACTGATATCATGGAAATAAGAAAAAATTATAAGGGATTACTTTAAAAAACTATATGGTAATAAAATGCATAATGTAGAAGAAATGGAAAAATCTCTAGAAATGTGTAATCTCCCACGAATGAACCAGAAAGAAACAGAAAATATGTAGAAACTAATTACCACTAATGAAATTGAATTAGTAATTTAAAAATTCCCAGCAAACAAAATTCCAGGGCCATATGGCTTTGCAGGTGAATTCTGTCAAACATTTAGAGAATAGTTAACACCTATCATTCTCAAAGTATTAAAAAAAAATCAGAGGAAGAATTGCTTTCAGATTCACTGGATGAGGCCAGCATTCCCTGATTCTAAAACCAGAGAGAGATATCATGCAAAAAGAGAAAGTCATAGTCCAATATCACTGATGAATATAGATGCAAAAATCCTCATCATAATATTAGCAAAATGAATCCAACAATATATTAAAAGGATGATATGGTGTGATTGAGAGGGATTTATGCCTGGGAAGCAAGGATAGTTTAACATCTGCAGTTTAATAAGTGTGATACACCCTATTAACAAATTTAAGAATAAAAATAATGTTGAGCTGGTCAAAGTTTTGTGCATTTTCTTCTGTAAGATGCTCTACTAGTTCTTAGTTGTCTTTAACTTCATTCAAAAGAATTTTGTTAGATTGTATTGTGACAGCTGACATATCAGCATACATTAAAAAAACATTAAAATTGGTGAATTTTGGTGTAGCCATTTTAATATTGAAGTTGGAAGAAAAAAAGGAACATTTTCAGCCTGTTATATGTTATTATTTCAAGAAAGGTAAAACACAACCAAAACACACACAAAAATATTTTTGCAGTATATGGAGAATGGATGTTTTTGAACTGCGGTGCTGGAGAAGACTCTTGAGAGTCCCTTGAACAGCAAGGAGATCAAATCAGTCAGTTCTAAAGGAAATCAACCCTGAATATTCATTGAAAGGACAGATGCTGAAGCTGAAGCTCTAGTACTTTGGATACCTGATGGGAAAAGCTCATTCACTGATGCTGGGAAAAATTGAGGGCAAGACGGAGAAGGGGGTGACAGAGGATGAGATGGCTGGATGGCTTCACTGACTCATTGGATATGAGTTTGAGCAAACTGGAGATAGTGATGGATAGAGAAACCCGACATGCTGCAGTTCATGGGGTCAAAAAGAGTTGGACATAGCTAGTGACTGAACAAGAGCAGAAGAGTATGTTGCATTTCTATGCACTACAGTGAACTATCAGAGAAATTAAGGAAATAACCCCATTTGCAGTCCCATCAAAAAGAATAAAACACCTAAAAATAAATCTAATTAAGGAGGTAAAAACCTATACTCAGAAAATTATAACACACTGATGAAAGAAATTAAAGATGATAGACAGATGGAGAGATACACTGTGTTCATGGATTGGAAGAATTAAAATTGGTAAAATGACCATACTGTACAAGACAATCTACAAATTCAATGTAATCCCTACCAAAATACCCATGGAATTTTTCACAGAGTGAGAACAACTAATTTTAAAATTTGTATGGAAACACAGAAGACTTGGAATTATCAAAAGAAGCTTGAGGGAAAAAGAACAAAGCTGGATATATCACTCTCCCTGACTTCAGGTTATCTACAGAGCTACAGTAATCAAAACAGTATAGAACTGGCACAGGAACAGACACTTAAATCAATGGAATAGATTACAAAGCCTAGAAATAAACACATGCACTTATGGTCAATTAATACATGACAAAGGAGGCAAGAATATGCTATGAAGAAAGGATAGTCTCTTCAATAAGTGATGTTGGGAAAACTGGACAGCTGCATGTAAAAAAAAAGAAATCAACATTTTTCTCATACCATATACAAAAATAAACTCAAAGTGAATGAAAGACCTAAATATAAGACCTAAAGCCATGAAGCTTCTAGAAGAAAAATAGGCAGAATACCCTTTGACATAAAATGCAACAATATTTATTTTTTGGATCTGTCTCCTAAAGCAAAGGAGACAAAAGCAAAGTAAGCAAAAGGGAATTCAGAGATATAAACTGCTATGCATAAACTAAATAAACTACAAGGATATATTGTATAACACAGGGAAAAGAGCCAAAATTTTATAATAACTTTAATGGAGTATAATCTATAAAAGTTATGAATCACTATATTGTACATCTGAAATGAATATATTTTAAATCAAATTTCAATTAAAAATAATATAGAAAATTAAGGTGAATGATAGAAATTCAAATCCCTCAAATGGTAGTATTAGGTGAGGTTTTGGGAGGTGCTTAGGCCAGGCTCTTGGAACCTTCACACATGGGGTTAGTGCCCTTTAAGAGCAGCTCCAGAGAGATCCAGAGACTCTTCCACACTATCAGGATGGGCAGGAAGGCACTGGCTATGAACCAGGAAGGCCCTCACCAGAAGGCAAATGTGCTGGCTGGCACCTTGATCTTGGAATTTTCAGCCTCCAGAAGTATATGTAGTACATTTCTGTTTATAACTAAATAATCAAATAATATGCTTTTTGAATGGATTGTTCTATAGATATCTATTAGATGTAATTGTTTTATAGTATTGTTGAAATCTGTTTCTTTGCAGATCTTGTCTTTGTTCCATCCTGTATTGAAAATGGAATATTGATGTTTCTGTATTATTGAATTGTCTAATTGCTCATTCGTGTCTTTTAATTTTGTTTCATGTATTCTCAGGATCAGTTGTTAGGTACATATGTATATAATTGTTATATCTTATCAATGAATTGACTCTTTTATCAATATAAAATATCCTTTCTTTGTCTCTAGTAACAATTTTTGTGTTGAAGACCATTTTGTCTGATATTGGTAAAGCTATTCCAGTTCTTGTTTGGCTACTATTTATAAGGTAAATATTTTTTCGACTTTTCACTTTTAGTCTGTTTGTCCTTTTGAATTTAAGAATGCCTCTTGTATATTGCATATAATACATAAAAATTCCATTAACACAATTTCTACCTTTAAATTGTGATGTGTAATGTATTTACATTTAGTGCAGTTTTGATAGTTCAGTTCAGTTCAGTTGCTCAGTCATGTCCGACTCTTTGCAACCCCATGGACTGCAGCACACGAGGCCTTCCTGTCCATCACCAACTCCTGGAGTTTACTCAAACTCATGTCCATTGAGTCAATAATGCTATCCAACCATCTCATCCTCCGTCATCCCCTTCTACTCCTACCTTCAATCTTTCCCAGCATCAGGATCTTCTCCAGTGAGTCAGTTCTTTGCATCTGATGGCCGAAGTATTGGAGTTTCAGCTTCAGCATCAGTCCTTGCAATGAATATTCAGGACTGATGTCCTTTAGGATGGACTGGTTGGATCTCCTTGCAGTCCAAGGGACTCTCAAGAGTCTTCTCCAACACCACAGTGCAAAAGCATCAATTCTTCGGTGCTCAGCTTTCTTTATAGTCCAATTCTCACATCCATACATGACCACAGGAAAAACCATAGCTTTGACTAGGTGGTCCTTTGTTGGCAGAGTAACATCTCTGCTTTTTAATTGACTGTCTAGGTTGGTCATAACTTTTCTTCCAAGGAGCAAGCATTTTTTAATTTCATGGCTATAGTCAGCATCTGCAGTGAAGGTGATATTTATTCCTGCCACTTTGTTAATTGTTTTCTTAATGTCTGTCTTTTTTTTTTTTTGTATTCTATCTTGTTATTGTCTTCTTTCATGTTAAATAGATATTTTCTAGTGTGCTCTTTTATTTTCCTTGTCATTTCTTTTAGTATTTTTTGCTAGTCATATTCTTAGGCGTTGCCTGGAGCTTCTTACCATAATAGTTCATAACAATTTAGCTTGGATTAATACCAATTTAATTTCAGCAGTATATAAAAATTTTGCTTTAATATATTTCCATTTCTCCCCTTCTACTTCATACTGTTATTGTCTTATAAAGTACATCTTTATACATTCTGTGCAGATCAGCACAGATATAATTATTGCCTTTTGCAGTTATCTTTTATTTCAGATAGGAGAAAAAGTTATAAACAAAGATTACATTTATATTATCTTTTTTACTTCTATAGTTACCTTGTCTGGTGTTCTTTCTTTATTCATCTGAATTTGGAGTACTATCTAGTGAATATCATTTCATTTTAGCCTGAAGGACTCCTTTTAGTACTTTTTATAGATCAAGTTTTCTAGTGACATAGTCTTTCAATTTTGTTATCTGAGAACATCTTAATTTTTAATTTCCTTTTGAAGGATAATTTTACTGGAAATAGAATTCTTGTTTTGCTGTCTTTTTCTTTTATAATTTTGAATTTGTCATCTCACAACTTTCTACCCTGAAAGGTTTCTGATGAGAAATGGGCTGTTATTTTATTGAGGATACGTTTTGCATGGTAAGTTGCTTCTCTTCCTGCTTTGCAGATTGTCTTTGTACTTTGATAGTTTGATTATGATTTGTATAGGTGTGGCTATCTTGGAGTTTGTCCTTAGAGTTTATTGAACTTCTTGGATTTGTTATATTTAAATCAAATATGGCATGTTTTTCACCATTATCTCTTCAAAATATTCATTGTACCCCTTTCTCTTCTCTCATTCTGAGGATTTTATTACGCACATGTTGGTGTGGTTGATAGTGTCCATGAGATGATTCTTTTTTGTGTGAGGAAGACTTTGTTCAAAGGGACTACTACATTGGGGTTTTGCAGGGGAGAGAGATTGTCTTCAGCTCCTCTCTTCATTTTTATTCCTCCATTCTTAGACTGGAAAATTTCAGTTGACCTGTCTTCAGGTTTGTCAATTGTTTCTTGCCTGCTCAAATATGCTATTGAATCCTTCTAATGAATATATCATTTTCAGTTATTATACTTTTCACCTCCAGAATTTTTATATAATTCCTGTTTGTAATTTTTGTATCTTTATTAGTAGTCTCTCCTTAAATCATACATCATTGTCATACTTCCTTAAGTCCCTTACACCTAGTTTCCTTTGTTTCTCTAACATTTTAAAATAGATCGTATATAGTCTTTGTCTTATGTAGCCAACATTAGGGCTTGCTCAGGGGTAGTTTCTGTTGATTGCTCTTTTCCCTGTGTATAGGCATATTCTCTTGTTTTTGTTTGTTTTGTGTGTGTCTTATAATGATTTGTTGAAAACTGAACACTTAAGTGGGCTTTCCTGGTGGCTCCAGATGGTAAAGAATCTGCCTGTAATATGGGAGACATGGGTTTAATCCCTGGGTTGGGAAGATCCTCTAGAGAAGGGAATGGCTACCCACTCCGGTATTCTTGCCTGGAGAATCCTGTGGACAGAGGAGCCTGGCGGGCTACAGTCCTTGGGGTTGGTTGCAAAGAGTTGGACACGACTGAGGGACTTTCACTTTCACAGTGTAGATATGTATGTCATTTGACACAAGCTGCTCTGAAAGTTCAAGTCTGGGATATTTGGTGGTGCTGCTTTTTATGGCAGTTTTTGTTTGTTTGTTTGGTGACTTTCCTGAACTAACTGTAAAGTCCATGTTGTTTGTCATGTATTTACATGAAGTCTTGTTTTGGCTAGCTTAGTGGTCAGCTCACGCTTGGGCAGGGACTTCCTTAGATGCTGGGAACCAGCAAGTGTCCTATTCTTCCCTGAAGGGCTCTGTGTGTATCTGTATCAGGGGCATGCTTCAAGATGTAATCAGACAGCTTAAAGCTCTGTGTTAGCCTGTACCTTCTGCTAGTGCAGTGCCCAGAGTCAGCCAAATGTGAGCACTTGCGGCTGTTTTGGGTCTCCCCTAGGCGTTCATTCACACAGGCTGGATATGAGCACTGCCCTCTATATACAGTGTCACCTCTACATCTTAAGGAATATACTGGAGCTTTTCAAATCCCATATAGAAGGCCTACTCCCCAGCTTTTCTTAAGCCTTTTGGGTTAATTGTTGCCCCAGCAGTTGCACACTGTCTCAGGTAGTTACAGGATTAAACAATTGCCTCTAATTGTTTTGACATATATCTCTGAGGAAAATGCTTTTCTCACTGGGTAAGCTCTGACTTAGGTCAAAGAGAGCCTTGCACGTGGAGCCCATTAGCTATGTCCAATAATGACAGTTCTCTGGGAACAAGCCTTTGAAGGAGTTCCAGCCCTGTTCTGTCCTCCTCTGTGGCTGACAGGCTGCTGGTTTTCACTGGGATTGTAGGCTGTTGGGTCTCAAGACTACATAGAGTTGAAGTGGAGGTTAGGGGAAATGGTGAGAATAGGGCAAGCTAGAACTCCAAACTTGGTATTCTTGAGAATCAACCATTTTTCTTTAACACATGCTCCCCAATTGTGGCAAACCTCAGGTTGCTGCTGCTAAGTCGCTTCAGTCGTGTCTGACTGTGCAACCCCATAGACGGCAGCCCATCAGGCTGCTCTGTCCACAGGATTCTCTAGGCAAGAATACTGGAGTGGATTGCCATTTCCTTCTCCAAAACTTCAGGTTAAACTCCCAGATTTCTGAAAAAGTTGAATCTGACAGGTTTTTTTTTTTTTTTGTACTTTCATTGCATTTATTGAAGAGTTTTTTTTTTTTTTTTGAGGTCTTTCCTTTCCTATTTTCATGAACATCACTCTTTCATCTTTATTCTCTAAAGAATCTTTTCCTATATATTGAATTTTATGTTGTCATTATTTTCTTTCCGCACATTAGAAATTTCTTTCCACTGGGTCTGGGTTTTATTTTTGTTGTTCAGAAGTCAGTAGTCAATGTAGCTGCTATTTCTCTGGATGTATATGCACATTTCCCATTGCTTTTAAAGGATTTTCTCATTGGCCTTAGGTTTACATAGTCTGATTAAGTTCCATGCATGCCACTCTGGCCGCCACCCTCCCCCAACCCTGCAACCGAGTTGCCTTCTTGTATCTCTTATGGCATGATGTCTTCATAAGTCTGGAACGTTCACTGCTGTTATCAAATTTTGCTTGTTTTATCCTCTCTCTCTTGTCTTTCTGGGACTCAAATCATGTTTTTCACCATGTATTCTCAGGCCCTGTCTTTTATATTTCTCAGGTTCTGATCTGCTCACGCTTTAATTTGAATATTTTCTTCTGATATAGTTTCTAGTTACTAGTTCTCCCTTCAGTAGCATCTAATCTACTTTAAACCCCATTCATGATTTAAAAACTTTTCAGTTCTAGATTTAAAAAAAAAGATAGAAACTGAGTTACTTTTTATAGCTCATCTCTCATTTGTGTTTTTGACCATAGCAAGTGTAGTGTTTTTTGCTTGTTTTTTATTTTAACCAATTTTTCAAGTGTAGTAAAATACACAGTTTAGTACTATTATTTATATACATTCATCATTTATGGGACCATCACCTCCATCCATCTTCATAGCGTTTTTCATCTTGTAAAACTGAAAGTCTTTACCTAATAAATAAGAATTCCCATCCCCCTTCTCTCTCAGCCCTTGCAACCACCTTTGATTGGTTCTACTTTCTGTCTCTAATTTATGAGATACTTCAAGGTACCTCAGGTAAGTAGAATCATATAGTATTTATCTTTTTGTGACTGAACTGTTTTACTTAGCATAATGCCTTCAAGGTTCATCCATGTAGCATGTGCCAGAAATTCCTTCCTTTTTAAAGGGTGAATAATATTCCATTGTATGTATATACCATATTTGCTTATCTGTTTAAAATGTCAATGAACACTTGGGTTGCTTCCACATTTTAGCCTTTGTGAATAATATTGCTATGAATATAAGTGTACAGATATCTCTTCAAGACCTATTTTCAATTATTTGGGGTATATTCCAGAAGTGGAATTGCTGGATCAAATGGTAGTTTTATTTTATTAATGTTTTTATGGTACTTCACAGAACACTAGCATTATCAAAACAAGTATTAGTCATTATTTGAAATGGAAGGAAATTAACTCAGCATTGCTCTTTCACATGGTGGCACATAAATACATATACAGTATAGATACGAACACATAAAGGCATTTCTATCAATCATTCAACTCCATTTATGTTGTTCCATTGCAATAGAATCTAAATATCTTCTCTCTTTTAATATAGTGGTATCATTTGCATTCATACATCAGATGATTTTTATTTTTTTTCACTCTATAAATGTTAACTTTTAATATAATGATAACCCCTCTAACTCTCATCTTGTCCAGTTTCTATCCCCCATCTACCTTCCTCCTTATACCCAAACATTTGGGAGAAGTCGGAAAAATTCACAATTTGATGGATTAGACTTTCAGAACTTCCTATCCTCCTTCTTTATGTTCTGGAAAATATCAAAAGGAACAATGAAATGCCCACAGATGGATAGCTTTTAAAAAGATCAGGCTGATAATCTTGGATTTGATGTAAGAAAACAGTTTTCCCCTTGAATATCACAACTTCAAAATGTTATAATCCTGTAGAAGGCAAAGCACAAAGTCTTTTTCTTTTCACAAGGTTCCACTGTAGTGTGGTTGTCTCTTTCTTAGCAGAGGAGAGAGGCTCACGCTCAGTTGTGTCCAATACTTTGTGACCCCATGGACTGTAGCCCTGCAGGCTCCTCTGTCCATGGAATTCTCCAGGTAAGAATACTGGAGTGGGTTGCCATTTCCTTCTCCAGGCAAATGGTAGTTTTACATTTACGTTTTTGAGAAACTGGCACTCTTTTCTACAGAATGTAGTGTTTCTTTGTTGTAGTAAAAACATATGTAAAATTTACATTTGAAATGTATAATTCTGTGATTTAAGGACATTCACATTGTTATGCAGCTATCGCCACCATCCATCTCTAGAACATTTTTCATCTTGCATAATTGAAAAGAAGAAAGTGAAGTCGCTTAGTCATGTTCAACTCTTTGCGACCCCATGGATTGTAGCCTACCAGGCTCCTCCATCTATAGAATTTTCCAGGCAAGAGTACTGGAGTGGGTTGCCATTTCCTCCTCTAGGGTATCTTCCCAACCCAGGGATCAAACCTGGGTCTCCCTCATTACAGGCAGATGAGCCACCAGGGAAGCCCTCTGTCCCTATTAAACAGTAATCTCCTCTTCCAGTCCCCTGGAAACTACCATCCTACTTTCTGTCTCTATGAATTTGACTTGTTTAGGTACCTCACAAAAGTGGAATCCAAGAGTTTTGTCCTTTTGTGACTGGCTTATTTCACTTTGTCAGTGAATGTCTTCAAGGTTCAAACATTTTGTAGCATATGTCAGATTTTCCTTCCTTTTTAAGGCTGAATAATATTCCATTTTATGGGTAAACTACCATTTGTTTATCCATTCCTTTGTCAACAGACACCTGGATTGCTTTTGACTATAGTGAATAATGCCATTAACCATGCTTGTAATTTCCCTGGTGGCTCAGAGGTTAAAGCGACTGCCTCCAATGCGGGAGACCTGGGTTCGATCCCTGGGTCGGGAAGATCCCCTGGAGAAGGAAATGGCAACCCACTCCAGTATTCTTGCTTGGAGAATCTCATGGACTGAGGAGGCTGGTGGGCTGCAGTCCATGGGGTCACAAAGAGTCAGACACAACTGAGTGACTTTACTTACTTATGCTTGTAAAGTATCTGTTTAAGTCCCTGCTTTCACTTCTTTTGGAGAAGGAAATGTCAACCCACTCCAGTATTCCTGCCTGGAAAATCCCATGGATGGAGGAGCCTGGTAGGCTACAGTCCATGGGGTCTCAAAGAGTTGGACACAACCACGTGACTTCACACTTTTTTTTCTTTTCTTCACTTCTTTGGGCATATTTCCATATTTCCAGAAATGGAGTTGTTGGATCATGTGATAATTATGTGTTGAATTTTTTGAGGAACTGTTATTGCATTTTCCACTGCAGTGGAGCAGTTCACATTCTCATTAACAGTGTATAGGGTTCCGGTGTCTCCACATCCTCACCATCTCGTTATTTTCTGTTTCTTTGATTATCCTAGTGGGCATGCAGTGACATCTCACTGTGGCTTTGATCAGCATTTTTCTTATGATTAGTAGTGTTGTACGTCTTCTTGTGTGCTTATTGGCCCTTGATATATCTTCTTTAGAGAAATATCTATTCAAGTCTTTTGCCCATTTTTTAACTGGGCTGTTTGTTTTTGCGTTATTGCAAGGTAGTTTTTTAGAATCTGGATTGGATAATTCTGACTTCTCATGTCTTTGTGGATCTGTTTTTGTTTTCTGTGATTTATTTTGTTATTGCTCATGGTGTCTGATTTCTTTGCATGTGCTAGACATTGTATTTGTAGAATTATTTTGAGGAATAATTTGAGGCCTAGGATGATTGTATTATTTTTGGACAGGCTTTCTTTTGTCATTGCTAAGGTCAACTCAGCAGTGGCCACAGGACTGGAAAAGGTCAGTTTTCATCCCAATTCCAAAGAAAGGCAATGCCAAAGAATGCTCCAACTACCGCACAATTGCACTCATCTCACATGCTAGTAAAGTAATGCTCAAAATTCTCCAAGCCAGACTTCAGCAATATGTGAACCGTGAACTCCCTGATGTTCAAGCTGGTTTTAGAAAAGGCAGAGGAACCAGAGATCAAATTGCCAACATCCGCTGGATCATGGAAAAAGCAAGAGAGTTCCAGAAAAACATCTATTTCTGCTTTATTGATTATGCCAAAGCCTTTGACTGTGTGGATCACAGTAAACTGTGGAAAATTCTGAAAGAGATGGGAATACCAGACCACTTGACCTGCCTCTTGAGAAATCTGTATGCAGGTCAGGAAGCAACAGTTAGAACTGGACATGGAACAACAGACTGGTTCCAAATAGGAAAAGGAGTACGTCAAGGCTGTATATTGTCACCCTGCTTATTTAACTTATATGCAGAGTACATCATGAGAAATGCTGGACTGGAAGAAACCAAGCTGGAATCAAGATTGCTGGGAGAAATATCAATAATCTCAGATATGCAGAATGACACCACCCTTATGGCAGAAAGTGAGGAGGAGCTAAAAAGCCTCTTGTTGAAAGTGAAAGAGGAGAGTGGAAAAGTTGGCTTGAAGCTCAACATTCAGAAAACGAAGATCATGGCATCTGGCCCCATCACTTCATGGGAAATAGATGGGGAAACAGTAGAAACAGTGTCAGACTTTGTTTTTTTGGGCTCCAAAATCACTGCAGATGGTGACTGCAGCCATGAAATTAAAAGGCGCTTACTCCTTGGAAGAAAAGTTATGACCAACCTAGATAGTATATTCAAAAGCAGAGACATTACTTTGCCGACTAAGGTCCGTCTAGTCAAGGCTATGGTTTTTCCTGTGGTCATGTATGGATGTGAGAGTTGGACTGTGAAGAAGGCTGAGCGCAGAAGAATTGATGCTTTTGAACTGTGGTGTTGGAGAAGACTCTTGAGAGTCCCTTGGACTGCAAGGAGATCCAACCAGTCCATTCTGAAGGAGATCAACCCTGGGATTTCTTTGGAAGGAATGATGCTAAAACTGAAGCTCCAGTACTTTGGGCACCTCATGCGAAGAGTTGACTCATTGGAAAAGACCCTGATGCTGGGAGGGATTGGGGGCAGGAGGAGAAGGGGACGACCGAGGATGAGATGGCTGGATGGCATCACTGACTCAATGGACGTGAGTCTGAGTGAACTCCGGGAGTTGGTGATGGACAGGGAGGCCTGGCGTGCTGCAATTCATGGGGTCGCAAAGAGTCGGACACGACTGCGCGACTGAACTGAACTGAACTGAAGGTTATTCATGCATTTTTTTAGTAACTTATTTTTTTGGCCACACCACATGGCATGTGTGTTCTAGTTCCCCAACCACTCCCCACTGCATTGGAAGTATGGAGTCTTAAGCATGGAACCACCAGGGGAGTCCCCAAGGCACCTTACTCTTAAAGAAGTCACCCTAATCCCAGTGCAGGCCTGAAGCCAACCAGGTAAGCAAAACAAGGTACCAGTACATGAGAGGGCTGGCTTGCTTTTCAGGACTTTTCCACCTTAGGATTTATCCCTTTGTGCTTCGAGCACAAGTTGAAGGCTGGTTTCTCAGAGTCTGGGTCATGCTTTTAGTCTGTAGCCCCTGATTTCTGGATTATTTCAGGTAACTTCAGCATCCATGATAAAACTCCCAGTGAGGAGGGAGGCTCAAGAGGGAGGGGATATAAATATAATTATGACTGATTTGTATTGATGTATGGCAGAGACTGCCACAACACTGTAAAGCAATTATCCTCCAATAAAAGGACATGTTAACCCCTCCCCCCAAAAAATAATCCCTTCCAAGTATCAGGACCTTACACAGAATGTCTCTTCTCCTTTGTGTAACCGTCCACTGGGGGTGTTCCTTGCCAGGAATCAGTTTTCCTCCACATAGTGACTGGGGCCTGGCTCTGGCTGCTCTGGTTCTGCCTCTGCTAGGTTGATAGCGCTGTCTAGGGCCTGAACTTTCTTTTCATCTGACTGGCAGATGAGGAGCACAGTGTGGAGGACACATGTATGCTTCTCACCCATGTTTGCCCGGACATGACATGGATGGTAACTGTAGTTGTTTCACTGGGGAGAACTAGTCACGTGGTCTGCCTCAATGCAGGGATCGAGGTGGGGAAAGGTTGTCCATGGTTAGCAGCTGCATGTCTGTTTGGTGGACACCCACCTCTGCTTCAGTCCTTCCGCTTGGCCCTGAAGTATCTGTGCATGTTCTTTTCCAGCTGTATTACACTCATCTTCTCCAGGGAGATAATCAAAGCCAGATACAGCTCTTGAGGTTCAGTGACTGAGCTAACATACAGGTTATCTGCTGCTCACACTGTACAATAATGGAGCCAAAAGTTGATTTTTGCTATGGTCTTTTTTGTTTCTTTTGCATTTATTTCTGCCCTAATTTTTATGATTTCTTTCCTTCTACTAACTCTGTTCTCCATTTCTTCCTTTTCTAGTTGCTTTAGGTGTAGAGTTAGGTTATTTATTTGACTGTTTTCTTATTTATTGAGGTATGCCTGTATTGATATGAACTTTCCTCTTAGCACTGCTTTTATAGTATCCCACAGGTTTTGGGTTATTGTGTTTTCATTATCATTTGTTTTGATGCACATTTTGATTTATTTTTTGATTTCTTCTGTGATTTGTTGGTTTTTCAGAAGCATGTTGTTCAGTCTCCATATATTGGAATTTTTAATAATTTCTCTCCTGTAATTGAGATCTAATCTTAATGCATTATGGTCAGAAAAGATGCTTGGAATGATTTTGATTTTTTTGAATTTATCAAAGTTAGATTTATAGCCAGGATGTGGTCTATCCTAGGATATTTTAAGCTTCCTGTGCCTCCCATGGTCGGGTGGCCTCAAACAATCACATGTGCAGCTGTACGAGTCCTGCAGGCAGGCTAGAAAGCCATCAGAGAGGTTTTTGGATTGAAACACTCTTTCAAATGCAGAAGACTAAAGCCCTGAGTTGATTTTTTCCAGAGAAAGTCAGAAGAGTGGAAAAGCAGGCAGATTCTTATTTTGGGGGGGTATATGCTCAGGAAATGCCAGAGGGAAAACCTGAGATCTGACTCGACCTTGCCCATCAAATTTCTGCCGCATGACCTTGTCATGGGTGGGATTCCTCACGCTGGCTTCCGACACATAACATTCATATAGAAAATGTGAAACTAAGAGTTGTGGAGTCCTACAGTAAGCATTATTTGTGTTTGCCAACTTTCCCCCAGTATTTTATGTATGAGATATACCTAGGTTTTTATAGTGTGAATAAATTACACTTATGCATTATACAAATGATGGATACATACTTCATGTACTTTCATTTTGGAGAACATACATACCCAATTCCATTGGGTGTTTACCTAGGATGGAATTGCTGAGTCATTGGAATGATATGGGTTTAGCTTTATAGATAACACCAAAGGTTTTATTCAAGTTATTAGTATAAACTCACTTTGCTGTGGCAGTTAGGATAATTCAGTTTTTCTCATTTGAACTGACATCATGTCAATACTTGATATTGCCTGCCTTTTAAAAATTTAGTCATTCTTTTAGATGTATAGTAATTTGCATTGTGGTTTTAATTTATATTTTTCTGAAAATTATTTTAAAAAGGTTAATCCCATTTTAAGCCTTATTTATTTTTTCTACTATATGAAATGCTTGTTGAAATTCCTTATTCATCATTTATTAGGTCTCTGATTTACACTGTGGGTTTCAGTCTTTGGACATGTATCAATGTATATCAATACATGTATATTTACAATGGATAGAAAAGTTTTAAGTATGACTTTTTAGTCTTTCTGTGATTTTGTTTAAAAAATAGAATTTCATAAATTTAATATAATCTAACCTATCTATTTTCCCTTTATTTTTTGTGCTATTTAATGAATCTTTACTGTATTGGTTATAATCTGTGTTTTTTATAAAACCTTTCTTTTTTATACCTTTCATATTTAGGCAATGACTTACCTGGAATTAATGTTTGTTTATGGTGTTACATAAGATACAAGATTCATATTTTTCAGAAAGATATCCAATGAATCCAGAATATTTTATTTAAAATACCATCATTGAGAAAAGATCAAAATGGCAGAGTAGGAAGATAGGGGCAGGCTTCCCAGGTGGTACCAGTGATAAAGAACCTGCCTGCCAATTTGGAGACATGGATTCAATCCCTGGGTCAGGAAGATACCCTGGAGTAAAGCATGGCAGCTCACTCCAGTATTATTGCCTGGAGAATCCCAAGGACAGAGGAGCCTGGCAGGCTATAGTCCACAGGCTCGCAAAGAGCTGGACATGACTGAAGTGACTTAGCACACATTCACAGGAACACAAGGACTTCACCTCATCCCATGAACATATCAAAAGCATGTTTACATGTGGAGAATTATGACTGAAAACTAACTGGATACTGGTAGAAAGAATCCCATACAACCAAGAATGAGAGAAAGATCCCCACAGAATCTGGTAGGAAGGAAAGAAAAGTGATTAGGTTTAGACCTATGCCCCCGGAGGGGACAAAAACAGGGTTTAAAAAGCAGATATCCTTCCTGGAAAGTAAGTGGTTCTAGACACATGTTGGGTGCCCTAGTCGTGGGGTCCAATATCTGGAAGATAAGTCCACTTAGTTAATTTAAAAATGAGAAGGACTAACAGGAGGTCTGTAAGAAACATAGACTCTGTTGATCAAGACTTTGCACACACTTGCTTACTCCTAAAACAGGGTGGAGAGAACAGAATGAAAAGCATGGAGTTCTGGCTAGGTTCCCATGACCAGTCCAGTATTTGTGCCTGACTGAGCTGAGTGCCCACTCTGGCCCTACAAGCTCCACAATGCAGCTCCAGACAAGGAGCAGGGCTGCCTTGGCTGAGGAGAGTGCTCAGTTGTGAAGAACAAAGCTGGCTTGAACCTGAAAATGCATCTGAAGTGACAGGCACCCATTTTTGATTCTTAAGAAGGCAGCACCCTAAACAATGCTGAGAGCCTGCTCCAGTCCCTCTTGCTCCAGCACAGCCCCCCTCTGGGTAGAGGGTCCCAGAGTTTGGAGGGGGAAGAACACACTGAGAGGGAATGCAGCCAACACAGACCTAACCCTCCAGGCTTCTACTCTAGCAACTCTGAACCTGAAACCACCACAAGTAGGGTGGCAGTCACTCAGTTGCTCAGTCATATCCAATTCTTTGTGACCCCATGGACTGCAGCATGCCAGGCTTCCTTGTCCATCACCAACTTCCAGAGCTTACTCAAACTCATGTCCATTGAGTCGATGATGCCATCCAACCACCTCATCCTCTGCCATCGGTTCTCCTTCCACCTTCAATCTTTCCCAGCATCAGGGTCTTTTCCAATGAATCAGTTCTTCACATCAGGTGACCAAAGGATTGGAGTTCCAGTTTCAGCATCAGTCTTCCAATGAATATTCAGGACTGATTTCCTTTAGGATTGACTGGTTGGATCTCCTTGATCCAAGAAACTCTCAAGAGCCTTTTCCAACACCACAGTTCAAAAGCACCAGTTCTTCAGTGCTCAGCTTTCTTTATAGTCCAACTCTCACATCCATACAAGACAACAGGAAAAACCATAGGTTTGACTAGACAGATCTTTGTTGGCAAATTAATGTCTTTGCTTTTTAATATGCTGCCTAGGTTGGTCATAGCTTTTCTTCAAAGGAGCAAGTGTCTTTTAATTTCAAGCCTGCAGTCATCATATGCAATGATTGGGGAGCCCCACTCCCCCACCACCAAAAATAAAGTTTCTCTGTTTCCATTGTTTTCCCATCTATCTTCCATGAAATGATGGGACCAGATGTCATGATCTTTGTTTTCTCAATGTTGAGTTTTAAGGCAATATTTTCACTCTCTTCTTTCACATTCATGAAGAGGCTCTTTAGGTCTTCTTTGCTTTCTGCCATAAGGGTGGTGTCATCTGCATATCTGAGGTTATTGATATTTCTCCTGGCAATCTTGATTTCAGCTGTGCTTCATCCAGCCTGGCATTTCACATGATGTACTCTGCATATAAGTTAAATAAGCAGGGTGACAATATATAGTCTTGACATATTCCTTTCCTGATTTGGAATCAGGCTGTTCCATGTCCCATTTCTAACTGTTGCTTCTTGACCTACACAAAGATTTCTCAGGAGGTAGGTAAGGTGGTCTGGTATTCCCATCTCTTTAAGAATTTTCCACAGTAGGGTGGAACAGTGAACGTGGCCAGCGAGCGGAGAAGTCTCAGATCACCCCTGGCTCTGGCTCCTGCCTCTCCATCTCTATCCCTGCATCCTCCCAAGGTGACGGTTGCTAGTACACCTTTGGGGTATAAATGATTCATGCTTATATTAGATCCATCTCTCCCACCAAAGCAACTGGGCACATATAGACTATATAAGAGAGCTCCCATACAAGGATTACACTTTAAGACCAAGTTAGTTAGTTCAGTCACTCAATCGTGTCTGATTCTTTGTGACCCCATGAATTGCAGCACACCAGGCCTCCCTGTCCATCACCAACTCTCAGAGTTCACTCAGACTCATGCCCATCGAGTCCGTGATGCCATCCAGCCATCTCATCCTCGGTCGTCCCCTTCTCCTCCTGCCTCCAATACCTCCAAGCATCAGAGTCTTTTCCAATGAATCAACTCTTCACATGAGGTGGCCAAAGTACTGGAGTTTCAGCTTTAGCATCATTCCTTCCAAAGAAATCCCAGGGCTGATCTCCTTCAGAATGGATTGGTTCGATCTCCTTGCAGTCCAGGGGACTCTCAAAAGTCTTCTCCAACACCACAGTTCAAAAGCACGAAGTTAGGTAACTGCTTCTCTTAATTTCATACAAACAGGCAAACTAAAGGAAAAAAAGAAGAATGAGGAATTTCTGTCGAGAAGAACAAAAGAATGAATACAGTGAGAATTTTAATAAAGAACTGCAAAATATAAAGACAGAAGAGTGAGCCAGTCAGAGCTGAATAATATAACTGAAATGAAAAAAAAAATACTAGAAGGAAATATAAAATATTGAAAGGGAAAACTTGCAACCTAGGATACTCTATCCATAAATATTATCATTTAGAAATAATGGAAAGATAAAGAACTTCTCAGAGAAGAAAAAACTATAATAGTTTATCAATAATAAACATACCCTAAAATAAATATTAAAGAGTCTTCTCTAAGTGGAAAAGAAAAAGCTACAAGAACAAGTAAAAGAAAGGGGAAAACCCGCTAGTAAAGACAAACACATGGTAAATAAAAGTGGTGAGACTGGACGTTCTTTTGTTCCTGATCTTAGAGGAACTATTTTTAGCTTTTCAGGGTTGAGTATGATGTTAGCTTTGGTTGATCATTTATGGCCTTTATTATGTTTAGATTCATTCCCTCTATGCTCACTTTCTAGAGGGTTTTAAATCAAATAGTGTTGATTTTTTTAAGAACTTTTTCTACATCTATTGAGATACATCTTTTTTAATTTAAATTCATTTATTTTAATTAGAGGCTAATTATTTACAATATTGCATTGGTTTTGCCATAGATCAACATGAATCTGCCACAGGTGTACATGTGTTCCCAATCCTGAACCCTCCACCCACCTCCCTCCCCATACCATCCCTCTGGGTCATCCCAGTGCGCCAGCCCCAAGCATCCTGTATCCTGCATCAAACCTGAGGATACAGGATCCTTGGGACTGAGATACATCTATTGAGATGAGAGTCCCTTGGACAGCAAGAAGATCCAACCAATCAATCGTAAAGGAAGCCAGTCCTGAATATTCATTGGAAGGACTGATGCTGAAGCTGAAATTCCAATACTTTGGCCACCTGATGCGAAGAACAAACTCATTGGAAAAGACCCTGATGATGGGAAATATTGAAGGTGGGAGTAGAAGGAGACAACAGAGGATGAGATGGTGGGATGGCCTCACCGACATGATGGACATGAGTTTGAGTAAGCTCCAGGAGTTGGTGATGGATGGGAAAGCCTGGCATGCTGCAGTCTATGGGGTCACAAAGAGTCAGACATGACTGAGAGACTGAACTGAACTGATTGAAATGATAATATGGCTTTCATTATTCACTGTGTTGATGTTGTATGTCTACAGACAAATGAAAAAGGAAACACAGCTTTCCAAAATCTATGGTACTAAGCAAGTCT
Source organism: Aepyceros melampus (assembly GCA_006408695.1). Taxonomy (NCBI): domain Eukaryota; kingdom Metazoa; phylum Chordata; class Mammalia; order Artiodactyla; family Bovidae; genus Aepyceros; species Aepyceros melampus. The sequence goes on from SJXQ01003474.1 coordinate 103,540, forward strand.
AAGATGTAAGTTTATAATAATACAGGCCCAACTCATGAAACAACAAAAATCTAAAACACTCTAACCTGCCATATAAAGAAACTAGAAAAACAATTAAAGCCCAGAGAAAGCTGAATGAAGAAAGTAATAAAAGATTAGAAAGATAATTTAGAAAAATAAATATATAAAAGGAGAGAAAATATCAGTGAAACCAAGAGCTGTTTTTAAGATAAGCAAAACTGGTATTTCCTTAGGTGTGCTCATTAAGGAAAAAAAGAGAAAGGAGCCAAAAAACCCCACAATAATAAATGAGAGAGAAGAAATAACAACCAATATCATAGAGATACAAAAAATATTAATAAAAGGATACTAAAAACAGTTACATAGCAAAAAAAAATGGACTACTAATAAGAAATGAACTAATTTCTAGATGCATACAACCATCCAAGAATGAATAAGGAAGAGAGAATTTGAACAAATTATCACTAATAGTGGAATTGAATTTATAATTTAATAACCCTGATCAATCAAAAGCACAGGACCTGAGCAATCCTACCAAACATAAAGAAGAGCTACTACATATCCTTTTCAATGTTTTCTAAAAAACAAAAGAAAATGGAACATTCTGAGGCCAACATTATCCTGATACTAAAACTATCAAAGACATAATGACAACAACTAAAATACAAGCCAATATAATATAGATGCATTCATCAAGACATCAGCAAATCAAATGCCACAATACATAAAATGGTCAAATATCATGATCAAGTAGAATTTATTTCAGAGATGCAAGGATACTTCAATACCCACAAATTAATTGATGTAATATACTACATTAAACAAAATAAGGATAAAATCACATCATCGCAATAAACACATAAAATATATCTCACAAAATTCAACATACATTCATTATAAACATTTTCATCAAATTAATGAGTAGAGAGTGAACATTATTAACACAATAAAGGCCATTTTTGGCAAACCCAAAGTTAAAATCATGGTCCATGGTTAAAAGCTTTAAAGCTTTTCCTATAAAGCTTACAAAACCAGGAAGCTCACTCTCCCACTTCTATCTAACATTTTATCAGAAGTTCCAGACACAGCAATCAAATGAACAAAAATAAAGAAATAAACTGCATCTGAATTTGAAGTGAAAAAGTGAAACTGTTATTTTATGTAGATAAAATGATACTATGTGTGTATAATTCTGAAGTGTCACCCCACCAAAAACAGTGAGAACTAATAAATTCAGTAACACTTAAGGCTAAAAGATTAATATATAGAAATGTATTACTTTCTATATGCTAATTATTAACTATCAGAAGGAGAAAGCAAGAAAACAGCCCCATTTAAAATCACATCAAAATAAAAAACTAGGAATAAACTTAATTAAGGAGGTAAAAACCTATACTCTAAAAAACAAAACATTAATGAAATAATTTGTAAATGATACTAGCAAGTGAAAGATATCCCAAGTTCTTGTAATAAGAATTGACATGGTTGAAATCTACAGATTTAATGTAATTTCTACCAAAATAGCCATGACTTCTTCCACAGAACTAGAACAGATAATCTTTGAACGTATATGGAATCACAAGACTTGTATTGCTAAAGTCATCTTGAGGAAAAATAGCAGTTAGTAGTATCACATTCCTAAAACTTTAGATTTATACTACAAAGCTACAGTATTCAAAATAGCATGATATAAAAACAGACACATAGATCAATGGAACAGAACAGACAGACCAGATAAATTCATGCACTTGTAGTCAATCTACAACATAGAATGAAAAACTGTGCAATACAGAATAAACAGCATCATCAATAAGTTAGTAATGCTGAGAGAACAGGACAGCTACATGTAAAAGAATGAAATTAGAACACTCTCTAACACTGTACACAAAAAGAATTCCAAAATGGATTAAACCCAAATGTAAAACATGAAATCATAAGATGCCTAGAAGAAAACATTAATTGAACACACTTTGACATTTATGTCAGTGATATTTGTTTTAGATCCATCTCCAAAGGGAAAAGAAACAAATGCACAAATAACCAAATATGACTTAATTAAATGCTTTTGCATGGCAAAGGAAACCACAGTCAAAATGAGAAGACAACCTCTTATGAAGTGCAAGAAAATATTTTCAAATGATATACCTGGTAAGGGGTTAATTATGTAAACAGCTCATAAAACTCAGTGTCAAAAACAAACAGTAAGATAAAAAAGGGGCAGAGGATATGGACATTTTTCCAAAGGATATATAAAATGCCCAAAAGGGATGGGAGAAGATGCTCAATATTGTTAATCATCAGAGAAATGTAAATCAAAACTACAATGAGATAGCACTTCACATCTGCCAGAATGACTATTATCAAAAAGAACACAAATAAAATATTGACATCATAGTGCACTGGAATAAGGATGATCTTTTTAATTGAAGAATAGTTGATTTAAAATATAATATAGTCTCACCTGTACAACAAAGTGATTATACTGTAAATCAACTTAGATATAAAAAGAGACCATGTATGTGTTATTTCCTAATGTCCTTTTATGTTGTATTTATCTATTTTTTTCCATTGTGCACCAATAATAAATACTAAACAGTTTTAATCCTGATAGGTTTCTGTATAAATATTGATACCTAGTAGTCTCTTAATTACTTTTATCTCAAAGTATTCCTGGAATAATCAGATTTAAATTTCTAATACAATCCAAAATGTAAGATTTACTGAGGCAAAGTTATTATTGACTCCGGTTGTAATTCTTTTTTGATAATCGCTAGTCTAGGTTCGATACAGAATACAGGATGCTTGGGGCTGGTTCACTGGGATGACCCAGAGAGATGATATGGGGAGAGTGGTGGGAGGGGGATTCAGGGTTTGGAACTCATGTACACCTATGGCGGATTCATGTCAACGTATGACAAAACCAATACAGTATTGTAAAGTAAAAAATAAATAAATAAAAGAAGCAGAATCAGACAACTAAATTAGGGCATGAACTCTATCATGAACTATAACAATACATTTTAAACATTAGTATGTGTTTAAGTTTGTTACTTCTGCTTATGACAAGATTTATCAGAACTACACAACATTTGAAACAGAGCAGGGACTTTTCTGCGTCATAAGTATCATTAGCAATTTTAATGTCATTGTTATGAAAAAAAATGAAAAATATGTTATAAAACAAATGTACATCTTTTCCCAAGACAGAAGAATGAGATGAAAAGAAGAAAAATTAGGCTGAACCATAATTAACACTTTTTTCTTATTTATTAACAATACTCTTTTAGAGTAACTTCCATCTTAGCACTTGAATGAAATAATGATAGCAATTATCAGTGCTATATTCTATAGTAGTTTATAAGTTCTTAAAGTAATACTTTATAATTTATTGAATCTCTGCATGTAAGATGCTGTTTTATAAAACTATAATCTCTGATATCAAATTATAGTTATTCATATTTTTGCAACAAGACAATGAGGCATGCAGGGCTTAATAAAGTCATGCCTATAATAAGAACCAGAATAAGGATTTATGTCCTGCCTTTCTTATTCCAAGATGCCTCCTTCATAAGCATAAAATACCACATACAGTATCCCTGGGAGATAGTTTAGATTTTTTTTTTCTGTTTGTTTCATAAGTATAAAACTAAATCATTAAAAAACAAGTTATCTTTAGATTACAATGCAGAGAAAATATTTGCCCAGTCCAGTTGATTGCAAATCTGATTTTCTCTTTTTCTTAACAACTATTATTAATACATCCTTTAAAAGTTGACTTTTACTTAGCTTTATTTCCCTTTTGCTCTGTTAGGTCTGAGTTTTACACAGTAAGGTTTTAGTTAGATGTTTATGCTCAGAATCATAATCAAACTTAAAATATCATATTCAATATGAGAATTTTGAAAGTGTACTTCTTTAAACTGGATTCCTGCAATTGAACTGCTCGAAAATTATCTTCAAGGAAAAAAGGTTCACCCTAACAAGAGAGGCTGGAGAAGGCAATGGCAATCCACTCCAGTAGTCTAGCCTGGAAAATCCCATGGACGGAGGAGCCTGGTGGATTGCAGTCCATGGGGTCGCTAAGAATCAGACACGACTGGGCGACTTCACTTTCACTTTTCACTTTCATGCATTGGAGAAGGAAATGGCAACCCACTCCAGTGTTCTTGCCTGGAGAATCCCAGGGACGGGGGAGCCTGGTGGGCTGCCGTCTATGGGGTCGCACAGAGTCAGACACGACTGAAGCGACTTAGTAGCAGCAAGAAGAGAGGCATTTTGCTTAGCTTAAAAACTCAAGACCAAAACATTTAGTTGACCAAAAAGTTCACTTAGGTTTCCCAAGAAGTAATAGAAAAATCCAAATGAACTGTTTATATAATATATAAAAGTTTTTATAATTAAAATCTACCCAATATAATTAAACCAAGAATGTTGATATTTTATAGAATCATTGGCTAGAAATATTTCTTCAAAAAATTTTTGAGATGAGAAAAATCGAAATAAACAAGTAACACTGAGGAAGTTCAATTTAGGTATGAAGAGTAAATTTCCCTTCTCTAGAGAATCAACAAAGAAGACAAAAATGGGAACCAAACAAAAAATAAATGCCCTTAACAAAAATGGAAACAGGAATTGAAAGAAAATGTAAATGGCCTTGGTTCTGATGCCTAGAAAATAAAAAAGGAAAGATAAAGGTCTCAAAATCAGGGAATAATAACAAGGAGTTAGGTTTTCTCATAGAGGAGATAGAAACAGAGGGGGTAATGGGAAAAAGAGTCACTTAAGCTATGCTGATGACAAATTATCTGGTGTCAAGAATTCAGGAGGTAGGTAAATCAATCCCACTCAGTCCAGATTAAGTGAGATGAGGTCCAAGTCCAGCAGTGCATCAGATCAGTTGACAGAAGGCATTTGGATCATATTCACAGTGGAATAAGACATTACCGGACAGTTTAAGCACAGAATGTGATGTGATACGATTTACTTTGTGACAGACCACTGCAGTTGCCTGGTGAACATCGAGCAGATGTTATAGATCAGAGAAACCAGATAGAAAGCTCTAAAATCTTGGTGAAGATGAACATTGTTCACTCTAGAACAATGGTCATGTAAAAGGTGAAAATTGGGCAAATTTAGAACTTCATTTTAGAAATACAGCCAAAAGGAAGAATCAGAATAAGTGACAGGGTTCTGTTTTAAGCAATGGAATGAGAGGAAGTGTGAATTGCTAATGTAGGAAAAAAGGAAGGATATGGGAGAGTAGGAAAAAAAAAATCAACATTTCTATTTTAGACATGGAGAGATTAAGTTGCATCCTGGGTACCTGGAGGATATATACCTGAAGTTTTAGTTCAGGGGAGAAATTATATACATATGTATGTGTGTATATATATATATGTGTGTAATAATATCATTACATTATTATAATTAACTTATTATAATTTACAGATATAATTTTATATAGTCTCTCCTAAATATGTGCATATATATTTGAAAAAATATTTAGCATATATATTATATGTATATATGTGTGTCTGTGTGAAAGAGAGAGAAAAAGAGAGAGACTCATTTATCTAGAGGAAAATCTGAGTACCATGGATTCTTGCTGTGATTACTTAGTCCAGGAACTCTGAAATCTTGATTTCACATTCAATCATCCTCCTCTACAATCTATAACACGTTATCTGGCTTAATTGCAAGAGAAAATAGCCAATTTAGCAGTGGCTCTGCTCTATGATATAATCTAGTCCATGTCATACTTTAAACAGATAAAATTGAAGGAAAAGCCATTTGAAACAATTTTAGTGATTGTCATTATGTTTATTTAATTTAATGGGGAATACTATATGCTTATTAATGTTTAAAAATATGTCAGTTAGATAATCATACAGGGAGCTTTGATAAATAGGATATAATGAAATTAATTGGAATTAAATTTATTCAAATTTAATTGAAATGTTGATTTAAATATTTAGGCCCACAACAAATGCTATTATAAATCTATTTTCAAAAGTAGAGAGTCCAACAGAAAGATAGATAAATGACTCAGGCAGAAAGTTCACAAATGTTAATATGAAAGAAGTCAATAAATAAAAGCTCAACTTTGACATCAGTGAAATGCGAATTAACACTACAATATAGCACTGCTACTTGTTTACTAAAATGGCTAAAATGCAAAGAAGTTGTAGATGATATCAATATCAACCAGAGAGTGGAAACAACAGAAGTCATTATAGATAGATTAGATAGATATTGAATCAGTATTATTTGTATGAAATGAATATTAAAGCATACCTAGCAAGCTGATTTATATACTCATCTATCTATCCCATACTGTTGGCAAATGACATGTATGCCAAAATGTCTAAAAGAAAACATATCAAATCTCATTATCTAGAAGAAAATCTGAGTATCACAGCTTCTTGACTTTGAAATCTGGAAGGTCCTTAGGTGGCTACTAATTTTTTAAACACAAAAATATCCATTTATTCTTAAATTAAACTTGATTTGTAACTGCATGTTCAAATGGTTTACTAACACATTTACTTGAAAAGATCCAATCAGTATTCTTTGTATCAGAGGACTTAAAGCGCACCTACAATATAGTGAATTATCTTAAGAATACATTCAACTCAGTTTCTTGATCATGACTATCTTATAAACACAGAACTGTCATCACCTTCAACTTAATCCTGCTTCACCTATCTAAGAAGTTCACACTTATAGCTTGTTAGATATAAACAGCATGAAAGACATTTAGTCTCAATATTATTAAAACTTATCACCTCATCATGAGGAAACTCTTCTGTCTTTATTTAGATGAAGTTTGTATTATTTAGATGAAGTTTTTCCTTCATCTGCTATTACATTTTTCTTCCTATTTTGAATAAATACTACTTTACCAGGCATTTAGTTCTTCCATACAAATCACAAGTAAATACAACAGCAATCGAGTTCACATGCCAATATACAAATAATATTAAAATAAATAATATTCAAATTACATTGATGATAAAGTTTAATTTAATAGAAAGTAAATGTTAGAAGAGGTTATAATATATACCAGAAATATTAGAATAGCAACATCTACATGTCTACCTTAAGTGGTTATTACTTTTAACCACAGTACAAAAAGATATAGAGTTTTTTCATACTTTGCATAGGGAAATGTATTTTGAAATTTTAAAGTATTTTTTCTTCAATATATTCAACAATCTGTTTTCCCAGACTAGGGAATAGAAAAATATAAAGGGTTCTTATCAGCAAAAGTAACACTTGTGCTGAGTTATTCATGGAGAATCAAATGCAATAAAATATGTTATAAATCACTTTGCAATTTCCCAATCCAGTCATATATTAAGTCAAACCAGGAACTCTAAAAAAGAAAAACCTCAAACATAGGTTTTACTATAATAATGACATTAGACATAGATGGTTTTCTTTACCCAGACTTATTAGCATTCCTCAATATTCTAAGAAAGGTTTAAGAAAGGCAATTTACAAATAGAGAACCTCTCAGCAGGAAGTAGCTAGAAGCTACAAATGATGTTTTTGGGATAGAGAACAATACAACAGAGCACAGCAAACCACGTAATGTATAATGTATATAATATACATTATATAATGTACTTATTATATGAGTACTTCAATTTCTGCCCTCACTTTCCTCATCTTTACAGATGAGTGAGATGGTGGTAACTATAATCTGTTCTGTTGTTTCACAGGATAAAGTTATACATAAATTTAACCACAGTTCCTGACACAAAATATTTTATTAATAATACTGTTAATGTGTCAGCTTCTCTGATAGCTCAGTTGGAAAAGAATCTGCCTGCAATGCAGGAGACCCCAGTTCAATTCCAGGAATGGAAGATCTGCTGGAGAAGGGGTAAGCTACCCACTCCAGTATTCTTGGGCTTCCCTTGTGGCTCAGCTGGCAAAGAATCCTCCTGCAATAAGGGAGACCTGGGTTCCATCCCTGGGTTGGGAACCCAGTCCAGTGTTCTTGCCTGGAGAATCCCATGGACAGAGGAGCCTGGCAGGCTACAACTCATGGGGTCACAAGAGTCTGAAATGACTTAGCGACTAAACCACCACAACCATACAGATCATGGGTCACAAAGAGTTGGACATGACTGAGCAAGTTTCACTTCACTATTAATATAGCATTGGGAAAAGTTTCTGTAATAGTTTCAATATTAATTTTAGAATTTGTAGTCACTCTTCCATTTTTCAAAACACATATACCTTCTTTCCTCTTTTAAGATCTCCCTCATTTTTACCCACTATCAATGTCATTTGATATATCCTGCTTCTCTTTCAAATTTTAATTATTCATTGATTTATTTGTATTTGTGTTGATTCATGGGTAGATACTAAGTAGGTTAAAACCATTATTGAAATTTTACTCTGATGTTCAAGTTGCCCAAGATTTGGCCAATAAGAAGACATTCAAGCCTGTTTGTATGTCTTCTTGACACATCCCCATTGTTTGTTGAGCACTTTATTGGCTCTGGTACAAAAAGATGCTTCAGGTTCATCTTATGTCTACTCATCCCAGCCAGTCAGTCAGTCATTTTCAAAAGAGGAATCTTTGCCCCTGTGTATGTTCTTTAGAATTCAAAACACCTAGATGTTAGAGATGCACATAGCTGAGATGGTGTTGCTCCTCCTATATTCTGTCACTGCAAAGAACTATGCATACACACAGCAATTTATACCCGTATTTATTTCTCTGTATATTTCAAACAATGAGTGTAGCCCTATACTTCCAATTATAGCACAACAGTACAGATTTTAAACTGTTTTCTCTTTTTTCATATATGTAACTATATCACCCTGAAAGTGATATAGCTAGAGCCCTCATTCATAATACATTTGCTCTTTTAATCAATCTGTCTGTGAATCTCCCTTCTCCAATATCAATTTTATCCCCCCAAAATGCCTCCATCACCCTGCTTAGGCTACAACCACCTCACTATGCAGGTTTTCTCTCCAATCTGCTTAGATTGTGACTTCTGTTCTGAATCATCCCCATATGAGCTCTGACTTCCTGTGCTAAGTGGCCCCCTGCATGGATTTCACCTTCATCTCATTTAGATTCTAACTCCCAGTTTCAAGCCATCAGATGCCTCATCCCCAACTTCTGACATACATGCTTGTGTCTATCTGCACCATTGAATGGATTTATGTTGAAACTGGGCTTCCCTGGTAGCTCAGATGATAAAGAATCTGCCTGCAATATGGGAGACCTGACTTCAATCCCTGGGTCAGGAAGATCCCCTGGAAATGGGAATGGCAAACTACTCCAGTACCTTTGCCTAGAGAATTCCATGGACAGAGGAGCCTGGCAGGCTACAGTCCATAGGGTTGCAAAAAGTGAGATATGACTGAACGACTAACACAACAGCAAATGTTGAAATTGTTCAGAAGGAGAAGAGAAGATAAATGAAGAAAAGAGAATGAAAAGTTGAGAAAAAAAGGAGAGAAGTGGTCATTATTTTAGCTTAAATAACAAGTAGATAATAAAAAAATTTTCAATGTGATATATACATGGAGATATTATTTACATTAACTTATGTCATCACCAAACTCTCAAGTTTATTATCTAAATATATGTAATCAGCTAACACACATACTACATAAAATGTAATTTTTGTGTTCTCAGTCTGACACTCCTAAAATATTATGCCTCATTAAATTGCTTTTTAGTTTTGAATTTTTAGTTGAATTAACAATGAGTAAATATAATTTGATATTAGGGATTCTTTTTGAGGATGTGGTTTGTAGGCTTGTTAAAGAAAGTGTTGACCTAGTCCTTAATAGAGGAGAGGAAAGGTAAAAGTTTGGAGAATGAGTTAGGCTGACTTGTGGTAAATGCAAAGTTCAGAGATACTGCCAGTCATATCCAGACACTAAGGATGAAAGTGTGTAGATCATTATTCAGAATCAATTTTAGAAAGATTTCCTGGCAGATTTAGCTTTTAAGAACTAATTACCTCTCTTACCTAAAAAATAGGTGGCTAAAGGGACTTTTCTCTGTAGCCCAAAGCACCATGCATGAAATTCAGTATTATATAAATTTTCACTTTTTTTTCCCCCTGTGGTTAACTTCATTAAGAAAACAAAAATATTTTTAAAAGATTACTATACAATATCAAAGTTTTCCATATGACAGGTTTCCATAAGTATGCTACTTATGTACTGTGCAGAAAAATTATTTCTGCATCTAACATAGCCTGAGATCTATAATTACCTAAAGTTTTTGAAATAAATTGCTTTTTGTAGTCTACAATAGCAACTTATCACTAAGAGTTTGAAAAACTCTGTCTAGTTCAAATTACTTAAAGCAATTTATTGATGATAACTTGCTCCTCAAATTTCATAGTACCTCTTGAGAGAAAGTAATTTTGCAATTAACAATTTATTCATTATTGCTCATATCAAATGATGTTTTATTTTTTTATGAAATAAATGTTTTTCTTCTAGCAGTTTAAAGTATACAATGATAATACATAGATATATCTATAAAACAACAAAATAATCTTATTTAAAAAACATTAGAAGAAGTATATTTGCTATTTTCTCTCCTTATTAGATATAAAATGGAAATACACAGTTCACTATGATGACCGGTGGACCAGATTTTGGGGAAAAAAAATCATTATTTTTTAAATTATGTTCATTCAAATACCAATCAAGAGAATATAAATATATGGCACTACATACTTATGTGCAATACATAGATCTAACAATTGACTGGTGTTAGTAAGGAATTTCTAAATATCAATAATTTTAAAATACTTAAGGAATTAAATACAGATTTCACAAAAGAGAAAAGTAAAATGTCCAATAAACCTATGAATATTTCTTCATCTCTGTTACTGAGCAGGAAAATGCAAATCAAAATCACAAAGAAATACTGCCACACATACCAGGATGCCAAAAACTGTTAAAGTCAATATTATTTTATCTTGACAGTAATGCAAAGCAGCATTATACTATAATTCTGATGAGAATATGCACTGATAAAACTTTTGGGGGAAACTAGCATTATATAAAAAGCTTTGATTATTCTATGATGCAAAAAGCATTCCTAGCAGAAGAGGTATGAGAGTATTCTCAGTAACACTCTCAATAACAGCCCAAACTAGAGAGCTAGACAAGATTCACATCTCCATGAACACTAGAATGGATCAATATACATACACACATACACACATAATACATAGATATATGTATATATACAGGTATATGTTATATGAATGAATATATATATATATAAGTATATATGTGTATATTCTGTTGTTGTTTATATGAACATATTATTGTTTATCTGTTGTTGTTTAGTTGCTAAGTCATGTCAGACTCTTTCATGACTCCATATACTATAGCCTACCAGACTGGAGTGGCTTGCCATTTCTTTCTCCAGGGTATCTTCCTGACCAAGGGATCAAACCTGCATCTCCTGCATTGGCAGGAGGGTTTTTAACCACTAACCCACTGGTAAAGAACACAAACATATATTACTATAGATTTGTCACTATATATTATTCTAACTTTTATATAAAGGTTTGATAAGCTAAGAACATGACCTAGTATAAATATATGTATGTACAAATATACAGATTTTAAAATGTAATCAATAACATACAATAAGAATGAAAAACATGATATGCAAAAAAAAGATGAATAGCAATTATCATCATGTTAAGTGCAAAAAGTCAAATGTATTACTTTTAAAAAACACAAATTTATGATGATAAAGCTTATCATATTATTTAGTTTGGGGATGTAATGACTAAAGGGAGCAATAGTAGGAGAACTCTGAGGACTCAAAATATTCTCTATCTTAATCTGGTTTCTGGTAAAACAGACTTTTTAATTTTCAAAATTTAAATTATAAGCATTCAAGAAAACATATAAAAATATTCTCTTAGGATTTGCCTAAGTAATAGTATTCTAGGATGGGATTTTTCATTGGTGTAGTTATAATCATCAGAAGTATTAACACATAAAGTGCTCTAGAAATAATCAGGCCAAACTCGAATGTTAAAAAAAAAAAAAAGGAAAATAAGGTATTGAAAGATTAGGTGATGGTACATATTGAGGCAGAAAACAAGTCTATGACTCTACACTCAAATTCAGGCCTCCTTTCTGAGCTCATTCTACTTCATTAGGATTTATATTTATTCAAAAATGTTTCTTCATTTAATACATCTACTTCTATTATATACCATAGTTCTAATACTTCCCAAAGCATATTGCCAACATGTGATTAATAACAATTATTCATCTATTTTGAGCAATAAATAATATGGGTCATACATATGTCAAATTAGCCTGTATTTATTTTTCTTTATTTACTGAATAAAAATAGTTTAATGCAATGATACTTTGTAATCATACAATCTAAACACAGGGCATCATAAATCTGTACATATGTTTTGTATCTTCTAGGCAGATAAGACCTGATTTGTTGGCAGCTTTTACTTTCCTGACACTGCAGAAGATGCATTTAATTCTAGGAGAAATTTGTACTGGATCATGTTCTTACTTGATACTAATCTTTATATAAAATAGTCTTATTGTTACAAACAGTATAATGCTAGAGGTAAAACATAAATTGTCAGAGACTCCTACTGTTCAGTTATTTAATAGTTTCCTCCTCATACACTTAGGGTATCTAGCTAGTTGAAGTTTCCTTTGCTTTTCAGTAAAAGATCACAAATAAAGAGTTCTGTGGTTCTGCATATGTAATTATGTTACACACAAATTTGATATAGCTTACCCTCAATAGTAACCTTAAAGATACAAATGGGATATGAATATATTTGACAACTATACTAAATAACTGTATCTCTCTGCAAGCTTCTGTCTATACTGGCATGACCAAACCAATAGTCTGGTAACAGGGACCAAAAGGTAATTGCAAATAAATTATGTTAGATTAATGCTTACACAAAGCTATGATAAAGCCTTACAAATAGCTATGAAAAGAAGAGAAGCAAAAAGCAAAGAGAAAAGGAAAAATAAAAGCATCTGAATGCAGAGTTCCAAAGAATAGCAAGGAGAGATACGAAAGCCTTCCTCAGTGATCAATGCAAAACAATAGAATGGGAAAGACTAGAGATATCTTCAAGAAAATTAGAGATACCAAGGGAACGTTTCATGAAAAGATGGGTTCAATAAAGGACAGAAATGCTATGGACTTAACAAAAGCAGAAGATATTAAGAAGAGGTGGCAAGAATACACAGAAGAACTATACAAAAATGATTTTCACAACCCAGATAATCACAATGGTGTGATCACTCACCTAGAGCCAGACATCTTGGAATGCAAGCTCAAGTAGGCCTTAGGAGGCATCACTATTAACAAAGGTAGTGGAGGTGATGAAATTTCAGTTGAGCTATGTCAAATCCTAAAAGATGATGCTATGAAAGTGGTGCACTAAGTATGTCAGCAAACTTGGAAAACTCAGCAGTGGCCACAGGAATGGAAAATGTCGGTTTTCATTTCAATCCCAAAGAAAGGCGATGACAAAAAATGATCAAACTACCACATAACTGGGCTCATCTCACACGCTAGCAAAGTAATGCTCAAAATTCTCCAAGCCACGCTCAACTGTACATGAACCATGAACTTCCAGATGTTCAAGCTCATTTTAGAAAAGGCAGAGGAATCAGAGCTCAAATTGCCAACAGCCATTGAATCATCGAAAAAGCAAGAGAGTTCCAGAAAAACATCTATTTCTGCTTTATTGACTATGCCAAAGTCTTTGACTGTGTGGGTCACAACAAACTGTGAGAAATTCTTCAAGAGATGGGAATACCAGACCACCTGACCTGGCTCCTGAGAAATGTTTGCAGGTCAAGAAGCAACAGTCAGAACTGGACATGGAACAACAGACTGGTTCCAAATTAGGAAAGGAGTGCGTTAAGGCTGTATATTGTCACCCTGCTTATTTAACTTATATACAGACTACATCATGAGAAAGGCTGGGCTAGAAGAAGCACAAGCTGGAATCAAGGTTGCCAGGAGAAATGTCAATAACCTCACATATGCAGATGACACCACCTTTATGGCAGAAAGTGAAGAAGAACTAAAGAGCCTCTTGATGAAAGTGAAAGAGGAGAGTGAAAGAGTTGGCTTAAAACTCAACATTCAGAAAGCTAAGATCATGGCATCTGGTCTCATTACCTCATGTGAAATAGATGGGGAAACAGTGGAAACAATGGCTGACTTTATTATTTGGGGCTCCAAAATCACTGCAGATGGTGACCGCAGCCATGAAATTAAAAGACGCTTGATCCTTGGAAGAAAAGTTATGACTAACCTAGATAGCATATTAAAAATCAGAGACATTACTTTGCCAATAAAGGTCCATCTAGTCAAGGCTATGATTTATCCTGTAGTCATGTATGGATGTGAGAGATGGACTATAGAGAAAGATGAGTGCCAAAGAACTGATGCTTTTGAACTATGGTGTTGGAGAAGACTCTTGAGAGTCCCTTGGACAGCAAGGGGTAACCAATCCATCCTAAAGAAATCAGTCCTGAATATTCATTGGAAGAACTGATGCTGAAGCTGAAACTCCAACACTTTGGCCACCTGATGCGAAGAACTTACTCTTTGGAAAAGACCTGATGCTGTGAAAAACTGAAGGTGGGAGAAGAAGGGGACAACAGAGAATGAGATGGTTGGATGGCATCACTGACTCAATGGACATTAATTTGAGTAAACCCTGGGAGTTGGTGATGGATAGGGAGGCCTGGTGTGTTGCAATCCATGGGGTCAAAAAGTTGGACATGACTGAGCAACGGAACTACATGTGGTGGTGTTAGGAGATGAGGCCTTTGGGAGCTAATGAGGTTTAGAAGAGGTCATGAAAGTGGAACCCCACAATGGGATTAATGAGCTCAAGAGCCAGAGTTTGCTTCCTCTCTCTGCTCTGTCATGTTAAGGAGATGATGAGAAAAAGACCATCTTCAAAATAAGAAGTTTTCCACAAACACTAGATCTGCTTGCACCTTGATCCTGAGTATCTAAACCTCCAGAACTATGAAAATGAATTTTTGTTGTTTAACCTCTCCAGTTTGGCGTCATCTGTTAGCAGCCTGAACTGACAAAGACACTATCACACGTGAAGTGAGTTCTATCAGTTTATATTTCATAAACAGAACATAACCTGAACTCATCCTCAGCCTAAAGACATACACTGTATTCAGGATTTGCTAGACCTTTTACAATTGATAACATTTCCCTTCTTCTTTTAAAATAATTTTTCCAAGTGTTCATATCCATATAATACCTTAGACATATGGACAGCATGAAAGTTTGATTGACATTAACCACTGGCCCTCCAGGCACCCCGTAACCTTATATAGTTACAGAAAATAGCCACTTGCATCCTAGGAGTAACAGGTGAAAAATAAATTCTGGGTTGTTAGAGAAACTACACAATGGATTGAAAACATATTGCTCTATATCCAGAGGAAGAGTATTGTCTCTAGAGAAATACTCTTGTCAGCAATGAATCAAATAAATGGTTTGCTTTACTGAAGTCAGAGGAAAAGGCATTCTTAAAAATATCAACATGAACCTGCTGTTTAGTTAGATAAATAATAAAAATGTGCTTCTTCTCTTCCTTAATTCTATTTTCAAAATGAGAGTATCATTAAATTTATAGTTCTTTGAACCTGACGTGTTTGTGCAATGCAGATGAATCCATGAAGTTAGAAAGCAGCATTGAAAAGTATGATTCACTTTATCATTTGATTCTCTCAGACTGACAACCAAAAACTTAACTGCAGATGAAGATGGATGTGATCCAGTCTCATTCTTTATCTGTCTCTCTCTTTTTCTCCCTCCGTCCTTCCCTCTTTCTAAGCCAACTACCCAATTTGTTTTTTAAGACTGTAGACCCTTGAGCTTCCTATTTCCTGAAGTATATTAGGAGGATTTCATCTACTCTTTTACAGTTTGATATCTTAGATACAAAGATGTTTTCAATGATTTCTCTGAAAAATTTGCTAGAATGGGAAACAAAAATAATTTAAGCCTTTATAAATATACTGTAATGTTTAGTGATTGTTTAAAATGAGAACTTTTTCACTCTCCTCTTTCAATATACAGAAAACTATAATCATGGCATTTGGTCCCATCACTTCATGACAAATAGATGGGGAAACAGTGGCTGACTTTATTTTTCTGGGCTCCAAAATCACTGCAGATGGTGATCGCAGCCATGAAATTAAAAAAAAACGCTTACTACTTGGAAGGAAAGTTATGACCAACCTAGACAGCATATTTAAAAGCAGAGACATCACTTTGCCAACAAAGATCCATCTAGGTAAGGCTATGGTTTTTCCAGTGGTCATATATGTATGTGAGAGTTGGACTATAAAGAAAGTTGAGCACCAAAGAATTGATGCTTTTGAACTGTGGTGTTGGAGAAGACTCTTGAGAGTCCCTTGGACTACGAGGAGATCCAACCAGTCCATCCTAAAGGAGATCAGTTCTAGGTGTTCATTGGAAGGACTGATGTTGAAGCTGAAGCTCCAATATTTTGGCCATCTGATGTGAAGAGCTGACTCATTTGAAAATACTCTGATGCTGGGAAAGATTGAGGGCAGGAGAAGGGGATGACAGAGGATGAGATGGTTGGATGGCATCACTGACTTAATGACATGGGTTTGCGTGAACTCGGGAAGTTGGTGATGGACAGGGAGGCCTGACATGCTGTGGTGCATGGGGTCACAAAGAGTTGGACATGACTGAGCGATGGAAATGAACTGAACTAAACTGAAAATGAGAACTACATTTTATAATTTAAAGTGTTAACATTGATTAAGGAGCTGCTTTGCTATGAAGATGTAATTCCCTTTTTATAAAATGAATCAATATATATGTTACTTCATAAAATAAAGATGATTAACACAAGCCTCTGTATTATGCAAATTATTCTATCTTGACAACTACATTCTCTGAATATTGCAAGAAAAATAGAGAAAGCCAGCATAAAATAATTACTGTGGGAGTGTTAAATAATCTAAAACTGTTTGTTTTAAAACAAACAAACAGTTAAAAGATTAGTTATAATACTTTGGTTAAAAGATTACTTATAAGACCCTTAATAAATACCATATCATCTAAAAGTCACTTGTCCATAGCTCAGCATGATAGTTTCCATAAAATCACTTGAAAATATTGATTAAAATTTTAAAAATTGTTTTCTATTGTTACTTCAATCCATCATTAAAACATATCCAAACTATAACATTTACATATTTCTAATTTTAACAGGACTACACTCACCACATCATAGTCAACAAAAGAGTCCGAAATGCAGTACTTCAATGCAATCTCAAAAACGACAGAACGATCTCTGTTCATTTCCAAGCAAACCATTCAATATTATGGTTCCATTCCGTTCAGTCGCTCAGTCGTGTCCAACTCTTTGCGACCCCATGAATCACAGCACACCAGGCCTCCCTGTCCATCACCAACTCCCGGAGTTCACTCAGACTCACATCCATTGAGTCCGTGATGCCATCTAGACATCTCATCCTCGGTCGTCCCCTTCTCCTCCTGACCCCAATCCCTCCCAGCATCAGGGTCTTTTCCAATGAGTCAACTCTTCGCATGAGGTGGCCAAAGTACTGGAGCTTCAGTTTTAGCATCATTCCTTCCAAAGAAATCCCAGGGTGATCTCCTTCAGAATGGACTAGTTGGTCTCCTTGCAGTCCAAGGGACCCTCAAGAGTCTTCTCCAACACCACAGTTCAAAAGCATCAATTCTTCAGCACTCAGCCTTCTTCACAGTCCAACTCTCACATCCATACATGACCACAGGGAAAATCCATAGCCTTGACTAGACAGACCTTAGTCGGCAAAGTAATGTCTGTGCTTTTGAATATACTATCTAGGTTGGTCATAACTTTTCTTCCAAGGAGTGAGCGTCTTTTACAATATTATGGTAATCCAAATCTATGCCCCAACCAGTAACACTGAAGAAATTGACGTTGAATGGTTCTATGAAGAGCTACAATACCTTTTAGATCTAACACTCAAAAAGATGTCTTTTTCATTATAGGGGACTGGAATGCAAAAGTAGGAAGTCAAGAAACACCTGGCTGCTGCTGCTGCAAAGTCACTTCAGTCGTGTCTGACTCCAAGTGACCCTGTTGATGGCAGCCCTCCAGGCTCTCCCCTCCCTGGGATTTTCCAGGCAAGAATACTGGAGTGGATTTCTATTTCCTTCTCCAACACGTGAAAGTGAAAAGCAAAAATGAAGTCACTCAGTTGTGTCCGACTCCTAGCGACCCCATGGACTACAGCCTGCCAGGCTCCTCCATCCATGGGATTTTCCAGGCAAGAGTATTGGAGTGGCTTGCCATTGTCCTCTCTGGAAACACTTGGAGTAACAGGCAAATTTGGCCTTGGAGTACAGAATGAAGCAGAGCAGAGGCTAATAGATTTTGCCAAGAGAACGTACTGGTCACAGAAATCACCCTCTTCCAACAACACAAGAGAAGACTCTACACATGGACATCACCAGATAGTCAACACCGAAATCAGACTGATTATATTCTTTGCAACCAAAGATAGAGAAGCTCTATACAGTCAGCAAAAACAAGGCTGGGAGTTGACTGTGGCTCAGATCATGAACTCCTTGTTGCCAAATTCAGACTTAAATTGAAGAAAGTAGAGAAAATCACTAGACTATTCAACATGACCTAAATCAAATCCTTAATGATAATACAGTGGAAATAAGAAATAGATTTAAGGGACTAGATCTCATAGACAGACTGCCTGATGAACTATGGATGGAAGTTCATGACATTGTACAGGAGACAGGGATCAAGACCATCCCCAAGCAAAGAAATGCAAAAAAGCAAAATGGCTGTCTAAAGAGGTCTTACAGATAGCTGTGAAAAGAGAAGCAAAAAGCAAAGGAGAAAAATAAAGACATACCCATTTGAATGTAGAGTTGCAAAGAATAGCAAGGAAAGATAAGAAAGCTTTCCTCAGTGATCAGTGCAAAGAAATAGAAGAAAACAATAGAATGGGAAAGACTAGAGATATCTTCAAGAAAATCAGAGATACCAAGGGAACATTTCATACAAAGATGGGCTCAAAAAAGGACAGAAATAGTAGGGAACTAACAGAAGCAGAAGATATTAAGAAGAGGTGGTAAGAATACACAGAAGAACTATACAAAAAATATCTTCACAACAGAGATAATCATGATGGTGTGATCACTCACCTAGAGCCAGACACCTGGAATGTGAATTCAAGTGGGCCTTAGGAAGCATCACTACGAACAAAGCTAGTGGAGATGATGGAATTCCAGTTGAGCTATTTTGCATGCTGGAAGATGACGCTATGAAAGTGCTACACTCAATATGTCAGCAAACTTGGAAAACTCAGCAGTGGCCACAGGACTGGAAAAGATGGGTTTTCAGTCCAATCCCAAAGAAAGGCAATGCCAAAGAATGCTCAAACTACCACACAATTGCACTCATCTCACACGCCAGTAAAGTAATGCTCAAAATTCTCCAAGCCAGGCTTCAGCAATACATGAACCATGAACTTCCAGATGTTCAAGCTGGTTTTAGAAAAGGCAGAGGAACCAGAGATCAAATTGCCAACATCTGCTGGATCATGGGAAAAGCAAGAGAGTACCAGAAAAACATCTATTTCTGTTTTATTGACTATGCCAAAGCCTTTGACTGTGTGGATCACAATAAATGTGGAAGATTCTGAAAGAGATGGGAATCCCAGACCACCTGACCTGCCTCTTGAGAAACCTTTATGTAGGTCAGGAATTAGAACTGGACATGGAACAACAGACTGGTTCCAAATCGGAAAAGGAGTACGTCAAGGCTGTATATTGTCACCCTGCTTATTTAACTTATATGCAGAGTTCAGTTCAGTCGCTCAGTTGTGTCCAACTCTTTGCGACTCCATGAATCGCAGCACACCAGGCCTCCCTGTCCATCACCATCTCCCGGAGTTCACTCAGACTCATGTCCATTGAGTCAGTGATGGCATCCAGCCATCTCATCCTTGGTCGTCTTCTTCTCCTCCTGCCCCCAATCCCTCCCATCATCAGAGTCTTTTCCAATGAGTCAACTCTTCACATGAGGTGGCCAAAGTACTGAAGCTTCAGCTTTAGCATCATTCCTTCCAAAGAAATCCCAGGGTTGATCTCCTTCAGAATGGACTGGTTGGATCTCCTTGCAGTCTAAGGGACTTTCAAGAGTCTTCTCCAATACCACAGTTCAAAAGCATCAATTCTTCAGCGCCCAGCCTTCTTCACGAGTACATCATGAGAAACCGTGGGCTGGAAGAAGCACAAGTTGCAATCAAGATTGCCAGGACAAATATCCATAACCTCAGATAATCAGATGATACCACCATGATGGTAGAAAGTGAAGAGGAACTAAAGAGCATCTTGATGAAAGTGAAAAAGTTGGCTTAAAGCTCAACATTCAGAAAACTAAGATCATGGTATCCAGTCCCATCACTTCATGGCAAATAGATGGGAGAACAGTGGAAATAGTGGCTGACTTTATTTTCTGCGCTCCAAAATCATTGCAGATGGTGATTGCAGCCATGATATTAAAGGATGCTTATTCCTTGGAAGGAAAGTTATGCTCAACCTAGACAGCATATTAAAAAGCAGAGTCATTACTTTGCCAACAAAGGTCCGTCTAGTCAAGGCTATGGTTTTTACAGTTGTCATGTATGGATGTTCAGTTGGACTATAAGAAAGCTGTGCACAGAAAAATTGATGCTTTTGAACTGTGGTGTTGGAGAAGACTCTTGAGAGTCCCTTGGACAGCAAGGAGATCCAGCCAGTCCATTCTAAGAGAAATCAGTCCTGGGTGTTCATTGGAAGGACTGATGTTGAAGCTGAAACTCCATTTTGGCCACCTGATGCGAAGAGCTGACTGATTTGAAAAGACCTTGATGTTGGGAAAGATTGAAGGCAGGAGAAGAAGGAGATGACAGAGGATGAGATGGTTAGATGGCATCACCAACCAAATGGACGTGTGTTTGAGAAGGAAATGGCTACCTACTCAAGTATTCTTGGCTAGAGAATTCTATGGATAGAGGAGCCTGGCAGGCTACAATCCATGGTATCACAAAGAGTTGGATTTGACTGATCAGCTTACACAAATTAGTTTATGAAATAGATATTCAGTATTTTCTCTGATTTTTTATTGGCTTAACTGAATATATTTTCAATATACTCTTTAATAATTCCATGACTATCTATCAAATAGGCCTACAGAAACTGACTGTGTATTCTTTATTTGAATAAGCATGAATAAATTGCCTTCTGAAAGTCTGCAGCAATACATATACTGTTGAATTTGATGGTAAAGAAAACACATTGTCTGAAAATAACATTTTATCTCTTTTTAAAACAATCTTACTCTATTTTTGCCTTGTCATATTGACTATTACTAGGACATATTAAAATTATACCAGTGATTGTGGGTTTCCATATTTTTTCCCTAATTTTAATAGTAATACTCTTAAGAGTTTCCACATTAGGTACCATGTTTACTGTTGATTTTTAAGATATATCTTTTTCTCATAATAAGAATTTTTTTCTCTAATTTTAAATGCAGAAGAGTTTTAAACTTAATCAGAAATGAGTGTTGAAATTATCAAATACCTTTTTATATCTGAGGTGATTACATTAATCTATTAATGCAGTAAAGCACGTACATGGTTTTTCCTATCATCAGTTATCCTTGTAATCCTAAATCAAAAATTTAAAATCATACCAAAGAACTCTTTCAGTATGATGCTGTATTGAATAACTTACATTTCATTTAGAATTTTTTTTAATATTTACTTATTTGGCTGAGCCAGGTCTTACTTGTAGCATGTGGGATATCTAGTTCCCTGACTAGGAATTGAACCCTGGCCCTCAGCATCAGGAGCACAGAGTCTTAGCCACTGGACCACCAGGGAAGTCCCTCATTTAGAATATTTTTATGTTCATACATCAGTTTGGTTTATAGCATTCTGTCATATTAAATATTTTACTAGATTGCATGTTAGAGGTATGGTAATCTCATGTGATAAAGTATTTATCTGCTCTGAATATTTAAAATTAAAGATAACATTATTATTTAAAAGTTTGGTTGAATTCTCAATCCTATACAATCATCCCTCCACATGTGCCTGTGTGTGCTAAGTCACTTCAGTATGTCTGACTCTTTGTGACCCTATGGACTATAGCCCACCAGGCTCTTCTGTCCATGGGATTCTCCAGGCCAGAATACTAGAGTAGGTCGCCAGCCCTTCTCTGGGGGATCTTCCTGACCCAGGGATCGAACCTACGTCTCTCATGTCTCCTGCATTAGCAGGCAGCTCTTTACTTCTGTTGCCACCTGAGAAGTCCCAACCCTCCATATCCGAAGGAAATTGGTTCTAAGACAGATCTAAGGACCCCAAAATCCATGAATGTTCAAGTCTCTTGTGGAATAAGGTGAACATTTGCATATACACATACACTCTTCTATACACTTTAAATCATCTCTGAAAAGAAAGTGAAAGTGGCTCAGTCATGTCTGCCTCTTTGCGACCCTATGGACTGTAGCCAGGCTCCTCTGTTCATGGAATACTTTAGGCAAGAATACTGGAGTGGGTTGTCATTTCCTTCTCCAGAGTTCAAACCCAGGTTTCCCGCATTGCAGGCAAATTCTTTACCATTTGAGCCACCAGGGAAGCCCAACAAATCATCTCTAGATTATTTATAATACCTAATAGAATGTAAGTACTATCTAAATATTATTATCAGTGTGTGGCAAATTCAAATTGCAATAATTTTATATGGAGTATAACCTATAAAATACTGAATCATTAAGCTATACACCAAAAGCTAATATAATATTGTAAATCAATCAGACTTCAGTCAGAAAGAGGAAAAAAACAAAAACTGTATCAGTAACACCTACAATTACATCCAGAATAATGGCTATTCTGGAAATGTCAAGAACCAATTTATAAGGAAAAGCTATGAGGCTTTTGGAGGTAAGAGATGGTAAGATATATAAAGAATTATCTTACATAGCAGTAACTTTTGGTAATGGCCAGATCAAAGAAGTGTCTCATGATTAGTTATTAAAAGTAGTTTCAGAGATTATTGAATAACAGTAATACTGGTCATTTTAACTTTTCATTGAATTGTCAAATAATCTGTGAATACATATGGATTAATGAGATATTGAGAGTACAAGCAGTTGGAAAAAGAACACACAATAATTTGTCATATAGCAAATTTAACCTTCATTTGTGAACAATATATTCCTAGAAAGCAAAAGGACATGTCAGTTGAAATTGTCTCCCATGAATCAAGCCACAATAAACTGAAATTCATCTCCAATGTTTCTAAAGATGCCATGTAATTTTGTAAAGATTCTCAAAATGAGCAGGTTGTCTTATTCACTAAGCCACCTTCCAGAACTAATACTTTGTAAGTTTAATTCCTCCTAAAATAAATAGGGATCAACAAACATAAGATAAATTAAGAACATATTACCTATATATATATATTTTTAGAAAGCTAGTAATAATTATTAAGTATTTTACAAACTGTGGAAAATTCTTAAAGAGGTGAGAAAACCAGGTCACCTCACCTGTCTCTTAAGAAACCTGGATGCGGGTCAAGAAGCAAGTGTTAGAATCTGACATGGAACAATGGACTGGTTCAAAATTGGGAAAGGAGTACAATGAGGCTGTATATTGTCACCCTGCTTATTTAACTTATATGCAGAGTACAACATGCAAAATGACAAGCCAGAATTAAGACTGCCGGAGAAATATCAACAACCTCAGATATGCAGACAATACCACTCTAAAGGCAGAAAGTGAAGAGGAACCAAAGAGTCTCTTGATGAAGGTGAAAGAGAAGAGTTAAAAAAGTTGGCTTAGAACTCAACATTCAAAAAATTAAGATTATGGCATGTGTTCCCACCACTTCATGGCAAATACATGGAGTAAAAGTGGAAACAGTGACAGATTTTAATTTCTTGGGCTCCAAAATCACTTTGGACAGTGGCTGCAGTCATGAAATCCAAAGATACTTGCTCTTTGGAAGGAAATCTATGACAAATCTAGGCAGCATATTAAAAAGCAGAGACATCACTTTGCCAACAAAGATCCATCTAGTCAAAGCTATGATTTTTCCAGTAGTCATGTATGGATGTGAGAGTTGGACCATAAAGAAGGCTGAGTGCCTAAGAACTGATGTTTTTGAACTATGGTGCTTGAGAAGGCTTTTAAGAGTCCCTTGGACAGCAACGAGATCAAACCAGTCAATCCTAAAGGAAACTAATCCTATATTTTAAGGACTGATGCTGAAGCTGTAATTCCAATACTTTGGCCATCTGATGCAGAGCCGACTCATTGAAAAAGATGCCGATGTTGGGAAAGATTGAAGGCAAGAGGAGAAAGGGCTAACAGAGGACAATATAGTTAGATAACATCACTGACTCAATGGACTTGAATCTGAGCAAACTCCGAGAGATAGTGGAGGAGAGATGAGCCTTGCATGCTGTATTCCATGGGGTTGTGGAGAGTCAGACATGACTTAATGACTGAACAATTAGGATTATCTTATATAAAGTATTTTTATG
>SJXQ01003475.1:0-48568 GCA_006408695.1 Aepyceros melampus
AAAAAAAAACCCACAACTTTATAGATAGATGCACACATAGATTTGGTGTTTCTGTTTTGTATTGTTAATCTACTTCTCAATTTAAATGGTAAATCCTAATTATCTCAGCTTGAAGAAAGCATTTTAGTGGCTGACAGGCTAGAATAGTATTGTGTATGTGTTCAATAGTTTCAGTCATGTACTCTTTGTGACCCCATAGATGGTAGCCTGCCAGGCCCCTCTGCCCATAGAATTCTCCAGGCAAGAATACTGGAGTGGGTTGCCAAGCCCTCCTCCAGGGGATCTTCCTGACCTGGGAATTGAACCCACGTCTCCTGCATCTCCTGAATTGGAGGCAGATTCTTTACCACTGAGCCACTGAGGAAGCCAAATCCAAATTCCATGTGAAAATTTAAATTTGAAAAAAAAGAAAACTAATGAGATTACATATTCTCATTAATTTTCTGTTTTTTTTAATATAAATTTTATGTGGAATTTGGAAACAGCTGATTTGTGTTTGTAAAGCAACATAAAATTGAAAAATGTTTAAGAAGAGTAAAATATAAAGTTATTCTCTAAAGGACAATGTGTCTTTCTGTGTATTTAATTCTTTATTTCCCCTCTATTACTGTAAGAGTTTTTTTTTTTTTTTGGAAGTAAATCCTGAATATTCTTATTAATTTTATTAATAAGTATTTTATTTTATTTCCTTTAAATGAGCATAATTATAACATCATTATAAGAATTAAATTTCATACATGTAAAAAATGTTATGGAATCATTATCTCATAGAAAATACTCATTATGTGTGAGTTATTATTGTGGTCACTGAGGGTCGGACACAACTGAGCGACTTGACTTTCACTTTTCACTTTCATGCATTGGAGAAGGCAATGGCACCCCACTCCAGTACTCTTGCCTGGAAAATCCTATGGACAGAGGAGCCTGGTAGGCTGCAGTCCATGGGGTCGCTAAGAGTTGGACACAACTGAGCGACTTCACTTCACTATTATTCTTAGTACTTACTAAATAAAAATAATTTTATAACTTTTTACCTTACCAAGTGCAAAGTGTATTATTAATCTCTAGGTCCATTCCTGTTGGATAACACATTTGATAGTACTCTGATGGCTAGAATTTTTGAAGTCAATCTTTTTCTATGATCCATAATAATAATAATACCCATTCATTTTCTAATATCTTGAGTTAATTCTCCATCTTTGATTCTTCACTATTTATTAGGAAAAAAAGGAGTCTTGGCAAGATCATTTAATCATTTTTCAAAATTTTAAATGAAAAACATCAGGAAAGGAAAATACACATATGTAATTGACAGAAGTCTTAGATTATTCAGACAGTACTAAAATGGTTTAGAATAATTAATTTGGATGAATAATCCATCATTAGGGAAAATGAAGGCCAGAGGGTAAGGAGAACATCTCTATTACTATCATGAATAACATCAACAAAAGCAACCAAAATTAACAGTGTATGGTCACTGGACTAGGCTCTCTGCTCCATTAGGTATATGTGTCTTATTCATTCGAGTGTCCATTTAATATAGAAAATATTATCACTGGTGGCATTTTGCGGTATTGAACAACCTGCTGCTGCTAAGTCACTTCAGTCATGTTCAACTCTGTGTGACCCCATAGATGGCAGCCGACCAGGCTCCCCTATCCCTAGGATTCTCCAGGCAAGAACACTGGAGTGGGTTTCCATTTCCTTCTCCAATGTATGAAAGTGAAAAGTGAAAGTCAAGTCGCTCAGTCGTGTCCAACTCTTCGTGACCCCATGGAGACAGCCTACCAGGCTCCTCCATCCATGGGATTTTCCAGGCAAGAGTCCTGGAGTGGGTTGTCATTGACTTCTCCGGTTGAACAACCTAAGTTTATATAATTAGTACATCTCAAATATAAGTCCAATCTCTTGATTTAAAAATGAAGTTTTCCTCACAATACTAAAGTTCTTCCAAATCTTATAATTTATTTCAGTATTGCAAATAATATTTACCTTGCTTTCATCATAAATTATAAAAACATCACTTTTAAATATCTATTTTAAAAGCATCTACTTCTGCTTCATTGAATATGCTACAACCTTTGACTGTGTGGATCACAACAAAATGTGGAAAATTCTTAAAGAGATAGGAATACCAGACCACCTTACCTGTCTCCTGAGAAACCTGTATGCAGGTCAAGAAGCAACTGTTAGAATCAGACATGGAACAATGAACTGGTTCAAAATTGAGAAAGGAGTATGTCAAGGCTGTATATTGTCACTCTACTTATTTATACAGAGTACATCATGTGAAATGTAAGGCTGGATGAAGCATAAGCTGTAATCAAAATTGCCCAAAGAAATATCAATAGCCTCAGATATGCAGATGACACCACCCTTATGGCAGAAAGTGAAAGAGCCTCTTGATGTAAGTGAAAGGGGAGAGTGAAAAAATTGGCTTAAAGCTCAACATTCAGAAAACGAAGATCATGGCAACTGGTCCCATCACTTCATGGCAGATAGATGGGGAAACAGTGGCTGACGTTATTTTTAGGGGGCTCCAAAATCACTGCAGATGCCCATGAAATTAAAAAAATGTTTACTCCTTGGAAGAAAAGTTATAACCAATCTAGATAGCATATTGAAAAGCAGAGACATTACTTGCCAACAAAGGTCCATCTAATCAAGGCTATGGTTTTTCCAGTAGTCATGTATGGATATGAGAGTTGGACTGTGAAGAAAGCTGATCACCAAAGAATTGATAGTTTTGAATTGTGGTGTTGAGTTCTGTTGGACTGCAAGGAGATCCAACCAGTCCATCCTAGGGAGATCAGTCCTGAGTGTTCACTAGAAGGACTAATGTTGAAATTCCAATATTTGGCCACCTGATGCGAAGAACTGACTCATTTGAAAAGACCCCGATGCTGGGAAAGATTGAAGGCAGGAGGAGAGGGGATGACAGAGGATGAGATGTTTGGATGGCATCACTGACTCAGTGGACATGAGTCTGGGTAAACTCTGGAAGTTGGTGATGGACAGGCAGGCCTGGCATGCTGCAGTCCATGCGGGTCACATGACATGGACTGATTCAAACATGACTGAGCAACTGAACTGAACTGAATTGATAGAGGTGTGTGTTTTTGAACGAGAAATATTGGGGGAAAACCATTTGGCATTAGAAGTTTGAATAACTCTGATTTGGTTTATTATTACCAGTAAAAGAGCAGTGTCCTTGTCTGTCTTTATAATATGTGCCAAAAGCAACTCCTTGCAGTCTTAAAGCCCTCACTGAATAAAAAGCAATATGAACAGACTTCACAAACCTCATAGAGGAACTGAGAAAGTAATAGCTTCAGCAGTGAAATTCTTGCTTCATTTCTCATGACTATAAGTGAGCCACATCTTCTTGCATCCTAGCAGATATACTACCTATTACATTGCCTATAATTAATTTTAATATTTTCAACACAGACAACAATATTTATGTATTGTTGGCTACTAACTTTAAGCTCTCTGTCTTAAGGGACAGTGTGTGTTTGTTTGTTTTGTTTTGAAGCACTCAAACATGAAATCAGCAATCTGTGGTGGTTAGTTCACATTTGAAAAACAGTAATAAGGTACTCACACTCTGGAAGTGATCAGTACAACTGCTTCAACTAACCTTAATTGCACCTTCATGATAAGTTCATTAATTAGCATGAGCAGTATTAGAAACAGCTTTTCATTAATAAAGTGAGCAGCATTCAAACTCATAAATTAGATAGATATATTTTATAAGTGCTATCATAATTGGGTAATCGATGTCTAAGACCCTGGTGAGCACAGTTGACCAACACTGTTTTGGGGAGCAGCCCTTACCTCTCTTAAGACTCCAGTTGAGACTGTGGTTCTACCAATTACAGCAGATTTTATCCCTCAGGTCTCACTTACAAAATAACTGATGAAAAATCTAGAATATCATTTCATCTACTTCCAGTGAACCTTTGTATGAAGGTATATCACAGTGTCTAAAAGAGTTTTCTTGGACTCCATCAAGCTGAGAAAAAGGGCTGTCTTCCTATTTCTGTCTGAATGATGAATGAAGAGATGATTTTTGTAGGTGTGAACTACCTTAGCATGAAACTTTCGTTTGGTGTTAAAGTTGTTTTGGAATTTCTAGATCTCTCATCTATCTTCAATCATAAGAGCTAATGTTTGACTGATTTCCTTTAGGATTGACTGGTTGGATCTCTTTGCAGTCCAAGGGACTCTCAAGAGTCTTCTCCAGCATCACAATTCAAAAGCATCAGGTCTTCAGTGCTCAGCATTTTTTATGGTCCAACTCTCACATCCACGTGTGACTATTGGAAAAACCAAAGCTTTGACTGTACAGAGCTTTGTCAGCAAAATGACATCTCTGCTTTTTAATATGCTCTCTAGGTTTGCCATAGCTTTCCTTCCCAAGAGCAAATGCCTTAATTTTGTGGCTGCAGTCACTGTCTGAAGTGATTTTGCAGGCAAAGGAGGTGAAATCTGTCACTGCTTCCCGTTTTTCCCTTTCTATTAGCCATGAGGTGGTGGGACTGGATGCCGTGATCTTAGGGATCTTCTTTTCACAGCTCTCCTCTGCTGCTTCACTTCCATGCTGGCTTCTCCAGTTCACCACACATCACAGTCCCTGCAGAGAAGCCTTCTTTAACTCACGAAGGCTTATCCTGTCCATCCCACTCATTTGTAAGGCTTGTTTCAGTTTTCTAGTCACTTAGAAATTTAAGGTCCAGCCTTTCGGGTCCAAATGTTGGCAACTTCTAAAGCTCCACAAGCACGTCAAAATACTAGTGTGGAGACTGAAAATACCAGCTGAAATATCTAGATTTTTAAAAATGTATGTTCTTTGGGTAAAAGCATGCTTATAATCTTATCCAGGAGCTTGCCGTGTTAGATTCCCCTTTTTTCCTCTGTTTTAATAAGTTCCTTTTATCTGTGTTCTGTCCAGCGATATTTCATCAAAGGAAAATAGCTCCCTTTTCTCCACCTATAGTTCTTGATCAGAACTTTAACTGGTACTAGTCCCTTTGATATGACTTATGTACAGATGGAAACATCTTTCCTTACATGGAAAAGTTGAAGATCAGTATCATGATCCAGGAAAAGGTGTGTTTTCACAACTTGTATATAGTCTGTGGTCACTTAGTAAGAAGGGCTTGGTACAAATTAAGGTGCCAAAATATTTCACAAGAAAATATATTCATATATTTTTTTCCATTCAATACTTAATCAAGATACTATATATGGAATGTAGAATATCTCTATTAGAATATTCAGTTCAGTCATTCAGTCGTGTCTGACTCGGCAAGCTCGTGAACCGCAGCATACCAAGCCTCCTTGTCCATCACCAACTCCTGGAGTTCACCCAAACCCTTGTCCATCGAGTTGGTGATGCCATCCAACCATCTCATCCTCTGTCGTCCCCTTCTCCTCCTGCCCTCAATCTTTCCCAGCATCAAGATCTTTTCTAATGAGTGAACTCTTCGCATCAGGTGGCCAAAGTATTGGAGTTTCAGCTTCAACATCAGTCCTTCCAATGAACACCCAGGACGGATCTCTTAAGATGGATTGGTTGGATCTCCTTGAAGTCCAAGGGACTCTCAAGAGTCTTCTCCAACACCACAGTTCAAAAGCATCAATTATATGGAATAGCTATGTATAGCTGGTTAGCATATTCTCCTAATTAGATTATATTCCTATACTTTATAGGAAGTAATCAATGTTTGCTTCTCTAATCAATTCACTTTAAGGATTACTTAAACTTTCTATTATCTAACATTTTTCAGAGGTATAATTATATATATATATATATATATATATAATGTTTTCTGCAGCCTGGGTCATATAATCATTTAGAATATTGAGCAATATCATGAGCTACACTGAAGTCCACAAATGTTATAATATACAAGAGTGTCACTAACAGGTTATAGGTAAGGGAAAAAAAAAAAAAAAAACAGGCAAAAGCAGTAGCTTTAGTGTCCAAGTTTCATTTTCAGCTTTAGCAATTACTGGCCAGGTGTCCTTGGGCATCTGACCTTGGATATCTATCCTTGGGTTGCTGTGAGAATTAAAGAAAAATAACATGAAAAGACAACTAAGTCTTTTTGTGGAATACAGTGAATGTTTACAAATGTACCTTACCATCTTTTATTATTGGGGTTTATTTTTTGAAAGACATAATGATCTAAAAAATTGTGCTTCACTCTCAAAGGATTTTCTAAATGAATGCAAATTCTCAGAGAAAATTTTGACTTGTTGATGGTTTTGAACAGAAAAACCAATTGATTAATTGCTTAGAAAAATAGGACTATCAAATGTATAGTATTCATAGTATAAAAAACCTTGGTGTGAATACATTATAAAGAAGCATATTTTTAAATAGAACAAAACTAGTTACCTGGAGGAAAGAATTCCTTCATATGAATAGATCCTGAAAACAAAAAATTAAGAGCAATCTCCCCAAACTGACAAAAGTACAAAAGCTAAAATATGAACTATGTCTGAAAGGAACAATTAATTTTATGGGAAAATTCACAGCAGATTTGATTCAGGATAACTTTTCACTACTTAATAAGAGTTAAGAATACTCTTTTTCACTATAAAGCTGGTGTCCTATTTTCAACTGATTTATAATATGCAGACACTTTTTAAAAATATTAGGTCATTTCAAATTTTGTTGTTAAAATAACATACATCACTTTTAAAAATGTTCAAATTCAAATTTTATTGTGGGTGGTTGAACAATATTCTTTGTCTTACATAAAACAATGAGAGGATACAGAAATGTCAGCAGCTCCCCGGCCTCCAAGATATCTTTCAGGGGATGCAATCTATCATATGTGTTTATTGAAAATGTTAAACTTACTCAAAGAAAAGTGTAAGATTTTTCCTTGACTTCTCAATATGAAGGTTGACCAAGAAGCTTCATGCAGCATAACTAAACTCCAGACAGATTTCCTCCAGATTCTATACTTCCTACTTACCTCACCTCCCTTTTCTTAGAGCATTTACTTAAGAACAGCACAACACTGTAAATTTCCTCTCCTCCTCTGAGATGTAAATCTTTAAAAAGTCTCTTCTCAGTTTTACAACCCAGAATGTCTTTCTCAAGGACCTAGGGACCATCTTTAAAACAGTAAATATGAAGAGAGGTGACAGCTATATCTTCCAGTTTCCTGGGAGGGTAGGAGACTAAATTTGGAGGGCATTTTGCTCCAAGCTGTGAAATGACTTTATGTCATGAAGACACAAGAAGTTTATTTTTCTTGTGAGTTAGGCCAATTAGCCAAAACAGAGGGCCAAGACCATATCCTCACTCTAGTGTTTAATAAGCACTCCATCCTTTGTTTCAGAGGAGTTGAGTTCAACCTGAGTTCTGGCTTCTCCCCTAAAGTAACAGCTTTCAAAACATTCATTTTTGCCAGCATGATTTTTGTCCTGTGCAATTTTTTCTTTGACAAGTGTTAGTGCTAAAACAAAAATTAGGCAATAGAAAGAGAGAGGAAAAAAAATGCACTATTTTTGTGTGGTATATTCAAACATGTTCTCACTGATAATGAAGTGTCTGAAGACATACCTGAAGGAAAGGACTGATATAGATATATAGATAACATAGAAACTAAGTATATGGATATACGATTGAGTATATAGATATATAATATATACACGGATATGAATATATGAATTAGATAGAAATAAAAGAAATAGCAGTGTGAAAAATCCTTGATGTGTCATTGGACTTGAAAAGTCTGAGAAACATCAGGAAACTTTTTCCTCTATAGGATAGCATTATGCATGAGGTCTTTTGAAAGTCAATTTCCTTCTTGCTCAGATGAAAAACTGAGGCTCAGAATAATTGATGTCTTCTGTAGATAACTGAAGATTTTTTAATTCAGAAAGCTATCAATACTCAGTCAATGTGGTTTGTTTTGTTGATGAGTATTTCTCTTTAATAAAAATGCTAAGGAATTAGCAACTAGAGAATCAAATCAGTTCACATTAGAAAATATAAGCATTAAAAGCAAATGAGAAAATTTATGAAAATTCTTCAGGGGTAAATTATAATACAAAGATATCATTAGTAACGAAAACTGAAAACAAACTGGATATGAATTCTATAGATTTTGAAAAAGGAAGTTTCAGTTATTAACCAAGATTCCTTGGGAGAAAACTGGTTCATGCAGTATTTGTTTGAAAATGCCTTCAATAACATTAATTATAAAATAGAGAAAGAAGCCTAAGAGTAATCAGATGACCACATGCTTCAAATATGGCAATAGTAGGAATATAGGATCCTGGCTGTGTCACTTGTCACGTAAGTGTTTTTGTTGTTGTGGTTCAGTCACTCAGTCATGTCCATCTCTGCTATCCCAAGGACTGCATCATGCCAGGTTTCCCTGTCTGTAACTATATCTCAGAGATTGCTCAAACTCATGTCCATTGGGTCGGTGATGCCATGCAACCATCTCATCCGCGGTCGCCCTCCTCTCCTCTTTTCTTTGATCTTTCCTAGCACCAGGGTCTTTTCCAATGAGTTGGCTCTTCGCATCAGCTGGTCTCTGGCTGTGGTTTCTGGGAAGCCTCTTTTTCTGCCATGACCACTTCTTCAGGCCACCACCCCCATTTATCCCACCACCACCATTTTTTAATATTCTTTAATTATTTTCTGCTTTTCATCTCATGCTGAACTCTACCGTGGGTATTTGCAGATCTCTTCTATACCTGGGAAGAAAATTTAATGGTGAAGGAGACATCTCTGGATCATTTTTAGCAACCCATGCACTGCTAACAATTTTTTTTCTCTATTGCAGTGATTCCATGTTAGCACAGAACATTCAACAAAGATTATTTTTTTCTGAGGTTCCAGGCAGGGCCTGGGATAAATATTTCATCTATCCACAAATTCTCACATCTGTGAGTTTCTACCTCCCTATGGGTAATTACTGTGTGGTGGTGGTCGAGGCTGGCAAGGAGGGGAGTTCCACATTGGTGATTAAACTCTATTTCCTCTCTAAATCTTCATCTACATAACTACTGGAAAAACCATAGTTTTGATTACATGGACTTTGATCAGTAAAGTGATGTCTCTGCTCTTTAATACGCTGTTCAGTTTTGTCATAACTTTCCCGCCCAAGGAGCAAGCATCTTTAAATTCCATGGCTGAAATCACTGTCCACAGTGATTTTGGAATCCAAGAAAATAAAATCAGTTGCTTCTTCCACTTCCACTTTTCCCCTTTTATTTGCCATAGTGTGATGGCACTGGATGCTACGATCTTAGTTTTTTAACATTTAGTTTCAAGTCAGCTTTTCCACTCTCTTATTTAACCCTCATCAAGAGTCTCTTAAACAATTTCATGTTTCTAAATTTGACCCCTAATTTTTCTCTCTCCAGCAGTGGATTATTAGAAAATTAATTTCAGCCATCCTGTCATTTAACCTGTAAAAAAATCAGAATATATCTCTAAAAACTCAGGACTTTTACAAAATTACGTGTTCTGTATATCATTCTCAGAGCTAAAACAAAAATGCCTTAATATCATATGTATTTAAAGTTCAAATTTCCCTATTGTCTCAAAATTTGTTTCAATTTGTTTGTTTTGAAATCAAGATACATATAATATTCACACATTGAAACTGGTTATGTCTCTTTAATATATTGCGATCTATAATCTGTGTGTGTGTGTCTTCTTTAAGAATTCAGGCTTTCTTTAAGTCAAAGTGTAATTAAGGCTAATATTCTATCCTATTCTACCCATTGCAGCTGCTAATGAGATGTCTTTTGGAAAGGAAGTGAGTAATTAATTGGTCTCTAGGCTTTGATAGAGATTGGAGAGGTAGTGGATGACTTCTTCTGCACTAGATGGGAAAAGCTCAAGAGAGGGGGCGTGGTCCTGAAAAGGCAGTTTGGAGCCCTGGTGAAGCAGTCAGTCAGACTTAGCAGTAAATCAATAAAGGTAAATTGTTTGCAGCTGTTCATAGAGTTCTTCTCGATAAACAAGATTTTGCCATTAGAGATTACAGAATAAGAGGCTGCTACAAAATAGTCTATGGTTCTCACCAGATAATCCCAAATGAGGTAATCATTTCACTCGCACCCTCTGATCCTATCATGTTAAACCCTTAAAAAGAATTTTGTGGTATATAGCCATGATTGAAGTCACTTTCCAAAACTCAGATATATCGTACCGAGTTTTCTCTCTCTCTCTCTCTCTCTCTCTCTTTTTTTTTGAAGTAATAAAGCAATAGAAATAAAATCAATATGGAAAGAACAATGATGTTCATGTGCAGATGTTAATTGAAAGAACTCTAAAATGTAAATATTCCAATCTGTGGGAAAGCAATTGTACAAACACATCCGTTCCAGAAAATCATTTTGGATGGCTGGGAGAACTCAGCCGATTAAGAGGGATGTGATTAAATTTAGCCAGAATACTAATAATTCAAGAAAGAAGGCAGAAATGTGCAGACTGTGAATTGAATGAGAATTTCCAGCACGTTAATGTGCATGGATAAACCTGAGTTCCCAACATCCAGATGAACAAATGACTGTGAGGTGTAAAGCTGTAAAAGAATTAGAAACATTTCAGCAGTAGGAAGAGAGATGACAAAAGCTGGAAGTCAAACACTTCACCCAAGGAGGCCATAACCATTTGCCATGGTCTAAATATACCACAGAGAGATCAGAAAACATCTGACTCTGACAATAACTACTGAGTGCACTTGGGCAAATCATTTGACTTCTCTGAGCCAAGCTTCTATTTTTCCTTTGGTGAAATGACTCAGAAATAACTACCTGGAAGCAGTGTTGTGAATAGTAAATTATAAAATATCGGCAAATGGTCTATCACAATGCTTGTGACTTGTTTACAAAAGAATGACAAGTTTTCTTCATGTACAATATTAGATTCTCCAGATTGTACAGCTCTTCAAGCTCAGCTGTTCTGATCACAATGCTTGAAATTTGGAATGGAAGCCATCATTAATATTATTATTATTTTTAAACCTCTGTGACTTCTCTGCCAAGGATTCATTCAGTTGATAATTACATGCTTCTAATGATGGAGAGTCCATTTTCTTTTGAGTTTCACCAAAGTGCTTTCAAAGACACAGTCACTTCTTGTGAAACTGGACTCTTGCTTCTGTTTCATTCTGAGTTAGGAACTGCTTTTGCTTTCTGGCTAAGCATATTAAATTAGAATATAAGTCATTGCCCTTTGGTAGACTGGATCGTATATTTTTATTGAAGAAGGTGGAGACAAGTGCATTTTAAAATCATTACCAACACAATGTCCAATGTATAATATGTCTTCCTTAAATGTTTGCTATTGTTGCTAAAGATGTTCATAAATCATTTCTGATTTCTGTACTTATGACAATCATTTGAAGCTATTTCAAAGTTTTGTATAAAATTCTCCCTTCTGTTGTGTCTTCAAAATATACAGCTGGCCACCATTACTCAGACATGCCTCTGTGGCCTGTGTGTTTTGTATTATTGCTCTTTATTTATTTCTCTGCCTACTCATCTGTTTTCCTGGCTGTGACTTTTAGCCTCCTCATTTGTCTAAGTAAGTGTTCTCCTTGGCTGCTTCCCTTCTATCATTTCTATTGTTTCCTGCTTTCTGGTCACTTTGTTTGATGGCATCTGTGCAACACTTCACACTCATTAATATCTTCCACAAGTTGTTTAATGATAGAGGAACCCTGTTGAGTGTCTGCATAGTTAAGAAAGAAGCTTGTCCAGTTTTTGATAAAAACCTGTACACAGATTATTCTTAAGAAACTGTCAGAAATTAATGACAAGGAAATAAAGGCAGATGCAAATACTCAGTAATTTCTTTGAAATGTGGTGTGTGTGTGTGGTGTGTGAAAGAGAGAAAGAGAAAGAGAGAGATTTAACTAGCTCAGTGAAGAATATTCAGGTACATAGACAAAATGCACTTATGAGAAATGGATCATCTAAGTATTACTAATGCTTAATACTCTTTTGTTTGTGGTGTGTGTGTGTGGTGTGTGAAAGAGAGAAAGAGAAAGAGAGAGATTTAACTAGCTCAGTGAAGAATATTCAGGTACATAGACAAAATGCACTTATGAGAAATGGATCATCTAAGTATTACTAATGCTTAATACTGTTTTGTTAAAACATGCCAATGATAACTATTATTGGAGAAAACATTTAGATAAGCTTAAATATGCAAACTGTCTAGTTTCTTTATTGTATGTGCCTAATATATTTCAGATCAAAAGTCTCTATTATTTTATAAGATACATACATACTTGACTGCTTAGTGATAAAAGGAATGTTCCAAAATAAGCTTGTATATCTTGTTCAATGCTTAGTTCTGACAAGGGATAAAGACAGTAATCCAAAGTGAAGTTGTTCAAGATGACCAACTTGTCACCCTTTGACCTCAACGATTCAGGCTGTTTTCTTTTTGCCTGTCTATAGCTACTGCTGACTTTCTTATCCTAGAATTTTCTGTTGGAGAAGATGTTTAAAATCAAATGCTCACAAACTAAGGAGTTTATGCAATAGTTATAACTTGTGGAGTAAAAAATATATATATAAAAGATCATTTACAGTTCAATCAAGGTTTCTGCAGGTGAGGTGGCTGTTAGGCAGATGAAGAACATGTCAGCTAATATTAAGAATGACATAAAGAGTGTGTTCACCCATAACTTGAAGTCAGAGCACAAAGGATAACATAAAATCCTTTCATATGGAAATTCAACCCCGAAGTGGGAATCTTGGTGGGAGGCCAGGGATTTATTTCACCCACCACTTCCCCCGGGGTGAACTGAAGTGTGAAAGGAGCTCTAGGTTCACTCTGATTTTCCTCCTCCTAAAATGGTAACTGTTCTCTAAGTTTTCAAATGTCTTTGTTGTTCAGACAAGAACAAGAATTAAATTTTCTTAAATTTCCTGTCTTGAAAGAGTGCCTGGTTACTTTGAAAATCCTCAGCAGTTCTTTCTTCCTCCTTATAAAATAAAAACTTTTTTCTTCCATATTTAACTTTGTTTTTCCCATTGTTTTAGTTAACAGTAAAAGGCAGACTTTTAGGCACCTCAGCAGATAAGAATATTTACAAACTATCTTGTTGTTGAAATAACAAAAGTGAGTCCAACACATCTTCATTACTCCATTACTTCGTTACTCCACTAGTCCCAAACTCACATACATATACACCAAGGACTCATTGGGTACCAATATTTAGATAAGTGAACTTTATTCTACTTGTCTACTTTATTCTACTTTGTCTATTTGTAAGGATACTACTTACATTTCAGTTGGGACTGGTTGCCTAGGACAAGGTCCTTCTTCTGGACCCTAGGAGTGCTTGTCCTACTAACAGTGATTGAAGTTTATTGGCTCCATTAATTCTAATCTCTGGAGTTTGCACCAAGGGACCAAGGGGGATGTTGTCTTTCTAAATCTTTGCTTGTCATGAGCAGAGATCACATAGAACACACACTGGGCACACATTCTAAAGAGTTTATTCCAAATCAGCTCATCTGCTCAGAATAATGTTTACACAAAGGTCTTTTTGTTTTAACTGGCCATAGATATTTTTTGGTTATTATCATCATACT
The DNA here is from genome assembly GCA_006408695.1 of Aepyceros melampus. NCBI lineage: Eukaryota > Metazoa > Chordata > Mammalia > Artiodactyla > Bovidae > Aepyceros > Aepyceros melampus. The sequence continues at coordinate 13,600 of SJXQ01003475.1, forward strand.
AATTGAGTATGGAGGAAAATAGACAATATTAAAAATTAAATCCCATTTATGTGCTTTCCAAGGGTAATTAAATCATCTAGGCAAGTATTCATATGCCAGATAGGGAAAAGACAATGGACTACAGAAAATATCTGGCCTGTTGATAATTTTCTATAAATCTATTCCATCCTCTTTCACACCTCTCTTATATTATTTAATTTAAAATAAGCCAGATCTGAGTAACTGAGTTTTGGCCATGGAGAAGTCCTGTTCAGATTTATCTTGCCCTGGTGACTACATGTAGGAAATATCTTTATTTCTAATGGAATCCCAGTTTCAGAGACAAAAACATCAACACAAAACATTACTGAATCCTCTCAGCAGCCCCCAAATTATAAAGCCTTCTAAATCATTGTGTTTTCCCAAAGTTTCAAAAGGTTCTAGGAGCTCATATGAGGCAATCTTCTCTAGCTTCAATCTGCTGTGCATAGTAGATACATTTCCAGAACTTCACAGAATCACACATGGTTTAGTCATTGAACGTTAGAAGGAAGTTTACACTGGTGCTGCTTATGAGCATCAGAAGGAGAAAAGAACTGTCTGTGAAAGCATCTGCATCAGGGTGCCTTCAATTGGAGCCAGTGCTCATATACTTGTGTTTCCAAACTATTTGTAGAATTGCATTGCAGTGTGCATTTGTCTTCTAACCTTTTTGTTTTTTTTTTTCTAAGTATGATTTTCCTATTCCCTAAAAGCAACTTTATTTTCAAATGTCCAGCCAATATTTTCACTGCAATATAAAGAAACTAATGCTTGTGACTGAAAGCTATATGTGCACTTTGGGACATGGAAAAATATAGATGTTTTCAGATCAGTAGAGTCGCTCAGTCGTGTCCAACTCTTTGCGACCCCATGAATCGCAGCATGCCAGGCCTCCCTGTCCATCACCAACACCCAGAGTTCACTGAGACTCACGTCCATCGAGTCAGTGATGCCATCCAGCCATCTCATTCTCTGTCGTCCCCTTCTCCTCCTGTCCCCAATCCCTCCCAGCATCAGAGTCTTTTCCAATGAGTCAACAATTTACATGAGGTGGCCAAAGTACTGGAGTTTCAGATTTAGCACCATTCCTTCCAAAGAAATCCCAGGGTTGATCTCCTTCAGAATGGACAGGTTGGATCTCCTTGCAGTCCAAGGGACTCTCAAGAGTCTTCTCCATCACCACAGTTCAAAAGCATAAATTCTTCGGCACTCAGCCTTCTTCATAGTCCAAATCTCACAACCATACATGACTACTGGAAAAACCATAGCCTTGACTAGATGGACCGTGGTTGGCAAAGTAATGTCTCTGCTTTTGAATATGCTACCTAGGTTGGTCATAACTTTTCTTTCAAGGAGTAAGTCTCTTTTAATTTCATGGCTGCAATTACCATCTGCAGTAATTTGGGAGCCAAAAGAAAAATAAAGTCTGACACTGTTTCCACTGTTTCTCCATTTATTTTCCATGAAATTATGGGACTGAATGCCATGATCTTTGTTTTCTGAATGTTGAGCTTTAAGCCAACTTTTCACTCTCCTCTTTCACTTTCATCAAGAGGCTTTTTAACTCCTCTTCACTTTCTGCCATAAGGGTGGTGTCATCTGCATATCTGAGGTTATTGATATTTCTCCCAGCAATCTTGATTCCAGCTTGTGTTTCTTCCAGTCTGGGGTTTCTCATGATGTACTCTGCATAGAAGTTAAATACGCAGAGTGTCAATATACAGCCTTGACGCACTCCTTTNCTGCCATAAGGGTGGTGTCATCTGCATATCTGAGGTTATTGATATTTCTCCCAGCAATCTTGATTCCAGCTTGTGTTTCTTCCAGTCCGGGGTTTCTCATGATGTACTCTGCATAGAAGTTAAATACGCAGAGTGTCAATATACAGCCTTGACGCACTCCTTTTTCTATTTGGAACCAGTCTGTTGGTCCATGTCCAGTTCTAACTGTTGCTTCCTGACCTGCATACAGATTTTTCAAGAGGCAAGTCAGGTGGTCTGATATTCCCATCTCTCTCAGAATTTTCCACAATTTATTGTAATCCACAAGGTCAAAGGCTTTGGCATAGTCAATAAAGCAGAAATAGATGTTTTTCTAGAACTCTCTTGCTTTTTCCATGATCCAACAGATGTTGACAATTTGATCTCTGGTTCCTCTACCTTTTCTAAGACCAGCTGGAACATCAGGAAGTTCATGGTTCACGTATTGCTGAAGCCTGGCTTGGAGAATTTTGAGCATTACTTTACTAGCATGTGAGATGAGTGCAATTGTGCAGTAGTTTGAGCATTCTTTGTCATTGCCTTTCTTTGGGATTTGAATGAAAACTGAGCTTTTCCAGCCCTGTGGCCACTGCTGAGTTTTCCAAATTTGCTGGCTGTAAGCTATTTTGAAAATTTATCTCTTTTATTAAACCAACAACCCTTCTAGTTATCATCTCCTTTTCACAGAACAGTATCTGAAAAATGTTAAATCACTTGCCAAAGGTCAAAGTTATCCCTTATGGCAGAACCAGCTTTGTAAACCCAAGTTGCTGTCGTCAGGGCCTTGCTCTTCTATTTAACTTTCCTTGCTCACTGCACTTCTGCCCCAGGGCTGGTGGCACACTCAGGTGCTGGACAAGAATAGCTAAACTTTGCAAGGGCTGGGAACCCTCCTCCAGGAAGTTCCCCTAGAAACTCTGGAAAACCATAACGTTTTCTAGAATGAAGTTTGCATAGAAACCAATTTTAAGTGAAACTGAAAATCAAGGTTAAATTACCATTCCACTAAACACAAAAGACTAACACAGTAGAAGACATTTCAGGATGCTTCCATAAAACAAAGAAGAGGAGCATTAGATGAAATTCCAAATNTCAGTATCTCTAATTTTCTTGAAGAGATCTATAGTCTTTCCCATTCTGTTCTTTCCCTCTATTTCTTTGCATTGATGATTGAAGAAGGCTTTCTTATCTCTTCTTGCTATTCTTTGGAACTCTGCATTCAGACGCTTATATCTTTCCTTTTCTCCTTTGCTTTTCACATCTCTTCTTTTCAAAGCTATTTGTAAGGCCTCCCCAGACAGCCATTTTGCTTTTTTGCATTTCTTTTCCATGGGGATGGTCTTGATCCCTGTCTCCTGTACAATGTCATGAACCTCAGTCCATAGTTTATCAGTCACTCTATCTGTCAGATCTAGTCCTTTAAATCTATTTCTCACTTCCACTGTATAATCATAAGGGATTTGATTTAGGTCATACCTGAATGGTCCAGCGGTTTTCTCTACTTTCTTCAATTTAAGTCTGAATTTGGTAATAAGAAATTCATCATCTGAGCCATAGTCAGCTCCTGGTCTTGTTTTTGTTGACTGTACAGAGTTTCTCTATCTTTGGCTGCAAAGAGTATAATCAGTCTGATTTTGGTGTTGACCATCTGGTGATGTCCATGTGTAGAATCTTCTATTGTGTTGTTGGAAGAGGGTGTTTACTATGACCAGTGCATTTTCTTGGCAAAACTCTATTAGTCTTTGCTCTGCTTCATTCCACATTCCAAGGCCAAATTTGCCTATTACTCCAGGTGTTTCTTGACTTCCTACTTTTGCATTCCAATCGCCTATAATGAAAATGACATCTTTTCTGGGTGTTAGTCTAAAAGGTCTTGTAGGTCTTCATAGAACCGTTCAACTTCAGCTTCTTCAGCATTACTGGTTGGAGCATAAGCTTGGATTACAGTGATATTGAATGGCTTGCCTTGGAGACAAACAGAGATCATTCTGTCGTTTTTGAGATTGCATCCAAGTGTTGCATTTTGGACTCTTTTGATGACCATGATGGCTACTCCATTTCTTCTGAGGGATTCCTGCCCACTATAATGGTCATCTGAGTTGAATTCACCCATTCCAGTCCATTTTAGTTCGCTGAGTCCTAGAATGTCAACGTTCACCCTTGCCATCTCTTGTTTGACCACTTCCAGTTTGCCTTGATTGATGGACCTGCCATTCCAGGTTCCTATGCAATATTGCTCTTTACAGCATTGGACCTTGCTTCTATCACCAGTCACATCCACAGCTGGGTATTGTTTTTGCTCTGGCTCCATTCCTTCATTCTTTCTGGAGTTATTTCTCCACCAATCTCCAGTAGTGTGTTGGGTATCTACTGACCTGGGGAGTTCCTCTTTCAGTATCCTATCATTTTGCCTTTTCATACTGTTCATGGGGTTCTCAAGGCAAGAATACCGAAGTGGTTTGCCATTCCCTTTTCCAGTGGACCACATTCTGTCAGACCTTTCCACCATGACCGCCCATTTTGGGTTGCCCTGCGGGCATGCCTTAGTTTAATTGAGTTAGACAAGCCTGTCGTTCTAGTGTGATTAGATTGACTAGTTTTCTGTGAGTATGGTTTCAGTGGGTCTGCCCTCTGATGGCCTCTTGCAACACCTACCATCTTACTTGGGTTTCTCTTACCTTGGGCATGGGGTATATCTTCACGGCTGCTCCAGCAGAGCACACCACTGCTCCTTACCTTGGATGTGGGGTATCTCCTCACCACCACCCTTCCTGACTTTCAATGTGGGGTGGCTCCTCTAGGCCCTCCTGCACCCACACAGCCACGGCTCCTTGGACATAGGGTTGCTCCTCCCGGCCACCGCCCCGGCCTCAATAGGTGCTTTATGTATGTATTATATACTGTGTGAGTTAGATCTGTATGTTTTCATTTTATTTTCATATGGTGAAATTTAGCAGCTTTTAAATGAGTTAATAATGGCTAAAATATACTTTACATTCACAAATAACTAGCCAGTCAATCTTAATGGAAATCAACCCTGAATATTCATTGAAAGGACTGATGCTAAAGCTGAAACTCCAATGCATTGGCCATCCAATGCAAAGAACTAACTCTCCTGGAAAAATCCTGATGCTGGGAAAGATTGAAGGCAAATTGTGAAGGGGTTGGCAGAGGATGAGATGGTTTGATAATACCACAGACTCAATGGACATGAATTTGAGGAAATCTGGGAGATACTGAAGGACAGGGAAGGCTGGCATGCTGTAATCCATGAGGTCACAAAATGTTGAATATGACTTAGTGACTAAACAAAAATAATTAGCCATAATAAGCTTATCTTAACCATTTCAAAAGTTATTTAATTATTATTTATTTAATAAGCTTTTATGTACAAAGAAAATACCAACATAAAGGAATACTTCTTTTTGTGAGGCAGACACAAGATATATTTACTGAAAAAAAAATTAGTAATATTTGCATAAAATACTTTTTATATTGCATGAAATGTAAACTTAATAATGTAATATTGTTACTAGGCTTTCTTCATCAGAAGGAAAATTTAAATATAAACGTGGATATAAATTTTTAAAGTATGAGGCTGTTCACTGAACTCTCTTCTATCTAATCAGTATGAATAATCTACATGCATTTTTTCAGACTTTCTTTTATACAATCTTGAAAGAAAATGTAAGAGAAATAAACTGAGTCATAAAGAACATCACCTTCCACTCATGAGGCATGGTGTCATTTCTGCATGAAATATTGAGGCCACAGAAAATGCATTAATCATAAGATGATTTTTTTTGTGCTTTTATTGTATTTTTTGGGCTCCAAAATCACTGCAGATGGTAATTGCAGCCATGAAATTAAAAGACGCTTACTCCTTGGAAAGAAAGTTATGACCAACCTAGATAGCATATTGAAAAGCAGAGACATTAATTTGCCAACAAAGGTCCATCTAGTCAAGGCTATGGTTTTTCCGGTGGTCATGTATGGATGTGAGAGTTGGACTGTGAAGAAAGCTGAGCACCAAAGAATTGGTGTTTTTTAACTATGGTGTTGGAGAAGACTCTTAACAGTCTCTTGGACTGCAAGGAGATTCAACCAGTCCTTTCTAAAGGAGATCAGTCCTGAGTGTTCTTTGGAAGGACTGATGCTAAAGCTGAAACTCCAATACTTTGGCCACCTCATGAGAAAAGTTGACTTATTGGAAAAGACTCTGATGCTGGGAGGGATTGGGGGCAGGAGGAGAAGGGGATGGCAGAGGATGAGATTGCTGGATGGCATCACTGACTCGATGAGCATGAGTTTGAGTGAACTCCAGGAGTTGGTGATGGACAGGGAGGCCTGGCGTGCTGCGATTCATGGAGTTGTAAAGAGTCGGACACGACTAAGCGACTGAACTTAACTGATTGTATGTTTTTCTACAAAGGTTATGGAAACAAAAATATTTACATAAATAATGTTTTCCCAATAATCCATCTGAGAGAACTATGTTAGAGAGTGAAATAATAAAGAATATTTGATTTAAATATAAATCTAGTTTTAAAATTGCCAAAGAAAGCCTTTGTGTCAATTCTCAGGTACCAAGGCACATATATAGAGGTGCAAATTTTCAAAATAAATCTAGAAATACAGTTGAGGCAACTACTTTCAGAAAATAGTGAACTCTCAATAGCTGAACCACTTGTGAGTCAATGCCAGATAAATACAAGGTAATGTGTGCTCATTTGGATATATTTAGAAAAGGAAATTATTTACATTTTATAAGTTTTATAGTAACTTGATTATTAAATATGTATTAACCAGAGGCACTAGGAGTCCTTGGAAAATGGCTGATTCTAGGGCTTGAACATGGAGAATGTAAAATGGTTCTGGGACAAGTCATTGCACAAGAAAGTAAAAGAGTGTTCAAAATTAGAGAATAGAGACCTGTCAAAGAGATACCAGAGCTAATCAGAAGGACTTCTCAGTGGCCAGAGCTGGGACACTTTGAACAAAATTAATATTATAGTATTAGCTCATAAGTCAAGATAGAAAATAAATATTCAGGAGTTCATATTGATATAAATTAATAGTAAATCAATTAATACATCAATAAATAAGGAAAACACTAGACAAATTTTTCTGATAGAAGAATCCCAATGATTTATGCAGACATTTCCCACAGTATCAAATTGCTTATATAGACATCCATCCGCCCACCCTCACTCCCTGGCCTTGAGCAATGGCAGGACTTAGGGACTCATTGCCAAGAAATTTGAGTAAAAAAAAAGATAAAAATAGTACAAATCTGAGAGATGCTATCTTAACCAAGTGATGGAGTTACATCCTCAGGAGTGCCATGTGGATGTCCTGACACGATGTGATGAGGAGGTTGCTTCTTCTCTATGGTATGATATCTACATTCTGAATCATTAAACAGCAGAAAAACCAAATGTGAGGGATGTTCTTGACCAGAACTCTTCTAAACTGTCAAGGTAACTACAAAAGTCTAGGAAAAGCTGAGAAATTCTCACAGATCAGCAGATTCTAAAGAGACATAATAACTCAATGCAGTATCAATCCTGAAACAGAAAAGTATGTATATATATAAATGGAAAAACTGGTGAAATTTGAATAAATTCTGGAAATTAGTTAATGTAACACACTAATACTGGTTTCTTAATTTTGGCAAGTCCAACAGTGAAAGATGATAACTTTAGAGAAAATGTAAACTGAGTGAGAACTCTGCAGAAAATCATTGTAAATTCCTTGAAACTTTTCTGTAAATTAAACATTTTTTTTTCAAAATGAGAAGTTTCTTAAAAGAAATGCATGTTGACTTACATTTTTAAATTTAACAACATGAAAGTGAAAGTGAAATTCGCTCAGCGGTGTCCAACTCTTTGGGACCCCATGGACTATACAGTCCATGGAATTCTCCAGGCCAGAATACTGGCATGGGTAACCTTTCCCTTCTCCAGGGGATCTTCCCAACCCAGGATGGAACTAAGGTCTCCCATATTGCAGGATTCTTTACCAGCTGAGCCACAATGGAAACCCAAGTATACTGGAGTGGATAGCTTATCCTGTCTCCAGTGGATCTTCCAGGCCCAGGAATCGAACCAGATTTCTTGTTTTTTTTTTTGTAGGCAGATTCTTTACTGACTGAGCTAACATAATGAATTAATGAAGTTCTTTTTCTAATTTTTATTTATACTAAGGAGAAATCCAATATACTCTTTTGATTTCCTCCATAGCTTCTCCCTGCCCTATTCTTCCTTATCTTACAGTTAGATGTTATTTTCAATATCATATAGTCCAACAAAGAAGATTAAAATATACAAAGGAGAGTGATTCTCTTCAATAAGTATTTCTGGGAAAACTGGACAGGTACATGCAAAAGAATTAAATTACAATACTCTGTAATATCATACATACACAACACCAAAAAAAAAAAAAACCCTCAAGGTGGGTTACAGATCTAAATGTAAGGCCGGACACTATAAAATTATGTGAGGGATGCATAAGTGGAATACTCTTTGACATAAATCACAGCAAGATCCTTTTTGATTTACCTCATAGAGTAATGAAAATAAAAACAAAAATAAACAAGTGGTACCTAATAAAAATTAAAAGCTTTTGTACAGCAAAGGAAACCATCATATGAAAAGACAGTCCTCAGAATGGGAGAAAATGATTGTAAATTAAGCATCTGACAAAGGATTAATCTCCAAAATATACAAACAGCTTATACAGCTCAATATCAAAACAAACAAACAATACAATCAAGAAATGATTGGAAGACTTGAACAGGCATTTCTCCAAGAAGATTGGCAGATGGCTAATAAACACATGAAAAGCTTCTTAACATCATGAATTATTGGAGAAATGCAAATCTTCCCAGGTGGCACAGTTGTAAAGAATAGACCTGCCAAGCAGGGGACATAGTTTCAATCCTTGGATCAGGAAGATCTCCTGGAAAAGGAAATGGCAAGCCTCTCTATTATTCTTACCTGGAGAATACCATGGACAGAGGAGCCTGGTGGGCTACAGTCCATGGGTTAGCAGAGTCAAATACAACTTAGTGACTAAACAACAAAAACAAACAACATATCAAAACTGCACTGGTAAGAATGACTATTCTCAAAAAATCTACAAATAATAAATGCTAGAGAAAGTATGGAGAAAAAGGAGTCCTCTTACACTGCTGGTGGAATGTAAACTGATACAGCTACTATGGAGAACAGTTACAGAGCTTCCTTTAAAATTTAAAAATAGAACTACAACATGACCCAGCAATCCCACTCCTGGGCCTGCACTCAGATAAAACCATAACTCAAAAAGATACATGCACCCCAATGTTCATGGCAGCACTATTTCCAAAAAGCCAGGACATGGAAAAAGTCTAAAATGTTCATTGACAGAGAAATGGGTAAAGAAGGTGGGGTGCATATATATAATGGAATATTATTGAGCCATAAAAATGAATAAAATTGTGCTATTTACAGAAATGTGGATGGGTCAGAAAGAGAAAAACAATATTGGATTCTCAAAAAATTCTACAGATGAACTTATTTGCAAAGCAGAAATAGATGCAGAAAACAAATGTATGGATATCAAGGAGAGAAGAAGGAGGAGTGAATTGGGAGATTTGGGATCTCAAAAAGCCAGGACATGGAAAAAGTCTAAAATGTTCATTGACAGAGAAATGGGTAAAGAAGGTGGGGTGCATATATATAATGGAATATTATTGAGCCATAAAAATGAATAAAATTGTGCTATTTACAGAAATGTGGATGGGTCAGAAAGAGAAAAACAATATTGGATTCTCAAAAAATTCTACAGATGAACTTATTTGCAAAGCAGAAATAGATGCAGAAAACAAATGTATGGATATCAAGGAGAGAAGAAGGAGGAGTGAATTGGGAGATTTGGGATCAACATATATACATATATATTATGTATAAAATAGATAATTAACGAAGACTTACCGTATATCACAGGGAACTCTACACTGTGCTCTGTGGTGACCAGAATAAGAAAGAAATCCAAAAACAGAGAGAATACATGTATCCATAGAGCTGATTTGATTCACTTTACAGTATTTCAGAAGCTAACACAGTGTTGTAAAGCAACCGTACTCCAATAAAAATTAATGAAAGTATTACTAAGAAATAGGGTACCCAAGTAAAATGGTAGTGAACTTCCTGATGTTCAAGCTGGTTTTAGAAAACGTTAGAAAACGAAGATCATGGCATCTGGTCCCATCACTTCATGAGAAATAGATGGGGAAACAGTGTCAGACTTTATTTTTGGCGGCTCCCAAATCACTGCAGATGGTGACTGCAGCCATGAAATAAAAGACACTTACTCCTTGGAAGAACAGTTATGATCAACCTAGATAATATATTCAAAAGCAGAGACATTACTTTGTCGACTAAGGTCCATCCAGTCAAGGCTATGGTTTTTCCTGTGGTCATGTATGGATGTGAGAGTTGGACTGTGGAAAAGGCTGAGTGCTGAAGAATTGATGCTTTTGAACTGTGGTGTTGGAGAAGACTCTTGAGAGTCCCTTGGACTGCAAGGAGGTCCAACCAGTCCATTCTGAAGGAGATCAGCCCTGGGATTTCTTTGGAAGGAATGATGCTAAAACTGAAACACCAGTACTTTGGCCACCTCATGCAAAGAGCTGACTCATTGTCTTTGTCGACTAAGGTCCATCCAGTCAAGGCTATGGTTTTTCCTGTGGTCATGTATGGATGTGAGAGTTGGACTGTGGAAAAGGCTGAGTGCTGAAGAATTGATGCTTTTGAACTGTGGTGTTGGAGAAGACTCTTGAGAGTCCCTTGGACTGCAAGGAGGTCCAACCAGTCCATTCTGAAGGAGATCAGCCCTGGGATTTCTTTGGAAGGAATGATGCTAAAACTGAAACACCAGTACTTTGGCCACCTCATGCAAAGAGCTGACTCATTGGAAAAGACCCTGATGCTGGGAGGGATTGGGGGCAGGAGGAGAAGGGGACAACAGAGGATGAGATGGCTGGATGGCATCACGGACTCGATGGACGTGAGTCTGAGTGAACTCTGGGTGTTGGTGATGGACAGGGAGACCTGGCGTGCTGCAATTCATGGGGTAGCAAAGAGTTGGACATGACTGAGCAACTGAACTGAACTGAAGAAACAGGTTAATATATATGATTCAACTATATATATTAATTTCTTAAATTATTGTGCTTACTACTTAACTTGAGTGATGGTAAACTTCCCAGGTGTTGCATTGGTAAGGAATATGCCTGCCAATGCAGGACACTCAGAAGATGCTGTTTCATCTTTTGATCAAGAAGATTTCCTGGAGTAATAAATGACACCCCACTCCAGTTATTCTTGCCTGGAAAATTCCATGGTCAGTGGAATCTGGCAGGCTGCAGTCCACGCGGTAGCGAAGAGTCGATCACAATGGATTCACGAACAAATACAGCACGTGGCCAAAGCTTCATTACAGGTTTACTTTGTTAATTAGATATCAGAGATCATGGATAATTTAGGATATACATTATAATATTACATATTGACCATGTAGATAAAATCAATACATGGGTTAAAGAAATATCAATTAGCTGCACATTTAGCAACACATAACGTGGCAAGGGGTAACACACAAAAAATCAGTTTGTAACCTAGTTTCACATATACATAGTGCTGCATATTGTTTTCCCTTAAGTACTGAGGAAGTTATGCTGTGTATTTGGATCAGCAACACAAGATGCTTCATATAGAAAATGTAAAAATGACCTCTTTTCTTCCATTGCTATATGTGTGAAAATTACTCAGAATAAATGTTTGAAATGATGAGATTCTGGGATTGTTTTGAGCCAAACCATTTTGATCTGGTTTCATTATATTCCAGGATTCACAACGTTGTCATGAGCATGCAAGTCCACATAAATAGATAGAGTAAACTCATAAGAACTGCAGAATTGAATTCAATACCCAATCGACAGAGTTTCCTTCTAAAAAAAGGAAAAGGACTTAAGAATGGCCACCAAGTTTTCATGTAATAGAAGAATTTTCTGTTTTATTTTTCCTGATTATAGTAAAAATTCTATTTCCATACTTTCTCTGCTTTCTTTTTAGAGGATTAAGAAAAAAAAAAAAAAGAAACAAAGATTTTTTTATCAAGATTAGCAATCTTATTTTTCTTTTCATGTATGTTGCAAACTTTTCTCACTTGCCAGATAAATTCTTGAGTCAAGAATAAAAAACCAAGAAAGGGAACAAGACAACCTGCTTTCTTTATGAACCCATGGTCAAAGTATAATTAGAGATCCCCTTGAATATGAATAAATTATGTTTTTATTATATATTTTACGTATAGTATCATGCATTATTTACATACTATTATATCCATATATAACTCAAAGAAGAACTAGAACATACTTCAAAGACTGTTTTCAGTAAATTATGTTGTTTATCTGAAATATTTTGTTAGCTCTCTTTACAGTCCTCAATGGACTGCAGTAAAAGAAATTCTGTTAAAATGCCTAGTGCCATGACATTATTCCCCCAAAACTTCTGTTTTGACAATTTGTCTACCTACTACTCTTACTGTTTAGAAGGAGTAAAGGAATACCAAGGAATTCTGAGAGAATACCAAAGCAGAACTCCTTCAGAGTTGCCACTCCACACCACCCCTTCCCAGAAAAGCCCTTCTCATCTCTCTGCCTTTCATGCATATAATGGTACTGCTTTAAGGAAAAACTATCATCTCCCTGTGAAGCTCATATTTATTATATATATGTACTTCTCCTCCCATTAGAAAGTGGCTGATAGACTCCAGGGCTCCATGTTATTAATCTAACTTTTCCACTGGTGCTTACAAAGTGCTCCGTGTGATTGTTTATGGTTTTTGAACATAAATGACACTTATAACAGAAAATGCATATGTTCTTTCTTATTGGTCTCCACATGCAAAGAAAAATTGGTTACTTCTGGCAATTAAACATGTCAAATACCATTGCTACTCTTTATCTGAACTGAGAAGGGATGTTTTGCCTACCAGAAAGTTTTCAGCTGCACAATTGCCACAGTTAAAATCCCAGAGTCAAGTGCCAATACCCTGCCATTTGACTGAGTATAGCATTTAGAGAAAGAAAATGTTTGTAGGTTGCTGGGTAAAAGTGTGAAATGATGAATGTATTTCTACCTGAGGCACTTTTTCTTCAACAATGACATATAAATATTCTTTTGTCATTTCCAAATACAGACACTTAGTTTCTGTTCAGAGTAACTCTGCCTCTCCACCCCACAACATTAAGAATTTAAATTTGGTAGCTTGGGGTTGAAAACAGTACCTGCTTAAAACAGGTAAAATAGGAGTCGTCACAGTCATACCTCTAAGCACACCAGAAGGTACCAGGTTTATTGCTCCACTGCATGATTCAGCTTTTATTATTTCTAGAGTGAAATCTACAAACATAATGAAATTGAGTTGAATATCTAAAGGTGGATATGTACCTTGAGGTACTTTACAAATTCTCACACTGAGGGAACAACGAAAAAGTGTATAAGGAAAAGACAGAAAAATATGTATAACCTAAATTGGAAACTACTGAGACGAATAAGAAATAATAAAATTAGAGAATTGATAGCATAATGAACTGAGAATTCCCTCTCTACTCTGTACCAGGGGCAAAAAATTTATTATGCATAGCTCTTTCTTGAACAAAGTACTTTGAATTTTATTATAACAACAAATGTCTTATATAGTCATCAACTTTATAAGTAGTACACATGTAAGAAATATATCTCAATCAATATTGAAATAATTATCTTAACCCTAAAAACACAATTTAACACAGAGCCTCTTTCTCTTAACCATTTTGTATTTTTGTCTGAATTATGAAAAATAGTCTTGAATCTTCTACTTTTTTCTGTACTGATATCACTTAGATCCACGTAGAAATTCTCTAGTATCCTTAAATGCAGGAACATTGTATTTAAAGATGAAATTAGAAAATAAATGAAAGTAAGTGAAATTAGAAAATAAGTAATGTAGTTGAAATCTGTGCTTGTGTAGGGAATGTGAAAACCTCATTTTCAGAAGAGCATATATAGCTGAACAGGAAAAGATATTGTGTTGGTTGCTAACAAATGGTCATTCACCCCAGTTTTGAACATATAGTAGCTATTGCTTTAGGAAGGGTTTATCTATCAGGTCTGCTTATAAAACATTTTCAGTCTAGATATTTTCTAGGTATTTCTGTATTATCTTTAATCTCTATACTCATTTATCACCTTGTGTTCTTATAAAAAATTTGAATCTCCTATGGCTCCCATTGACTTTATATTAAGATCCACCAGATGGAAGCACAGCAGTGGCATGTATAATGAGATGACGGGACAATGTCCTGATAGAGTTCGTTATTTCAGAGAGAAAACGGTCGATGCGATGTTCTCAAAGGCTGAAGAAAATGGGTGACGATTCTACTGACATTTGAAATGTTGGTATCACATTAACTGGGATAAAATTTCTAAGAAAGACCATCACTTTAATGCTTGTTCTTCTAATATAAAATGTCAGCATTTGCAGAGTATCAATAAGTTATTATTCACTGTACTACATTTCCCATTCATATGAGGGGATGGTGTTCTGAAAAATAATTCAAAAAGAGGTTGTGAATAATTAGGGATAAATATGTATTAACTTGGTATGAGAATTATCCATGATGATAAATTATATACAAAAGATTAAAAATGAGTAATTAAGAATACAAATAAGAAAGAAAAGATGATATGTACTTTCAGCAGTAGGTAAGTGAAAATTTGTAATATAATAAAATTGAGTGCCAAGAATAGGCATATTTTGCCTTCTTACCAGAGAGGTAAAAATCAACAATGTCACACAGGTTTAACTAAATATGTCAGAAATCTGTGCAAAAATTATATAAAGTATCTTCTTAATTTACTCAAGTGCATAGGGCTGACCCCTTGCAAATTTGTATACTAGAATACCTCAACTCTCTGTGATTCTACACTAATTCCAATATTTTATTCATCTGATGGTACCTATAATCAATACTAATTAGGCTGAAAAATCTCTTTCCATTACATGGTGGGTTTTCACATTACTTAGATTGTATCTTATTAAAAGAATCCTCCTGAAGAAGGTAATATCAGTCCCAAAGCAAAGGATCTCTAATGATAAACAAGTAGGTATTACGGAAAATGAATAGGGAAAACATTCTAAGACATCAAAATTTTGAGAAAATTTGAGCCCTAAAATTTTATTTCACTTAAACATTTTTCAAATTCTCAGATACTCTATTAGGGAGCAAAAATAGAGAAATAGAGTCTCCTTAAGCAAGGATCTTTTCCATTGATTTGAAATAGTAGCATATCCACACACACACACACACACACACACACTTCACAAACAGATCAAGAAATAAACCTTGCTTTGAAATCTATGGTTTGATCATGAACCAATATGGGAGTTACTTTAATACATAATCTTAACAAGAAGTAAAAATGTTGCTTGAGTTAATTCAAATTTTTGAGTAGTAGCTCCATTCTCTATTCAATTATTCACTTCCTTTTGTTCCATCTGTTAGATTGCTACCATTACTTGATTAATACATGGTTTTTATCTGATGCCAAGATTCCACTTTCTACAACAATGGAATTAGGACCTTTCTTTCTTGTACACTATTGGAACAGAAGAATTTGGTTGTATAGTTATACTCAGAGTACAGTCTATAAAACACCAACATTGATTTATGTTTTTGTGTCATAGAATCATGCAGTCTTAAGTGTTTGTTGAGTTTTGAATGGGTTTTCAGGTATTCAAGAAAAACAATAATCATAAGTCATTGTCTATTTCAAAGTAAAGTCTCAGAGTAGAGATAGGTTTCCACATTTTAATATTAATCTATAAAAATATATTTAAATTAATTAAATAAAAATTATTACATGCACAACTAGTTGACTCTTTCTTTAAACTGTGTATATATATAAGTAAAAGAGAAAATATGTGTACATTTTCACATTGGAGAACTGAAGATAATTATGTGTATACAGACATATATGTATTATATATTGTTTATATATACAATTACATATAATATCTCAAACAGGATATAACTACTAATATCATTTGTGGATTATTATAAATATGGACAAATGCAAATAAACATACTACTCATATTCACCAACAGACTTGTATATATATAGATATAGATAATGTTTTGGTCACAGAAATTCTATGGCTCATTATAGTCTATGTAATAAGCTCCAAATAGAGAAAAAGCACACTCAGTATGCTATTAAAACACAATTGATGTTTCTCTTTTGGACAATTTTCAGTTGTATATGTTTCATTGGTTCAAATTTCATTTTGAAAAGTCTAGTCTCCAGAGAAGGACTGAGAGAAATTATCTATCATTATTCACTTGCTCTTGGAGAAAAAGCAGTCAGAGAAAACGAAACATAAGTAGTTACCAGACACACTTTTATTTTGACTATAAGAACCTTTTCCTGGGGATCAGTGTTTGCATTTTGTAGAAATATGACTTGAATGTTGCCTTTGCAATATGAGTCAAGCCATCAATGTAATACCAGTTGCTTCCACCACTCTTCAATGCCATGGTTGCCACGACCATGCACTCTTTAATTTTCAAATTGAATTTGGATTCATTCCAGAGATCCCTTAAAGAAATTGATTTTTGACTGTAAGTGGCTTACATTGTGCACAATGTTTGGAACTGATGTAGCAACCACAGATACTTGGCACAAAAATCTCTTGTTATCTTTGCCAGATGTTACCTTTCAGGGGAGAAAATTTTTGCCCTTTAATGAGTTTTATCATTTCCTATTTTTATATCCTAATTTTGATCTAATGATTTTAATAAACTGAGCTGTTGATATGAACTCAGGTCACAACAGATTATCTTCAATTTTTTCCCAAGTTAATATTTTATGTTCTTAGATAGTACTTGGTTTTCTATTCTATGCAATCGGAGTTTGATAAGTTATTTACTAAGAATAGGTAATTAGGAAGTGAACAAACCGTGAAATTATAATCAGTTACTATTGCAAATATAAACCTTTCACCTAAAATGATGGATTCTTTCTATGGAGATATTTCAGGTAATATATAACTTTTCCTTTGAGATTTCTTTTATAATAAGATTACAAAGAAATCAAGTTTTAGTTCTTAACTGAAAATATAAATAGTATTTCAGGATTTTGTGGTGTCTTGGGTTTTCAAAGAGTCATTAATCATTACTGTGCAATTTCTAAATAGGTTGAAAGTATAGATATGGTTTTGAATTTCACCTAATTCTATGATACTCTGGATATATATTATTTTTCTTTCAAAATGCACTTTTTTCCAGCAAAGATTAAAAAATTAAAATCAATATATGGTATAAAAAGATATTTAAATTCATATTTAAAGCATGATCACATATATTACTGTAAAGAATATAAACCGCTACACATAAACCTTTGGGGAAGCATACTGGCTATGTGAAAAAAAAGATAAAACATTAATAGTTTTGAAAATTATTTTTGATTCTATAAATGACCCTAGTGAATAATCCAAAAGTAGCAAAATCTTGTATTACATGTGCTGTGCTTAGTCGCTCAGTTGTGTCTGACTCTTTGCACCCCACAGACTGTAGCCTGCCAGGCTCCTCTGTCCATGGGATTCTCCACACAAGAATACTGGAATGGGTTGTCGTGCCTTCCTCCAAGGGATCTTCCCATCCAGGACCTGAACCCAAGTCTCCCACATTGCAGGTAGATTCTTTACCATCTGAGCCACCAAAGATACTCAAGAATACAGGAATGGGTAGTTTATCCCTTCTGCAGGGGAACTTCCTGACCCAGGAATCAAACCGGGGACTCCTGCATTGCGGCATATTCTTTACCAGCTGAGCTACCTGGGAAGACATAGGCATTTATAAGGATACAGTCCATGAGTCACAACAGTTGTATATGACTACTGAGCTAACTAATAAACATAAAACATGAAAATAAACTAAATATACTAAAGAGAGGGATGTTAAGGAAACCTTGGTACAAACTTAAAACATGAGCCAGGCCATGAGAAGGATGGATTTGAAGATAAAAGAAATGCATAAATACATTAAGTTAAAAATCAAAGTATATGCATATATTCTTATAAACATGTGAGAATACATAGGTATATTGCTACATACATATGTGGTAGTCACTCATTTGTGTCCAACTCTTTGCAACCCATGGACTGAAACCTGCCAGGCTCCTCTGGCAGGTTATTTATAATTTTATAAATATTCCTCCAGGCAAGAATATTGCAGTGGGTTGTATTCTTCAGGGGATCTTCCCGACCCAAGGATCAAATCCAGGTCTCCAGCACTGCAGGCAGATGCTTTACTGTCTGAGCCTCCTTGGAAGCCCATGCCTACATATCCATGTCTGTTATGTTCACAACTATGTAATAAAACACTAGGAGAAACTTTTAAAACACAATGAGAAGAGTACCTGTACCTGTACATTATTAATTACTGAGTTAGATTGGGTTACAACTATAGGTTTATTTATTAACACAGCTTTTATTTTCTAATCTGGTAAATTTACTACAACAGTGATATCTAATGAAGGTATTGATAAGAGAAGAAAATGGAAAATCCATCAAGAGGTATAAGTTTTTCATATCATTGCCCCCAAAGTTTACCTCTCAATTACCCACAATTACTGTGCTTGGAAGAGATTGGGCTGCTATGGGCAATAAACACACCCACCTGTTGTAATCTAATTCTTTTCACTGCACCATTCTTCTTTTATTTCAGTTTTTATAACTTACACTTCCAAGCTCACAATGTTAAAATTCTTCTCCTTTGATCTTTCTATTTTCTTAATTGGTAAGGAATACATTTTCTTTAACCTCTATTTATAACTCCTTCATGTTTAATTGTTTGCTTACCCTATTATTGAAAGGAATAAGTCAATCACCTAACATTTTGAGAGTTTTTTCCCCAACTAAAATGGAAAAAAGTAAAAATATAACTACTAAATAAAAATAGTACTTTTACCATAACTTAAAATTGCCATTTTAATTGCAATAGTTTGTATCAATGGGAGCAATAAAGAAGTTAACTCAGCTATCTAAGTACAGATAATAATTTTAAAAAATAATTTTATAAATATTGCATGTAGAATTATTCTGCTGCTGCTGCTGCTAAGTCGCTTCAGTCGTGTCCGACTCTGTGCAACCCCATAGACAGCAGCTGACCAGGCTCCCCCGTCCCTGGGATTCTCCAGGCAAGAATACTGGAGTGGGTGGCCATTTCCTTCTCCAATGCAGGAAAGAGAAAAGTGAAAGTGAAGTCGCTCAGTCGTGTCCGACTCTTAGCGACCCCAAGGACTGCAGCCTACCAGGCTCCTCTGTCCATGGATTTTCCAGGCAAGAGTACTGGAGTGGGTGTCATAGCCCTTTCTGAGAATTTTTCTAGGCTGATTTATATAGTCTGAGTAATTTTCTTCTCAATCTCCTTTCTTCCTAACACTACATACACTACATACTTATATTTATTAAAAAAAAATAATGCTTTTTAAACCTCAGTGAAGAGGGGAATTAGAAGTTATTAACAATTTCAACAAGATAATGGCTTTTGAGAATTGAATAAATCACAGGGAAAGAAACCTCAGTATTTGATACATTGATTCTTTGATAATGTTGAAAGGTCATTAGTCCCTTTCAATGACCTTTTAATGATCCTCTTTTAATGTACCAATGGATTTATCAAGACTACCTGCTGAGGAGTCAACAACCACCAGAACACAATGAATGCTTACTCTTAGCAGAGATTCTTAGACACTGGTATTACCCATCTCTTTATCTGTGTCCAGGCATGTTCCCCTCAGTTTAGTTCAGTTCAGTCCAGTCGCTCAGTCGTGTCCAGCTTTTTGCAACCCCAGAATCGCAGCACACCAGGCCTCCCTGTAAATCACCAACTCCCGGAGTTTACTCAGACTCACATCCATCAAGTCAGTGATGTTCCCTTAGGAAAAGTAAAAAATGGCCCCGTTATGTAACTGGTTCTTTCTCTGTTTTTGACTTGGGTGGTAGCTCCTGGTCATCCATGATGGTCTAATATGTGGACTTCAGGAACTAACCTGTATGTGCACTTTGACCCTCTAACTACATCCCACCAGTATCATTTTCACACAACATTCTATAAT
Source organism: Aepyceros melampus (assembly GCA_006408695.1). Taxonomy (NCBI): domain Eukaryota; kingdom Metazoa; phylum Chordata; class Mammalia; order Artiodactyla; family Bovidae; genus Aepyceros; species Aepyceros melampus. The sequence continues at coordinate 33,590 of SJXQ01003475.1, forward strand.
TTTGGGGTACACCATATGTCAACAATTTTTTTCTTCTGTTTATTCTTTTTTTTTTTTTTAATGATCCAGCAACTCAATGACATTTTTCTAATTGGAAAATGTGCCCTTTTTTCTAACATCCCATTACTGCCATATGACAATCTACTAAATATGATCCACTAGAGAAGGGAATAGTAAACCACTTCTGTATTCTTGCCTTGAGAAACCCATGAACAGTATGAAAAAGCAATAAGATATGACATTGAAAGATGAACTCCCCGGGTAAGTAGGTGCCCAATATGCTAATGAAGAGGAGTGGAGAAATAGCTCCAGAAAGAATGAAGAGATGGAGCCAAAGCAAAAAAAAACGCTCATTGTGGATGTGACTGTGATGGAAGTAAAGTTCGATGCTGTAATGAACAATATTGCATAGGAACCTATAATGTTAGATTAATGAATCAAAGTAAATTGGAAGTGGTCAAACAAGGGATGGTAAGAGTGAATATCAACATTTTAGGATCAGTGAGTTAATATGGACTGGAATGGGTGAATTTAATTCAGATGATCATTATATTTACTACTGTGGGCAAGAATCCCTCAGAAGAAATGGAATAGCCTTCATAATCAACAAAGGAGTTAGAAATCCAGTACTTGAGTGCAATCTCAAAAATGACAGAATAATCTCTCCTAGTTTCCAAGTAAAACCATTATTATCAGAGTAATCCACTCTATGCCACAACCAGTAATGTTGAAGAGGTAGAATTTGAATGGTTCTATGAGATCTACAAGACCTTCTAGAATTTACACCCAAAAAAGATCTGCTTTTCATCATAGGGGACTGAAATGCAAAAGTAGGAAGTCAAAAGATACCTGGAGTACCAAGCAAGATTGGCCTTGGAGTATAGATTGCAGCAGGGCAAAGGCTAACAATGTTATCAAGAAAATGCACTGGTCATAACAAACACCCTCTTCTAACAACACAAGAGATGACTGTACACATGGACATCACCAGATGGTCAATACCAAAATCAGATTGATTTTCTTCTTTGCAGCCAAAGATGGAGAAGCTCTATACAGTCAGCAGAAACAAGACTGGGATCTGACTGTGGCTCAGATCCTGAAGTGCTTATTGCAAAATTCAGATTTAAATTGAAGAAAGTAGGGAAAACTACTAGAGCATTCAGGTATAACTTAAATCAAATCACTTACAATTATACAGTGAAAATAACAAATAGATCAAAGGATTAGACTTGATAGACACAGTACCTGAAGAACTATGGATGGAGATTCATAACATTGTACAGGAGGCTGTGATGAAAACCATCTCCAAGAAAAAGAAATGCAAAATGACAAGATGGTTGGTTGTCTGTGCAGGCCTTGCAAATGAATGAGAAAAGAAGAGAAGCAAAACCCAAAGGAGAAAAGGAAAGATATACACATCTGAATGCAGAGTTCCAAAGAATAGCAAAGAGAGATAAGAAAGCCTTCCTCAGTGATTAATGCAAAGAAATAAAGGAATAGAATGAGAAAGACTAGAGATCTCTTCAAGAAAGTTAGAGATACCAAGGGAATATTTCATGCAAAGATGAGCACAATAAAGAACAGAAACTGTATGCACCTAACAGAAACAGAAAATATTAAGAAGAGGTGGCAAGAATACACAGAACTGTACAAAAAATATCTTCATGACCCAGATAATCATGATGGTGTGATCACTACCTAGAGCCAAACATCCTGGAATGCCAGGTCAAGTGGGCCTTAGGAAGCATCACTAAAAAAAAAAAAAAAAAAAAACTAGTGAGATTATGGAATCTCAGCTGAGATATTTCAAAACCTAAAAGATGATGCTGTGAAAGTGCTGCGCTCAATATACCAGCAAATTTGGAAAACTTAGCAGTGGCCCCAGGACCAGAAAAGGTCAGTTTTCATTCCAATCCCAGAGAAAGGTAATGCCAAAGAATATTCAAACTACTGCACAATTGCACTCATCTCACATGCTACTAAAGTAATGCTCAAAATTCTCCTAGTTAGGTTTTAACAATGCATGAATGGAGAACTTCCAGATGTTGAAGCTGGATTTAGAAAAGTCAAAGTAACCAGAGATCAAACTGCCAACATCTACTGGATCATTGAAAAAGCAACAGAGTTCCAGAAAAACATCTGCTTAATTGACTATGCCAAAGCCTTCGACTGTGTGGAAACAAACTGGAAAATTCTTAGAGACGGGAATACCAGACCACCCTATCTGCCTCCTGAGAAATGCGTATGCAAGTCAAGAAGCAATAGTTAAAACTGGACATGGAACAACAGAGTGCGTCCAAATTGGGAAAAGAGTACGTCAAGGCTGTATATTGTCACTCTGCTTATTTAATTTATATGCTGAGTACATCATGAGAAATACTGGGCTGGATGAATCACAAGCTGGAATCAAGATTGATGGGAGAAATATCAATAACCTCAGATATGCACATGACACCTCGCTTATGGCAGAAAGTGAAGAACTAAACAGCCTCTTGATGAAAGTGAAGGAGGAGAGTGAAAAAGTTGGCTTAAAACGCAATATTCAGAAAGTTAAGATCATGTCATCCGGTCCCATCACTTCATGGCAAATAGATGGGGAAACAGTGGAAACATTGAGAGCTTTGTTTTTGGAGGCTTCCAAATCACTGCAGATGGTGACTGCAACCAGGAAATTAAAAGACACTTGCTCATTGGAAGAAAAGCTATGACCAACCTAGACAGCATGTTAAAAAGCAGACACATTACTTTGCCAACAAATGTCCATCTAGTCAAAACTGTGGTTTTTCCAGTAGTCATGTATGATGTTGAGAGTTGGACTATAAAGAAAGCTGAGCACCAAAGAATTGATGCTTTTGAGCTGTGGTGTTGGAGAAGACTCTTGAGAGTCCCTTGGACTGCAAGGAGATCCAACCAGTCCATCCTAAAGGAAATCAGTCCTGAATATTCATTGGAAGGACTGATGCTGAAGCTGAAAATCCAATATTTTGGCCACCTGGTTCCAAGAACTGACTCATTGGAAAAGACCCTGATTCTGGGAAAGATTGAAGGCAGGGGGAGAATGGGATGACAGAGGCCAAGATAGTTAGATGGCATCACCAACTCTATGGACATGAGTTTGAGCAAGCTCTGGGAATTGATGATGTCAGGGAAGCCTGGTGTGCTGCAGTCCATGGAGTTGCAGAGTGCAACGACTGAGTGGCTGAAATGAACTGAAGTGACCTCTTTCTTTTGTCTATCATATCCACTATTTCTCAGATTGCAGTTCCTTGGCAGTTGGAACTCTCTTTTATTTTTTTTTATATGATCCTTAGCATGTGGTTTGTTCTCAAAGGAACTATGTTTTCAATGGATGACTACTTAGGAGTCCTAAAAAAATGGTTCAGTCAAGAGTTGATGAGGCTCTAAATTATAGTTATACCAAAAGGGATGGATATTGGGGAATATACTGCTGAAATGTTTAGAGCATAATGATTGTCTAGATATGGATTAAAAGAGATAGGGTTTCTAATATGACTGACTAATATCTGGGGACTGGGGACTGTGAATGGGTGGGGTCATTCACAAAAATAGGGATTTTAGAAGCTAAATTTGAGACATATTGGATGTGATTTCCCTATTGTTTTATAAATAGAGATAAGTAGTCCAGGAGGTAGCTGACTAAAAAAGTTAAGGGATTCAGATTTGGTATTATCTTTTATGAATGCCTCTGAAATGTTTAGAGCATAATGATTGTCTAGATATGGATTAAAAGAGATAGGGTTTCTAATATGACTGACTAATATCTGGGGACTGGGGACTGTGAATGGGTGGGGTCATTCACAAAAATAGGGATTTTAGAAGCTAAATTTGAGACATATTGGATGTGATTTCCCTATTGTTTTATAAATAGAGATAAGTAGTCCAGGAGGTAGCTGACTAAAAAAGTTAAGGGATTCAGATTTGGTATTATCTTTTATGAATGCCTATGAAAAATACATAAATTCCAGGGGTAAGATGGGAGTTGGGATTCTCTCACAATGCTATGGCTATGTTCTTGGCTGGGGCTGGGGGCTGGGGGAGGGATTAGGGTAAGTGTGTCTTAGCCTTTCCTTCCCATTTCACTGTTGATATTTCCTCAGTCACCTGAAGTGTAGGAACTATTCAGCTAGTTTCTGGGTTTCTTTTAAGGGGGTTTGTTATGTGTAACTCTGTATGTAGCAGTGTATGTAAAGTGTGGACCATAAGAGCTGAATAAACATTTTCCCAAAGAAGACATGTAAGTTGTCTATAGGTACATGAAAAGGTGTTCAACATCTCTAATCAGCACAATGAACAGACTTACCTGGTGGTTTAGTGCTTAGGACTCCTGACTTTCACTGCAGGGGCCTTAGGTCCGATCCCTGATTGGGGAACCAAGACACNTCCTCTCGGCCGTTCCTGCGCTGTTGCAACCTGGCACTCTAGGCCGCTGCCCCTGACCTCAGACGTGGGGTAGCTCTTTCAGTTATAAAATGAATAAGATTCAATGATCTAATGTATAGCATGATGCTTATAGTTGATAACACTATGTTGTGTGCTTAAAATTGGCTAAAATAATGAAATGTAAGTGTTCTCATGAAAAGGGAAGAAAACGCAAATATGTGAGGTAATGGTTATGTCAATTAGCTTGATGGAGGAATTCTTTTACAATGTATGTTTATCAAATCAGCTGGACATGCACTTTTAACATATTAACAATTCTGTCAATTATTCTCAAAAGGTAAAAAAAAGAAAAAGAGAGAGAAAGACTTATTGTAAAGCATGTACAAGTCAATTTCTAATATTAATTAAGCATCTGTTGGATTTCTTTGCAAAATTAAAAATATTAAATTTAAAACGGGCATATGTTTGTGACAAGTGTTACTTTGGGATATCACCCAAAGTGAACAAGTCAATCAAATCTTTTGTGTGCAGTATTTTCACAAACAAATGACATCAATAGTTCAATTTTCATTCTTCAACTGTCAAATGAATGTGTTCCTTTTTTGAAAACATAGCTGATAACTAGTCATCCTGATTCAATTGGTCTTTTTTTTTCTTCTTCTTCTTTCTTTTGTTGCAGCTCCAGACTACAAGCTTGAGAAGGACTAAGGCTGAAGCCCAGAGTCAACCAGTCCATTAGTAGTTTCTTTCTTTGATCTATTTCTTTTATTTTTTTTTTTTTCAATTTTCAGAGAGAGCATTTTCAGATAAGAGGTGTCTTCCAGTGTGTGTGTGTGTCAGGGTGAGAGAGATATCAAAGCAGTTGACCAAGAATGCCCATGACATAGGGATGTGGTGCTCATGTGTTCCCCTTGCTGGTAAAATCCAGCCTGAAACACTCCTTTCCAGTCCTATTCTATTTCCATTGAGCAAGAGTGACTTCCTCTTATTCATCCTCATTCTGGCTTTTCCATCCCAAGGGAGTAAACCAGAACCTCCAGAGGTTTCTCATTTACAGCAATCACCTAGCACCTTAGAGAGAGTTTCTGAGAATGTGGTCTTCACCCTACTGGCCACTCCAGTTACAATTTCTAATTCTTGACTCTACACCTCAAATCCTTATCCCTACACTTATTAGTGCTACGTGTTTACTTAGTAAACCTTATCGTTTTCAAGTGTGCTATATATTTATTATCTACCTATCTCTTTCCTCCTGACTTTCTTGCTTTGTCCCTAACAAGAACCATTTTGGAAATAGTGAGACTTCAATATATCAGTATTCTTCCTGTGGTTAGGCTTCCCTGGTGGCTTAGAGGTTAAAGCGTCTGCCTCCAATGCGGGAGACCTGGGTTCAATCCCTGGGTTGGGAAGATCCCCTGGAGAAGGAAATGGCAACCCACTCCAGTACTCTTGCCTGGAGAGTCCCATGGACAGAGGAGCCTGGTGGGTTACAGTCCACGGGGTCACAAAGAGTCGGACACGACTGAGCGACTTCACTTTCACTTTCACTTTCACTGTGGTTAGAGGTACTCAGAGAATTATTTCGATACTATATTCTTCCTGTGGTTAGGCTTCCCTGGTGGCTTAGAGGTTAAAGCGTCTGCCTCCAATGCGGGAGACCTGGGTTCAATCCCTGGGTTGGGAAGATCCCCTGGAGAAGGAAATGGCAACCCACTCCAGTACTCTTGCCTGGAGAGTCCCATGGACAGAGGAGCCTGGTGGGTTACAGTCCACGGGGTCACAAAGAGTCGGACACGACTGAGCGACTTCACTTTCACTTTCACTTTCACTGTGGTTAGAGGTACTCAGAGAATTATTTCGATACTGATAAACATCACAAGGGTAGAATATATTTCTGTTCCTGTCTGTTCTTTAAAAGTAGATGAAAGCCAGGGCTCACACGAATCCCTCAGCCCAGTTTAAAACTGAAGTTTCTCCAGTGACACTGGACATTGCAGGAATTGTCTTTGTTATATTACACTTCCTTAGTTTGCTGTTTAATTACTTGATTGAGATGGCTTCATGAATAAAAATGGAGATTTCAGAGTACAGTTACACTTTTCAAACAAGTTAGGGGAAAAAAAAAGCTACTGTAGTTAATTCAGATAATAAAATATGCATGATTCTCTCTTCCTACCAGTTTATGCAATCTGGGTGAACTGTTTTCTCCTGTAATTTCAGGTTTTCTACAAGGAAAGCATAAGGCCACAGCAGGAGACCTTTTACATCTCTGGAGTTATCACGGCTTTGGCTTTTCTTGGTATAGAAGTATCTCTAATGTTTTGCAAACATTGTTTCCACCAATCCAAGGCTTTATTCACTCTGGACTGCCTCCTCGTTTACCCTGATTTCCTTTTTCTTTTTAATTGTAGATGAGTGGAACCCCTCCTTTTTGGCAAGTAAAGAAGGAATGTACCCCACAGTTTTGAAAACTTCTTCTCTGATATTGACATTTAGCCATAGCACTAACAGCTTGATCCTTTAAAAAAAATTCTAGAAAACCACGTCCATAACAAGGGGATAGCTTTTGCTTGCTGGAGTGAGAGCAGCTTCAGTATCTTCTGATCTCATCATTAGCAATAATACTGGTAACCTACTTCTGCAAATTGGCAGACTGAGTTGGGAGTCGAGCAGCAAAGTGGCAGCCTTCTCTTTGTCTGCATTCCAGAGTTAAGAGCAGTTTCAGCCTTTTTTTCCCCAGTATTGCTGTGGAGCAGCAGTGAGAAATCATAATAGAAAGAAAAGACAGTTAGCTAATGATGAAAAGTCTCAAGTCTCTCTGAAGTTACTACAGAGATGAGCCTACACTATAATGGGGAACTTATCTAGAAATGGTTGAAGTGGCTCCCCAAAAAGAAAAAAAAAAAATTTTTTTTTGGTTATTATTTACTATCATTTCCAAGTATGAGTCTTAAAAATATTAATCAGTAGATTAATATCTGATCTTAATATTTGAAATGTTCTAAGAATCCATCACTAAAATTTCTTAAATAAAAGAAAAATCTTTGTTTCTTTCTCAGTATTTGGTTCAACTGTCATACATGAAGCAGGGGGAAGGAAGTAAAAGCATAAGAAAGGTGGTTTGTTTGTTTGTTTGTTTTTTTCCCCAAAAGAAGAAGCACAGAAATTCAACCCAGTCAAATTTTCATTTGTCTCTTTTACATCGACGTCCAAATAAGTGAATTTTTGCTATCGTGTTTACTCCCACTTTGGGAGCAACTACAATTAAAACACACTTATGTACCATAGCAAACTTCAGAACATACCTACAGGTCTTGTGGCCAACATATAAGCACCCACGTGAGACTGCAGGATCCCAGCTCTTGACGTCATCTGCTGGGTAGACTTCCGTATCCAGGTAGGCCAGCGGGCTGCAGGCTTTGCATGGGGGAGGGGGGGGGCTCTCATTCCTCTGACACACAGACATCAATCTCCAGCACTCAGAATGGTCTTTTTTAATTTAATTTTTCCTTGAGCTAACTCTTAAGAATGAAGGATAGGAATGTCTTTTTCATGTGTTAGCAGTACATGGATTTAAAGTAACTTATCTGGTAGGTTCATAAGCCAAAATAAAAGTCCTTTGCCAAAGGTAATTTAATTTATTTTTTTAACCTAACAGAACGTAAAGTCCAGACTGTCATCTCAGGAATAACCTGTGTTTGTACCTGTTCCACATGCACTCTCTGCCTCCATACTTCATTATTCCTCTGTTCTTCACTCACTTGGCCTGAGCTAAGCATCTTCTCTATCACCACTTTGAGACTGGCAAGGCCAATTTTGCCTCATGATCATTGCATTTGCTTTTCCCTTGTTTTTAATGCTTCTCTCAGACCTTTGAATGGCTGCTGCCACTTTTCAGGTAAGAGCTCAGCATTTACCTTTCCTGAGCATGATAGTTAAACCAGTCTCTAGTTGCAGACAATTTCTCACATGATTCCATTGTGTAGTATTCTCTTAGAAGTTCTAGTGGTGATCCTCCAATGTGTACCTAGTTGTATCCTTGATAGTTTCTCTTCACTAGATTGAGAAGAGAAATGTGATCTCTTTGGAGACCAGAATATATATTCACTGGCTGGAACAGTTTGGTCATGTTAGTATGTAACATAAATTAATTTATGTTAATTAATTAATTTTGAATTAATTGATTTAAACATGGTAGAGTCAAATAAAAAGCAAAAGTTGGCTCATGCTGTCAATAATTGCCAAATGAAAAAGCTTCATCATTTAAATCAAATGATTTTACATATAAGTCATAAGTGACTTAAAAGCATCAATACAAAATCAAATTTTATGAAAGCAACCTGAAGATCACTTCAGTTGGATAGCTGATCAGACAACAGGGTTTATTTACTTTATTTACTAAACACTCAGTAAAGTCTTCATCCTAGCACGTATCAAAGATATGAAGGCCCCAGAATCTCTTATACAACACTTGGCAAATAAGACATTATTGTATGTTTACTCATGATATCTTTACCTTTACTGGGAAAAATTAATGAGAATAGTTTGTCCTTGGGTTTTCTTCACCTTTTAGATAAATGCATAATGCTCAGTCATGTCTGACTGTTTGTAACCCAATGGACTGCCACACACCAGGCGTTCCTGTCCATCAACTCCCAGAGTTAACACAAATTCATGTTTATTGAATCAATGATGCCATCCAATCGTCTCATCCTCTGTCATCCCTTTTTCTTCCTGCTTTCAATCTTTCCCAGCATCAGGGTCTTTTCCAACGAGTTCATTCTCTGCATCAGGTGGCCAAAGTATTAGAGCAACAGCTTTAGAATCAGTCCTTCCAATGAATATTCAGGACTGATTTCCTTTAGGATGGACTGGTTGGATCTCCTTGCAGTCCAAGGGACTCTCAAGAGTCTTCTCCAACACCACAGCTCAAAAGCATCAATTATTCAGTGATCAGCTTTCTTCACAGTCCAACTCTCAACATCCATACATGACTACTGGAAAAACCATAGCTTTGACTAGATAAACCTTTGTTGGCAAAGTAATGTCTCTGCTTTTTAATATCCTTCTAGCTTGGTCATAATTTTTCTTTCAAGGGGTAAACTTTTAATTTCATGGCTGCAGTCACCATCTGCAGTGATTTTGGAGCCCAGGAAAATAAAGTCTGTTCACAGTTTCTACTGTTTCCTCATCTATCTGCCATGAAGTGATGGGACCAGATGCCATGATCTTAGTTTTCTGAATATTTAGTTTTAAGCCAACTTTTTCACTCTCCTTTTTCTCTTTCATCAAGAGGCTCTTCAGGTGCTACAATATTTGTGGAATCTATAACATTGGCAAAGTAATGTCTCTGCTTTTTAATATGCTATCTAGCTTGGTCATAATTTTTCTTTCAAGGGGTAAACTTTTAATTTCATGGCTGCAGTCACCATCTGCAGTGATTTTGGAGCCCAAGAAAATAAAGTCTGTTCACAGTTTCTACTGTTTCCTCATCTATCTGCCATGAAGTGATGGGACCAGATGCCATGATCTTAGTTTTCTGAATATTTAGTTTTAAGCCAACTTTTTCACTCTCCTTTTTCTCTTTCATCAAGAGGCTCTTCAGGTGCTACAATATTTGTGGAATCTATAACAAAAGGTTTTTCTTAAGAAAAGTGAATGTACAGATTTTTAGTAGGTAAATAGAAGACATAAGTCCAAACACAAAAACATTTCTAAATTTACAAAAGTGAGTTGTGGCTAACGGGTACACACAATCTAAGAATTCCTTTGCCAAGTCTATTACACATCCCAGCACTTTTATGTAATAATGATATTGGAAAAAGAACAAGTGAGAGCAGAAATGATGGGGGCTTCTTATTCAGCTCTGGCCGATGAACTGGCAGTATTTATAGGACAGGGACTAGGAAGAGTAGCGATAGCCAATTTTCTGTGCAGCTAATATAACATTTTCTTTAGCAGAGGAAATTAGCTGAAAGCTCTCTCCATTTTCAGATGCCTATTGTTCAGTGCTTCATAAGTGCAGTTTGCCAGGGCGTATTTCTATTTGCTGGAAAGTTCTGATAATTAGGAAGAGCTCTAGCAAAGTAGAAATCGTTCTCTCAGCACTGAAGTCAGGATTGATGAGCACTGGGAGAATTTTGAGCCCTTGCACTGATGATTTGACAATTTCCAAAGGTTTCTGGTGGAAGACCTAATAGATCAGACTGTGTGCCTAGGCCGATTGATTCTAACTCAGATTCTTCAAGGTACCTGCAGCGCAAGGATGGAAAATTGAAACGAGAGTGAGGGAGTGAAGACTAAGTATTTGATCCCATTTAACCTCTGGTTAATCTACCGTGAATCAGTACTAACCAAAGCTAAGGGCAAGACTTTTGTGAATTCCCTCTCCACGGGGGCTAGAAGTAAACACACATTTTGGCAAGCATTTTTAATGGCTTATATTTTTTATAGTTTCTTTTTATGGAATACAACATCACCACACTTTACTATTCTTTTAAAAAAGACTTACTATGCAGGCAAATTTCTAACTAATTATATAATTACTTCATTAGGTAGCATAATTAGAAATTACTTGAAGTATAAAGAGTGCCTAGTAAAGAAATGTTTAATTTACTAAATAATTTTGATTCAAATGATCATTAAGTTAAAATCAGAAGTTGCTGGAAACCTTAAGTAATGGTTTTTACCAGTGCCACATGATAAAGTAATTGCTCAATTAGCAATTAGTTACAAACAGCAGTACCCTTTATTTTTATTTAAAATAAGTAAGCTGATTTCCACTTTTCAAAAATGAATATTAATTAGGTGGAAAGATAAAAATATCACACCTTGTTAGTAGAATCTGCAGTCATACAGAAACCCTGTGTATTCATATGAATTAGGCACAAAGATAACAAAGATTTTACTTTGTATTCTTTACTGCAAAAGCATAGGAGAGACAGAGAAATTCTGGTTTAGACTTGATTTTTTGGACTGCCTTTACTAAAGTTATCCACATGAAATTTTGTAACTCAAAAAATAGAAGGATTACTACCCAGGTCTTCTAATTTTTAAATTCTTAATCTTTGTGGAAATATATGATTAAATAATATTTTAAAATACACATTGCTTTTAAATAATCATGCTTACCTTTTTTTAATTTTTATTTTTACTTTATTTTAATTTACATTACTGTATTGGTTTTGCCATACATTGACATGAATCCATCTTGGGTGTACATGAGTTCCCAGTCCTGAACCACCACCCCCCCCACCTCCCACCTCATATCAACTCTCTGGATCATTCCCATGCACCAGTCCCAAGCATCCTGTCTGTCATGTAAGAAACAAATCGCCAGTCATGCTACTTTTTAAAATTAAGATGTAACTCATACATACAATGGAATATTACTAAACTATGAAAATGAACGAAATCGAGCCATTTGCAGAGATGTGGATGGACCTAGAGACTGTCATACAGAGTGAAGCAAATTAGAAAGAGAAAAAGAAATATTGTATATTAACACACATATGTGAAATCTAAAAAAATNCCCATCCCACCCTCTCCCTCTCCCACAGAGTCCAAAAGTCCATTCTATTCATCTGTGTCTCTTTTGCTGTCTCACATACAGGGTTATCATTACCATGTTTCTAAATTCCATATATATGTGTTAGTATACTGTATTGGTGTTTTTCTTTCTTTCTTACTTCACTCTGTCTAATCGGCTCCAGTTTCATCCACCTCATTAAAACTGATTCAAATGTATTCTTTTTAATAGCTGAGTAATACTCCATTGTGTATATGTACCACAGCTTTCTTATCCATTCATCTGCTGATGGACATCTAGGTTGCTTCCATGTCCTGGCTATTATAAACAGTGCTGCAATGAACATTGGGGCACATGTGTCTCTTTCAATTCTGGTTTCCTTGGTGTGTGTGCCCAGCAATGGGATTGCTGGGTCATATGGCAGTTCTATTTGCAATTTTTAAAGGAATCTCCACACTGTTTTCCATAGTGGCTGCAACTAGTTTGCATCCCCACTGAGACATACATAAGGTGACGTTTTCCCCTTCTTAGCGTTAACTTAGATAATATGTAGGAAATTCAGTTCAGTTCAGTCGCGCAGTCGTGTCCGACTCTTTGCGACCCCATGAATCGCAGCACGCCAGGCCTCCCTGGCCATCGCCAACTCCCGGAGTTCACTCAGACTCACGTCCATTGAGTCTGTGATGCCATCATTTTTGGTTTTGAAACTCACCTGTTTCAACTGTTACATTTATAGCTTTCTTTTATGGTTGTGTATGTTTCTGTTATTTGAAAGGTAGTGAATATTGGGAAAAGAGTACGACTTTGCAGGCAAATAGATGTATGTTTCATTCTTTCAGTTCATAATTCTGCCCCTTACAAGTTATGGCACATAAAGCAATTAAACTAGTTCAGACAGTTTTCTCATCTCAGAAATGGGGGTCATGAGGGCTACCTTCTAAAGATGTGTAGGGATGAAATAGTCTTATACAATACACTGCCATGCATACAACACTCAGTATACACTACAGCCTTTCTGTTTCAACCACGACTTTACAACTACTGAGAGGGTACAGCTGGAAATGGAGTCATGATAAAACTAAAATATTGTGTAAGAGTTTTCTATAGTGGGGTAAAGGCTGGATGACATCTCCTCTGTATCTATATTTCTGTGTTCTGAGTGAAATCAAAGTAACTCTAGAGGTAATATTTGCATGTTGAGGCCAAGGCAAGTGAATATACTTTTCTTAATAGCAGAAAATATAAGATAAGGAAAATGTATAAACTAAGTACCTTTATTTATGATAATAACAGTCTTCAGAGTGGGAATAGGTTAAATCCAGAGAGAACTGAATGGTGCTTCCAAGTCCCTGTTGTGGAATCAAACATGTAGTCTCCAGACAGTCATACACTACCACAAGGACTCTTTATTAGCAAGTATTTTTGATAGCACTTCTCAGCTTTGGTCTCCATCCACATCTGTTATAGGCTGAACTGTGTTTCCTGGAAAGGTGTATTGAATTTCTAATCCTAGAATCTCAAATGTAACTTTATTTGGAAATCTTCATTGCAAATATAATGAATTAAGTAAAGATGAAATTATGCTTGAGAAAGATGGGCCCTTAATCCATTATGACAAGAACCCTTATAAGAAAAGGAGAGTTAGGCCTGGGAAGCAAACACCATTTGGCATTAGAGGCAGAGCTTAAAGAGTGGTGCATTAGAGCAGCAAAGATTAACATCACCACTGGAGGTTAAACAGAGGTGAGGAAGGAGTTCAGTAGAGTCTGAGAGGGAGCATGGCTCTGCTGGAGCCTTTATTTTGGGCTTCTAGCCTCTAGAACTTTGAAAGAATAGATTTCTTTTATTTTAAGTCACTCAGTTTGTGGTCTTTGATTCCAACAGCACCAGGAAACTAATCCAGTAAAATATTAGGGGGAAAAAAAAAAGTAACTCAGAGCAGTTATAAGAAGTAACTCATTAAAATCAGTCAGAATGACATCAAGAGGAGGAACAGCTAGGTTTAAGCAGCTGGAGGAATGGCAGGGAAAAGTTAAACAATAGAAATGTTTGCTAGTTTTTAGTTATGTTATTAATTTATAGTCAGAATATGTCTGAAATTAAAACTAAGTTATCATTTCTTGTGTACAGGCTTCTTAACATCAAGGAATGTATTCATTGTATATCCTTGGGGCCCTTGAGAAATGCTTGCTTAAGCAGCTCTTAAGTGAAGGAAGAAAAGGAAGAACTGGAGGATGAAAAGAGGAAAAGAAGAGAGGGACGGAGGGAGGGTGGGCAGATGAAGAAAGCAAGGAAGACTCGGGAAAAGAAAAGTGAAGACAAAAGAGGAGAACATAAATGATTTTTGTCTGCTATGTAAAACTTAGAATTCATGAACACTGGAGACCAAATTTGAGATATTAAAAGGATATTAATGTATCATCCTCTAAAGAAACCATCTCAGTAAAATATTGCTCTAGCTTCTCCAAGCCTATACTGAGCTTTGAATTATTATTACAAAAGAAATATGACATTGGCATTTATATTTAATTAATATATATAATTTGCACTAAAATTTAATGCATTATTTATAAAAATTAACTTCAAAGTTGGAAACAAATAATATTATGGATAATGTATATGCCAAATTATTTGTACATTGAGATTGCTATGGGAATACTGATGTCAATTTGTACTACCTTCTGTCACTACCAATCGGTTTGCTGACTGCTCAGAACCTTGAGAGTAAGTTTATTGCTATCAGTTAGTTATAAGTACATGTATAAATTTCTTCAGCCTTGAAACTAGCTTTGCTTTTTTTTTTCTTTTTAAAGGAACAGTATGTTGTTTATTCCTGACATTCTGCTTTAAAATAAGATGTATCTACTTGATTTTATAGAATTCCCTGCATTCTATAGGGAGCATACAAAGCATATGTTTCATAATCTATGTCTTAAATGTGTTTACTTAGCTACTCTGATGTACTAAGAAGGGATATCAAGTAATTTTTTAAAATATTTAAGTTGGTTTTCATTATAGAACCTATTTTACTTTTTTTTTTTTTTCTATTT
>SJXQ01003475.1:49320-134709 GCA_006408695.1 Aepyceros melampus
AAAGAGCACAGAGGAAGGTCCCTAAATCTCGCATGGAGTTCATTTCAGCAAAAGAGATATGCAGATAAAGTTCATTTTATATCACAGGATAAAGTTGGTCTTCAGGGCAGCAACAAAGGTTGAGACTGTCACTGCCAGTGAAGAAGTGTCAGTGCAGAAGTTAAGGGGTGCAAATATATATGAGAACAACGTACCTTACACCTCGGACAAAATCTGTCAGTGTGAAGGATTTTGAGTTTATCTTCTTAGTTAGAATTAATCCATCATTGCTTAGCCTCACTCCATCTTACAGGATGTCTAATATTTCAAAAATAATAATACAACAACTAAAGATCATGCTGAGTCTTTTACACACAGGATAAAAATCCTCATTTAAAGACTACAAGGAAGTTAGAATGCTTTCTGTTTATATGTGTGGACACGTGTTTTGTTGGTGCCTGAACTCGGTAAGATTTTCAACTGCCTGTTCATGTGCTTCGCTTGGTTAGTGTTTCTAATAATCTAAATTCAATGCAAGAAAGTTCACAATGAACATCTACTATTCTTCAGCAATTGGGCTGGACACAAGGAAGAAAGAAATAAATCCAGACTGCCCATTTTTTTTCATGTGCAAGTTATTGTAGAACTGTTAGTTGCCTAAAATAGACAGGAATGCTAAATTATGCAGTAAGATGAATCTTAATAATTATCAACATTTTTGTTACTTTTTAAAGCAAGGAGTTATGTACCACATCATATGCTAAGTGCCTAGAATGCTTACTCTTAATCATTATAAATCAATCTACAAAGAAGAAACTATGCTCTTTTACCAAAAAGAAAAGGCACACCCATAGATTCTTCAATGTCATACAGCTAGAAACAGCATCAGAGATTTGCAACCAGACAGCCTTACTCCAGAGCCCCGCCCCGCCCCCAACCATTGCACTGCCTTGCCCCTGCTGGGCTGAGGCCTCCCACATAAAGGTTTATCCTCTGAAGATTATCTGTGTAATTACCACAAACTGACCACACAGAGGACACCAGCTATTGCAAATATTGCTTCTCTTTCGTTTATCTGCTCCATTCCATCCCTCCATCAGTCTTACTTTAAATCCATTTCTCCAGGGCTGCCGCCATAGCCACTTGCATTGCATGTGTTTGTGTAAGTTGTCTCCTTAGAAAGATGAAAATGCAAGATAGTAGCTAAAAAGGGCATGGTTAAATAGGTTATGAAATGCCAGTGTGACTTCTAAAGCAGGCAGTCCCACAGATAAACACATACATTCCTCGTGTATATAAATTATTTATGGGCTTAAACATATTTTTGGAAAAGTGATCTGTGATGTGTACTAGAAATAGAGAGGTTTATGAACAGACTAGTCTTTCACGGAAAATTTCTCCTCCTTCCTATTAAGCATCCATGCTTTTTCACCACATGCACACTGACTTGCTCCAGTTTGTGCTGAGGAAAGGGAAAGTACATCTAATATTTATTGAAAACTTACTTGCACATATGACTTCTAATTCTAATAATGTTTCACAGTATTATTATCCTTGTTTGACATCCAAATAAATTGACACATTGTAAGTTAAGCAACTAATTGTATGTTAAGTCCACATCTGGTTAACAGTGAAGAGAGGCTTCTAAGCCAGGTTTCCTTACCCCAGTGGGCTGGGTTTGTCTTTAAAAAGAAGACAACATTAATGTTATTGAAATAAATTTTCTGGGCATATAGATTCAGTGATGAATATCTGAAGCCTATTTATTACTTTTCTTTCTTATTTCCTATTTAATTATATTTATATTTATTTATTAATGTATAATTTCCTAAGGAGTGTTGTTCAACTAACAGCCATTGTTTTCTTATTTATCTACCAAGTCATAATACACATTATCTTTTTTAATTAAGCTAAATCTGAATGTTTTTCTCTACCTTTTCTATCTTTTGTAATTAAGCTAAATCTGAGGGATTTTTTCCACCTTTTAATCTTTCTTTCCTGAGCCTCAGGAAAGAAACGAATCCAGAATAGCCATGTTGTCACAAGAACCCTAAGTGGTCAGCTCTCAGGGTCAGGCTTATCTTGCATGGATCCTCTCTAGGATTGGCTGCAACACACAGAGGTGGTCCTGCAGCCTCCATGTTGTTACTCTGTGGCCTTTATTCCTTGACCATGACTGGCAGATGAAGAACAGGGGAAGTCTCAATTCAGTTCAGTTCAGTCGCTCAATCCTGTCCGACTATTTGAGACCCTATGAATCACAGCACGCCAGGNGTGAAATGGTACCTCATTGTGGTTTTGATTTGCATTTCTCTGATAATGAGTGATGTTGAGCATCTTTTCATGTGTTTGTTAGCCATTCGTATGTCTTCTTTGGAGAAGTGTCTATTTAGTTCTTTGGCCCATTTTTTGATTGGGTCATTTATTTTTCTGGAGTTGAGCTGCATAAGCTGCTTGTATATTTTTGAGATTAGTTGTTTGTCTGTTGTTTCATTTGTTATTATTTTCTCCCATTCAGAAGGCTGTCTTTTCACCTTGCTTATAGTTTCCTTTGTTGTGCAGAAGCTTTTAATTTTAATTAGATCCCATTTGTTTATTTTTGCTTTTATTTCCAGTATTCTAGGAGGTGGGTCATAGAGGATCCTGCTGTGATTTATGTCAGAGAGTGTTTTGCCTATGTTCTCCTCTAGGATTGCCATTTTGTTCATTTTTTTTCATTTTTGCCTTTTCTCTTCCTGTTATCTCTTCCCCTGCCATAATTTAATATGTTTTATTCCATATTTAATTTCTTATATACATAGCACATATATTCATTTTTCAGGGTTTTGCCACTATAAAAAAATTTCTGAAATCATATGAGTGCTTGCAAGTAGGTGTGTATGCATATACATTTTAGAGCTGGTTTAAAGTTCCTTGTGGGGAAAATTGCCCTCATTTGATTGCATAGTCAAACAGCTTTAATTATTTTATTGATATTGTTACCTAGCTGTTTTCTAAAAAGGATGCATAATTCGCATTTCCAGCAGCAATGAAGAAAGTACTGTCTCATCTGCATCACTGGTGATGACACAGATCAACACTTTTAGACTTAAGATTCTGTCTGTTTGATAAGTAAATGTAATGCCATGAGGTGACTTTAATTTTACTTTCTTGATGACCATTAAACTTGACTATCTCTTCATAACTTTCTGCAGTTTGAGTTTGCTCTTCTGTGAAATGCCTGTTCTGTTAATATACTTTTTCTTCATGGCTCCTTTTATATTGCTAATTTCCATATTATCAAATTTTAAGTAGTTCTTATATTTTCCAGGCTCCATATTGCCAATATTTTCCATAAATCTGATTTTTCTCCATTAACTTAATTTATAGGACTTTCTCCATGCAAATTCAGTTTTCATATTTGAATATGGGTTTTGGGATTTCCTTATATGATTTTGCATTTATTCAACTGATTTTCCTACATTGTAATACCTATTATTTTTACACTGATAGACTTTTTTTACATTATAGTGTTATTATTTTTACACATAAATATTTAATTAACCTGGAATTTCTGATGTATATTCTCTAGAATAGAACCTAATTTTGTTTTCTTCCAAACACCTATCCATTTGTGTCAGTATTATGAGCAATGAATCACAGTGCTCCTGACTGGAAACAGCATTATATATTATGTCCTTATCTATACAAGGATCCATTTCTACATTCCCTTTGAAGGATAGTTTGAAGAAACTGACTTAGCCTATTTGTCAGTACCAGAGTGAGAAGGGAGACAGTGACATTAACTGAATTTCAATAAGAAGATAAAATCAGATTACATAGTGCTTTATAGATGTTTCTAAAATAAATTAAAAGCAAAAAGTTAATTCAGTTAAAAATAATGTCTGTGGTACAAGTGGTTAACATGGAGAGAAGCAGAAAGACTAGTTTTGGAACCAAGTCAAAGATAGTGTGGCAAAGGAGATGGAGTAGGATTAACTCAAAATATTTGGGGTATTCGATAAAATCAGATTACATAGTGCTTTATAGATGTTTCTAAAATAAATTAAAAGCAAAGAAGTTAATTCAGTTAAAAATAATATCTGTGGTACAAGTGATTAATATGGAGAAGAAGCAAAAAGACTAGTTTTGGAACCAAGTCAAAGATAGTGTGGCAAAGGAGATGGAGTAGGATTAACTCAAAATATTTGGGGTATTTGGGTAGTCATTTGTTACCTATGGCTACTTATTTGATAGCATAAATATGGTGCTGTACCACAGTGTGCTGAAATGTTCTATGTGCATTTCACTGTGGTTCAGCACCAATTATATTTATGCTATCAAATAAGTAGCCATAGGTAACAAATGACTACCCAAATACCCCAAATATTTTGAGTTAATCCTACTCCATCTCCTTTGCCACACTATCTTTGACTTGGTTCCAAAACTAGTCTTTTTGCTTCTTCTCCATATTAATCACTTGTACCACAGATATTATTTTTAACTGAATTAACTTCTTTGCTTTTAATTTATTTTAGAAACATCTATAAAGCACTATGTAATCTGATTTTATCGTACTGAAATTAGAATGGCATTGAAACATGTATAAATCATATATGAAACGAATTGCCAGTCCAGGTTCGATGCATGATACTGGATGCCTGGGGCTGGTGCACTGAGATGGCCCAGAGGGATGGTATGGGGAGGGAGGAGGGAGGAGGGTTCAGGATGGGGAACACATGTATACCTGTGGCGTATTCATGTTGATGTATGGGAAAACCAATACAATACAATATTGTAAAATAATTAACCTCCAATTAAAATAAATAAACTTATATTTAAAAAATAAAAATAAAAACATTAAAAAAAAAGAAAATTTCAGTTTTCTAGACTATGTAGAGAATATAGTTTCTAATACATCAGAAATGCTAGTTACTTGATACTTAATCAAAAAACCTCTGTGTTTCAGCATTGCTTGTTGATGATATTTCTAATTTGTATTCATCACCTTCCTTGAGATGGTTAAGTTCAGTTTATTGAAGGTAATTGAATCTTTCATGATTCAGAATCCTCAATGCCTCAGGGACATCATTCTAAACATCAATCCTCATTTTATGGGCATAGATCAGACAGCAACTCTAGAGAGTATAAGTAAAACTCTGGAAATTGCATTTTTACCAAAGCCCTGATATTAACTTAGTTTATTATGCCTTTTTTGGGTCATTTGACTTTTTTTCCTAAAAACTGACTGTGTAACAATTTTGGTTAACTCAAGTTTCAGGTTTATTATAATATTTATAATGCATCAGAGGATAAAATCTTTTTACTGAAAGGAAATCTCTATTTTTTTTTTTCCAATTGGTTCAGATGTAACAGAAGTTACAGTCTAGAGACTTTAGTGAGGATACAGAGGAGGAAAGGAGTGAGCATAGAGTTTGTTATAGGCATTAATAGAATGATGCAAGTGGGATTTTAGGCTAGAGGGAACAGAAAAATTCCTGAATCTTATCTGGTACCAGTTAGCCCTTCCTCTTAGCAGTTCAAAAGAGTTATATTATTATTAAGCTGGGCTCCAAACCCAAGTGTGAAAATTTAATGAGCTATACTGGGAACAAGAGAAATTTCTTTTTGCTTGAACATAAGGTACCTTAAGTTGAGAGTATAGCTGCAGAATAGCCTGCCCTTTCAGCTTTCACCTTTCACATCCATGGTCAGACTCCTCTTCCAGCATCAAAGAAAGGCAACTCCAGATCATATCAGTCCTCAGAAAGCAAAGAACTTTTCCTGCTGTTTAGGGAAATGTGTCTAGTCCTCTAACAAAGATTTTTAAGAATGGGGCAATGTACATGGCAGTGACCTTCAAAAGAATCTACCCTGGTTGCTCACGCACACACAAAGGAATGGGTTATGTCACATTTCTCCAGATTCACTGAAGAGAAAAAGAGAGAGACAGTGAAAAGGACCCAGAGACAAACACTTAGTGTGAGATGAAAGAGTTTTTGAGAAATGAGAAGGAGGAGCCCAAGCCACTTCATCACTCTGCCTGTATTAAAAAGTTCCAAAGGAAAAAAGTTCTCTCTTCCCCAGTATGGACTACCCCTCCAGCTAATGATATACCACAACAAAAGTCATCTAATTAGTGTCCTTTGATCCATCCAATTAGCACTTTTCTTTGGTGGTGGTAAAGTGTGGTGGTGATGAGTATTGTGATAATTGGAGGAAAAAGGGAATGAGCTAGAAACTTTAAACTCTTTTCTCTTTAAGACAACAGTATTCATCTTACTAAAGAATGATGGATTCATCTTACTAAAGATTCTTTATCTCAGAATGCCCTTGGAATGAATGCCCAGCATCGGAAAGGTGCTAATCTGCTGACCTATGGCAACCCCGGAGATCAGTGGAAGGTCAGCTGCCCCAGAGAGATTAACAACGTGTTCTGAAGCTTTTACTGCTGCTGCTAAGTCACTTCAGTCGTGTCCGACTCTGTGTGACCCCATAGACGGCAGCCCACCAGGCTCCCCCTTCCCTGGGATTCTCCAGGCAAGAACACTGGAGTGGACTGCCATTTCCTTCTCCAGAAGCTTTTACTAAAATTAGTAAAAGTGTAACTTATTAGTTAGGGACCCACTCTGCATATACCCAATTATTTTGCTATGCATTGGTGCTTCTCAGATCGCCATTTAGAAAGATGAGAGGAGAGTGCGGATATGGAGAGGAAGAAAAATGGGCACTTGGAGAAGAGCAGGAGCAAGACAGAAAAGCTGACAATAGAAAGAATACTGAAATAAAAAGGGCACCCCCCAAAAAAGCAAAGAACCAAGAGAGGGAAATGGAAATGTCCTGAAACATTACCTTTTCCTGACAAGGTAGGGGGTTACTTGGTAACTTTTCCTTAACCTGGCGTTTATTTTCCATCTAGCAGAAGCGCATCTGCACACAGCTGTAAACTGAAAAGCTTCTCGTGCAGCTAAGTTAGGCCAATTACATAGTCTTCAGCAGGAGCCGTTCGGCACTGCTACTGTCAACTGGACAACTGCTACTTCAACATTCCTTTCTGAACCAAGGCTACTAGAAGGACTCCAAGTGTCAGTAAGAGCTCCACATGGCTCTTCACATTAAGAAAAATGTTGTTTTCAGAGGAGTCATTATTAAACAATCAATGCCTAGTGATCTACCTCTGGATAAGCTTTGGAGATGAACAAATAGCTTGGCTTTCACTAACAGAGAATTTATACGGTAATTTCAATCTTTTCATTCTTATATTTGCAAAACTACTTTATCAGGTAAAGTAATATATCCACAGGGTATTTGGAAAACATTTTTAATATATGAAGAAGAAAAAGACTACAATACCTTCTTCCTCTTCAAGATAATCTCTGTTCCTGTTTTAAAGTTCTTGTTGCTTGCTGTGCTAAATCACTTCAGTCATGTCCAACTCTTTGCAACCACATTGACTGTACCCCATCAGGCTCCTCTGTCCGTGAGATTCTCAAGCAAGAATACTGGATTAAGTGGTTGTACCCTCCTCCGGTGGCTCAGAGGTTAAAGCATCTGCCTCCAATGCAGGAGACCTGGGTTCGATCCCTGCGTCGGGAAGATCCCCTGGAGAAGGAAATGGCAATCCACTCCGGTATTCTTGCCTGGAGAATCCCATGGACGGAGAAGCCTAGTAGGTTACAGTCCACGGGGTCGCAGAGTCTGACACGACTGAGCGACTTCACCTTCACCTTCACACTCCTCCAGGGGATCTTTGTGAGTTGAGCATGTTCTTGCTAAGTGAGTAAGTAAGTGAAGTTGCTCAGTCATGTCCGACTCTTTGCGACCTCATGGACTGTAGCCTATCACCTATCAGGCTCCTCTGTCCATCGGATTTTCCAGGCAAGAGTGCTGGAGTGGATTGCCATTTCCTTCTCCAGGGGATCTTCCTGACCCAGGAATAGAACCCGGGTCGCCCACATTGCAGGCAGACGCTTTACCATCTGAGCCACCAGGGTCCTATCAAATTGCCCCGATAAATTTACATTGACTTTTCCTCCCATTTTGTGTACAAGGAGAGTTAATTTAGCAAATATATTTTATGTCTATCTCTTCCATTACTCCTTATCACTACATTTATTTAATTATATCTTTATTAATGAATGTCACAGTTACCTGTGTACCTTTTCCAGGGTAAAGCTTAGGGAAAGTTCCTCTTCAAATCCAGTCACCAGGCTCTGTAGCATGCTATCAACACATCCTTTATATCTGCACCAAATCTGTGTCCTTTGTTCCCTGACAAATATCCATTCCACTTTGCTCCACTCACTACTCGTGTATTTAAACTTTTATCTGTCAAGCTGTACATGTTTAGACACATGTTTTGTATGTATTTTACTGACTTTATGTCCAAGTTGGGCATGTGTTAGATTTGAAAGGAAACTTAGAAGCCATTATGTTAATATCTTTTAAATACAGGATATTATATGAAACAATGTTGAAAAAATATCTTGACAGCTTTTGCTATAATGTTCCCAATGACATAAACTCATCGCATGACTTTTGAATTTTTGTCCAACTAAAAAATGTTTTTTGTTTTAGCTGAAACTGTATTTTCCTACTTGAGCTAATAAGGTTATATAGAGTACAACTTCCTTCTCCCTTCCACTAAAATAAAAAGTAATAACTCTATCAAAAAAGTCTAATGCATAATCTAATTCTTGTCTTTAAATCCTAGATAAGAAATCCAATCCCTTCAATTGCTTCTCATAAAACTCTCTCAGTAGACTCTTCATTGTTTAGATTCACTCTAATTTTAATGCAATTCATAAAATATAACATCATCACTCAGCTTTTCTTTTCTTTTTTTTTTTTTTAGTTGCTCAGTCATGTCTGACTCTTTTTGAACTCATGGACTACAGCATGCCAGGCTTCCTTGTCCTTCACCATCTTCCATGGCTTGCTCAAACTCATGACCACTGAGTTGGTGATGTCATCCAACCATCTCATTCTCTGTCACCCCCTTCTCCTCTTGCCTTCAGTCTTTCCCAGCATCAGGGTCTTTTCTAATGATTCAGTTCTTCACATCATGTAGCCAAAATATTGGAGTTTCAGCTTCAGGATCAGTCCTTCCAATGTATATTCAGGGTTGATTTCCTTTAGGAGTGACAGTTTGATCTCCTTGCAGTCCAAGGGACTCTCAAGAGTCTTCTCCAACACCACAGTTTGAAAGCATCAATTCTTTTCCATTCAGTCTTCTTGATGGTCCAACTCTCACATCCATACGTAATTATTGGAAAAACCACAGCTTTAACTAGATGGACCTTTGTCAGCAAAGTAATGTTTCTGTTTTTAATCACTGTCTAGGTGTGTCATAGCTTTTCTTCCAAGGATCAAGCGTCTTTTAATTTCATGGTTGCTGTCATCATCCACAGTGATTTTGGACCCCAAGAAAATAAAAAGTCTTTCAAAGTTTCTTTTCTTTTCCCATCTATATGCCATGAAGTGATGGGCCCAGATGTGTGATCTTCGTTTTTTGAATGTTGAGTTTTAAGCCAGCTTCTTCTCTTTCCTCTTTCACCTTCATTGAAAGGCACTTTATTTCCTCTTCATTTTCTGCCATAAGGGTGGTGCCATCTGCATATCTGAGATTATTGATATTTCTCCCAGCGATCTTGATTCCAGCTTGGGTTTCATCCAGTCTGGCATTTCACACTTTGTGTATAATAAACAAGGTGACAATATACAGCCTGGGCACACTCCTTTCTCAATTTTGAATGAGTCCTTTGTTCCATGTCCAGTTCTAACCATTGCTTCTTGACCTGCATACAGGTTTCTCAGGATGGAAGTAAGGTGGTCTGGTATTTCCATCTCTTTAAGAAAGTGATATCTAAATATATTTTGATCATCATCTGTATCTAAAACTTAATAATTTCAATTTAGCACAGATCTTAGAATGATCATATTTCTTTGTGCTCATGGCTTTCTTTTCTATGTAGTCACAAAGCATTTACCTAGAAATTCCATGTTTTTTCAATAGAAAAATATTTAGTATTTGTATTCATAATTACTGATTTGCACTGTTCATTCTTTCAAAGGAAATCTATCTTTATTTCCCATGATAGTACCCAATGTTTTGTACACTAGCACTTAAAAAGCATTTCCAATGTTAACATTATTAAGATTATTATAACATAATATATTTTGAATGTTAGCCTTTCAAAGGAGGGTAGGAAGGCCCTGAACTCACCTCATCCCACAGACTTAACAAAATTTAAACTGAATACAGAGCAACTATTGATGAGAAAGACTTGAAGACTGCTGGAAAAGATCTTCCACACTGAGAAGCACAGGAAGGATAGAGATATGGGCTGGTCAAACCAACATTCCTATGTGGGCAACCCACACATGGAAGAGTATCTCTTCAAGAAGCAAGGAGTACACCTCACACTGGAGCCCTCTGTCCAGAGGTTCTGTGTGGGAAGGAGGAGCTCCCGTAATGTTGGCTTTGAAGCCAGGAGGTTTACTTTTGGGAGAGCCAGAAGGCTGCAGGAAAGAGAGACTGGTCTCTTAAAAGGTGCCCAGGAAACTTGACATGCTCCAAGACCCAGGGCAGAAACAGGGATTCAAAATGAGACTGGGCCTGACCCATCTGCTCATCTTGAAGAGGCTTCCGAGAGGAAGGAAGCAACTGGAATCCACCCTAGGAACATAGACGCTAGTGGCCACCACTTTGGGAATGCATTCGGTCATAAGGGTACCTGGGTTGTGAAGCGCCGCTTTGGGGTCCTCCCTCTAGACTATTAGCATCGAGAGATTACCAATCCCTGATAAGCTGGCCCCAGCCCCAGGTCACACCAGCCCTTTCAGACAGCCACCCCAGCACCCAACCTCACCCTCTAGCACACTAGCTGCCTTAGAAATCCCTGATGCCACAATTGCCCAGAGACTCTCTCCACCCATCAGAAGCCCTGTGACCCAGCCCCGGCCACCAATGTATGTCCACAAGTCTCTGACCTCAGGCCCCAGCACTTGGAGATCCTGAGAAAGCTCGTCTCACCAGTAGTTGGCACTATCTGTCTTCATCCACCAGTTGGTAGGCATGAGCCCCAGGACACTTGGGCCATGGCTTCACCTACTAACAAGTCAACACCAACTCCAGGACCACTACGGTCCTTAGGCAGAGACACTGAGATCCGGTTCCACCCACCAGAGAACTGGCGCTGATCCTGGGAACACCTGGGTCCCAACTCTCCCAACAAGCAAGTTGACAACCAATTCTTCACAACGCAGACCCTGAACCAGACCACCCACCAGTGGGCTGGAATGAGCACAGTAACTTTGTCCTACTTAGTAGCAAGTGGGCACTAGTCTTGGGAGCATCACAGACCCACAGCCTGCCATGTCAAGACCCAGCACATCCACAAGCAGGCTGACACCAGCTGTGGGATGCCTTGAGCACCTCAGAGAGCAGATCAAGGATCCAGCCTCACACATCACTAAGACAACACCAGACCAGCTCCAGGATGCCCTGTGTGCAGCAGCCAGAGATTTCAGGACCTGACTCTGCTTACTAGTAGGTCAGCACTACCCCCAAGGTGCCCTGGACCCTAGTCCCGCCCACCAGGAGACAGACAGCAGCTCCAGGAAAGCTTGATGCCCTCATCCAGTGAATCTGGGATCTGGGCCCACTTACCAGTGGGCAGACCCCAGATTTGAGGTACCCTGGACCCCTCAACCAGCCATATTAGGAACTACTTTGCTCATCAGTGGGCTGATACTCCATCTGGGTCCCCTGTCCCCACAGCCAGCCAGCCAGAAACATTCCTCAACATAATAAAGGCCATATATGACAAATCTACAGCTACTGTCATGCTCAACAGTGAAAAGCATTTCTTCTACAATCAGGAAGAAGAAAAGGAAGCCCATTTTTGCCACTTTTATTCAATATAGATTTTAAAGTCCTAGCTACAGCAATCAGAGAAGAAAAGGAAATAAACTATCCAAGTTAGAAAGGAAGAAGTAAAACTCACTATTTATAGATGGCATGATATTATCCATAGAAAATATTAAAAGTATGACAAAACTACTACAGCTCATCAATACCTTTGTTAAAGTTGCAGGATGCAAAATTTATGTATAGAAATCTGTTGCATTTCTATACACTAACAATGAAGTATCAGAAAGAGAGATTAAGAGCATTATCTCATTTACCTTTGCATCAAAAACAATAAAATACCTAGGAATAAAATTACCTAAGGAAGCAAAAGAACTATACTTCAAAAACTGTAAAATGCTGTTGGAATAAATAGAAGACCACACAAACTGATGAAAAGGTATACTGTGTTCTTGAATTGAAAGGATCAATATTGTTAAAATGATCATACTATCCTGGGCAATCTACAGACTCAGTGCAATCCCTACAAATTAACAATGAAATTTTCATAGAACTAGAACAAAAAATTTACAATTTTTATGGGAACACAAAAGACCCTGAATAGCCAAAATAAAACCAAGAAAGAACAAAGTTGGAGAGGTTACAATCACTGACTGCAGATTATACTACAAAACTAGTCATTAAAACAGTATGATACTGGCACAAAATATACACATAGATCAGTGGAAGAGAACAGAAAGCCCAGATGTAAACCCACAGACTTATGGTCAATTAATCTACACTGAGAAAGCAAGACTATACAATGGGGTGTGCATACTAAGTTTTGTCCGACTCTTTGCGACCCTGTGAATTGTAGCCCATCAGACTCCTCTGTCCACAGGATTCTCTAGGCAACAATATTGGAGTGGGTTTCCATGCCCTTCTTGAGAGGATCTTCTTGACCCAGAGATGGAACCCACACCTCTTATGTCTCATGGAAGCCAGGTTCTTTGCCACCTGGAAGCCCAGAGAAAAGACAGTCTCTTCATTAATTGGTACTGGGACAGCTACATGTAAACAAATGAAATTAAAACATTCTTTAACATCACATACAAAAACAGAGCTAAAGTCAGTTAAAGACCTAAATGTAAGACTTGATAATGTAAAACTCCTAGAGGAAAACATATTATAGCTAGAGGCACAGTCTTTGACATAAATCACAATATTTTTTTTTTTTTTAGATTTGTCTCCTATAGTAATGAGAACAAAAACAAAAATAAACAAATGTGACCTAATTAAACTTAAAAGCTTTAGCACAGCAACAAGTGACAAGTGAAAGTGTTTCAGTTGTGTCAGACTCTTTGCTACCCTATGAACTATACAGTCTATGGAATTCTCCAGGTGAGAATACTGGAGTGGGTAGCCTTTTCTTTCTCTAGGGGATCTTCTTAACCCAGGGATCGAACTCAGGTCTCCCATATTGCAGGTTGATTCTTTACTAGTTGAGCCACAAGGGAAGCCCAGCAAAGGAAACTATAAACAAAATAAGACAACCTACAGAATGGAAGAAATATGTGCAAAATATGAGACCAATAAGGAATTAATTTCCAAAATATATGAACAGCTTATACAGCTTGATATAAAAAAAAATGAGTAGAAGATCTAAACAGACATTTTTCTTTTCCCCCAAGGCACACATACCAATGGCCAATAGGCACATGGAAAGATGTTTCACATTGCTTATTATTAGAGAAATGCAAATAAAGCCACAAGGAAACTTCACCTTACACTGGCCAGAATGGCCCTCATCGAAAGTCTACAAACAATAAATGTTTGAGAGGATGTGGAGAAAAGGGAACCCTTTTTCACGGTGGGTAGGAATGTAAATTGGAGCTTCCATTATGGAGAACAGTGTGAAGGTTCCTTAAAAAGCTAAAAATGGAGTTATCGTTGTTGTCGTTGAGTCTCTAAATAGAGTCTGCAGCACTCCAGCCTTCCCCGTCCTTCACTGTCTCCTGGAGTTTGCTCACATTCATGTCCATTGAGTAGGCTATCATACGATCCAGAAATGCCACCCCTGGACATATATTCTGAGAAAACCATAACTAGAAAAGATACATGTACTTTGTTGTTCATATAAACATTATTTATAATAGCCAAAACATGGAAGCCAGCTAGATGTCCATGGATAAAGAAAATATGGTAGATAGATAGATGGATGATCTTGGATTTGGTATGAGATTTTAGGTACAATGCTGTTGATATTAGCCTTCATTAAAATTACCAGTTTCTGCTCTGAGAAAGATACTGTTAGTAAAATCAAAGAGCAGGTCACATACAAAGAAAATATTTGAAAACATATATCTGACAAAGAACTCATAAGCAAAATGCACCAAAAATATTTGTAAAACTCAGCAATGAGAAAACCAAAAGATCCAAATAAAAATGAGCAAGAGATCTAAAAGAACATGTCACACACACACACACACAAAGATACGCAGATGCCAATTAAGAGATTTTAAAATTTCTTTTATCAGAGTTTTAAAGTTTTTGACATATAAATTTTGTTCATATGATGTTATACTTACATGAAGTATTTCAAAAGTATTTCAATTTTATGGTGGTATAATTTTGAAGTCTACTTATTCATTGCTTTTATATTAAGAAAACAATTGGCATGTTTTTAACTTCTATCCTGTAAACACAACATACTCACTTGCTAGTGTCAAAAGTTTTCAGCAACAACTTTCTTTTTTTTTTTTTTTTGTAAATAGACTGTCACGTCATCTGTGAACAAAAGGTTTCATATCTTCCTTCTCAATACGTATACATTTTATTCATTTTTCTGGTCTTATTGCTTAGCTAGGACTTCCATTATGTTAACTGAATCGAAGTGCTGAGAAAGGACATCTTGGCTTTTCCCCAGTTTTAGGGAGAAAACATTCAGTTCCTTATCTTGTATAAGGGGCTTCCCAGGTGGTGCTAGTGGTAAAGAATCCGCCTGCCAATGCAGGTGACTCAAGTCATGTGAGTTAGATCCTTAGATCGGGAAGATCCCCTGAAGAAGGAAATATCCCATTCCTGGGAAATCTCAAGGACAGAGGAGCCTGGCAGGCTACAATCCATGGGGTGGCAAACAGTCAAACACCACTGAGCACAGGCGCACATCACATCTTGTATAAATATGTTAGTTTGTAGGTTTCTTGTAGGTGCTGTTTGTCAATCTGACGAAGAATCTCTCTATTCCTAGTTTTCTGAGGTGGGTTTTTATTATAATGTGTGCTGGAGTTCATCAAAGGTTTTTCATCCATTATCTGATGTCCAGGTTTTCATCTTTCATCTGTTGATATGGTGAGTACATTGATTTCCAAATTTTGAGGCATGCTTGTACATCTGGGATGAATCTCACTTCATTGTAGTATATAAAACTTTCATGCATTGTTGGATTTGATTTGCTAACATTCTTGAGGATTTTTACATATATTGTCCATGGGAGATTTTTGCCCACAGGTGTTTTTTGTTCGTTTGTTTTTCCTGGTGTTGAAATTAGGATGGCCCTACAGAATGGCTTCAAGATTTATTTTCTGCCTTTGGTTTTCTGCACCTTGAATGTATATACCAAGGTAACATTGGATTTTTGCTTGTTTGTGGTTCATTTATTTATTTTTGAATTTATACTGGTTTGTGTTCCCTGAACTTGCTGGATCTGTCATTAAATTTGCAGAGGTCGCAGAAATCATTACTTCAAATATGTCTTCTCTTCTGTTCTTTCTTCTCCTGAAGTTCCAAATACAAATGTGCTACATCTCTAAAACTACCATACAGTTCTCAGTGTTCATTTTCTTTTTTTTTTTCCTCTTTGTGTTTCAGTTCATGGGAAATAGATGGGGAAACAGTAGAAACAGTGTCAGACTTTGTTTTTTGGGGGCTCCAAAATCACTGCAGATGGTGACTGCAGTCATGAAATTAAAAGGCGCTTACTCCTTGGAAGAAAAGTTATGAACAGCCTAGATAGTGTATTTAAAAGCAGAGACATTACTTTGCCAACTAAGGTCCGTCTAGTCAAGGCTATGGTTTTTCCTGTGGTCATGTATGGATGTGAGAGTTGGACTGTGAAGAAGGCTGAGCGCAGAAGAATTGATGCTTTTGAACTGTGGTGTTGGAAAAGACTCTTGAGAGTCCCTTGGACTGCAAGGAGATCCAACCAGTCCATTCTGAAGGAGATCAACCCTGGGATTTCTTTGGAAGGAATGATGCTAAAACTGAAGCTCCAGTACTTTGGCCACCTCATGTGAAGAGCTGACTCATTGGAAAAGACCCTGATGCTGGGAGGGATTGGGGGCAGGAGGAGAAGGGGACGACCGAGGATGAGATGGCTGGATGGCATCATGGACTCAATGGACGTGAGTCTGAGTGAACTCCGGGAGTTGGTGATGGACAGGGAGGCCTGGCGTGCTGCGATTCATGGGGTCGCAAAGAGTCGGACACGACTGCATGACTGAACTGAACTGAACTTGTGTTTCAGTTTGGGAAATTGTGATTGATTATCTTCCAACTCACTTACTTGTTTCTTCCTCAACTATGTCGCTGCTACATATAAACCCATCAGAAGTATTCTTCAGTATGGTTAGGTTTTATTATTATTTCTAGCATATCCTTTTGAGTCTTTCTTAGAGTTTCTCTCTCTCTGTTTACATTACTCATCTATTCACACAGATTTTCACACTTTCATTTGTCATATATATGACTAATAATATAAATCATATATAATAGTTATTAAAAAATTATCAGATAATTTCAACATCAGTGTCATATCTGAGTCTAATTCTGTTGCCTGCTTTGCCTCTTAAGACTGTTTTTTTCTTGCCTTTATGCTATAGCTTGTAATTCTTTGTTGAAAGTTGGGCGTATCACTGTAGGGACTAAGATAAGTAAGGTGTGAGGATTCATACTTATCTGGCTAGAAACTGGGTTGTGGTTAGTGTTTGCTATAGCTGTATGTTTCAAAAGCATCAGTGTTCTTCTCTCTCTCTCTCTCTTTTTTTTTTAATCTCATCTCTCGTCTTTGCGCTTGTCTAGTTATTCCTGTTTTTATCACCTGCAATCCTCTATGTTTATACCAGTCCATGTGGTTTGTTACTTAGGATTGAGGAAAAGTATTCTTTAATCTTGGGCTTCTTATGTGGCTCAATGATAAAGAATCTGTCTGCCAATGCAGGAGATGCAGGAAATGTGAGTTTAATCCCTGGGATGGTAAAATCCACTGGAGGAGGAAATTGGCTCCACTCCAGTATTCTTGCCTGAAAAAACCCCATGGGTGGAGGAGTCTGGTGGCCTACAGTCCATGGGGCCACAAAAAGTCAGACCCAGATGAGTGAGCATATTCTTTAATTTTATGATGAAATCTCAGCCTCGAGTGATCTGTGCCTCAGGACACATTTCTCCATTAGTACAGTTTTCTTCCTACATTTAAGAAATATAGGAAGTCTGGAAAGGACTCATTTGGGAGGGATAAGCTTCTCCAGGTGGGAAAGGCTCTGTTATTCACCCCACCCCTTTGGAGAATATACATCTGCTACAGAAAAATTACAGGTGTAGTTCACAATATCTACTTTTTCTTTCCCCTGCCAGAGGCCAGAGGTCATCTTTCTACAATCTCATTTTGAGAACTTGGTGGGGACCTGGAAGTAAACCTCCAGAAGTGTGGGGCTCCTCTAAAACTGAGCCCCCTGGAGTTTCTGGTTCGCCTGTAAGTTCACACTCAGCCCCCACGGGTTCATCAAATTACGACTTTGGTTTCCCCACATTTTTATGCCTCTAACAGTTTCTGCTCTCACTTGTGACTCCATGTTCACCTTCCTTTCTGAATTTCCAGATGGAGACATGTCCTGCCACCTCACTTCTCTGGTTGGCCCAAAAAAAAATTACTGATTTTTTCTTTTTTTCTTATAAGGAAAGAGGTACAGTTTCAAGCTCTTTACATGTTGGAACTAAACCTAGAATTCTCATCTTGCCTAAATTTTGATACCATTTCCAACTCATACCATTTTCATATGTTAGTGAAGTGAATGAACTGCTATCATTACTATCCTCATCATCAGTATTCCAATGCCATACACATGTACTAATCTGCAACCAGAAATAACCTCAGGTAACATTCATGAATAAGCTTCTTTAAACAAAATCATTGCTTGAAAAGTAAAAGTTAAATTCTAGAGTTTCTTTATTATTATCAGTTGTTTTTTTTTTTTTTTTAATTTGAAAATCTTATTTCAGACTAGGGATGTCTGCATGTTCTCATTTGAAATTGTTTATTAGCCACCAATGGTATATTAGCTTTGATGCCTTACGCTGATTAGCATGATTGTTTGGGGCAAATTTTAATACAACCAAGGTCACAGGTTTAATCCTGCATGGATCAGTTATATTTCCAAGTTCCACTGCATAGTTTGTCCTCACTTCACAAACTCCACTCAGAAAATTTTAAAAATGAGTGTTATTGCTCACTGAGGGGATATAATTAATGAATGTGGATTAAATAATTTTAGGATATAATAACTCACTGTTTGAGAGAGTCATTTCCTAGCCACACTGATAAGAAGTCTAGGGGTCCTCAAGGAGAGAAGGGTCTGGAATTCTGAAGAAGGAAAAAAAGGACAACGTTCTTTTTTTTTTTTTTTCCCTTCTACATTCCTTAGGATTATGTATCCCTCCTGAGGACATTCTCTGGATTAAACCTTCTGGCTAATCAGTTCAGTTCAGTTCAGTCGTTCAGTCATNATATACACAATGGAGTATTACTCAGCTATTAAAAAGAATACATTTGAATCAGTTTTAATGAGGTGGATGACGCTGGAGCCGATTATACAGAGTGAAGTAAGCCAGAAAGAAAAACATCAATACAGTATACTTACACATATATATGGAATTTAGAATGATGGTAATGATAAACCTGTACGCAAGACAGCAAAAGAGACACAGTTGTATAGAATGGCCTTTTGGACTCTGTGGGAGAGGGAGAGGGTGGGATGGGTTGGCAGAGTGGCAATGTAACATGTGTGATATCATAAGCGAAACGAATTGCCAGTCCAGGTTTGATGCAGGATGCAGGATGCTAGGGACTGAGGCACGGGGATAATCCAGAGAGAGGGTGTGGGGCGGGAGGGTGGAGGTGGGGGTCGGGATTGGGAGTTCATGTACACTCATGGCTAATTCATGTCAAAGTGTAACAAAACGAATACAGTATTGTAAAGCAAAACAAACTAAAAAATAAAAATTAATTAAAAAAAAAAAACTCACGTCCATCGAGTCATATCATAGGATTATTTTGAAAATTAAGATAATATTATAGAAATACTCAGCATATTACCTGGCACACAGAAAATAGTTAAGAAATCATAGATATATTAAATATGTCTTGCAAAATAAATTTTAAACTGAGATAATGAGTCCTTAGGTAGAGTGCAGGTAAATTACTCAGCTGTTCTGAGGGTTACATGGACCACTGAACAGGTCGGCTGTGCAGTCTTTGGCTCATCTACCACTGAGACCACATATCTACCTCTTGACTTCTTGGCAACCACAATTACTCAAGGAGGATGAGAGTAGACCCCGGAATACAGAACCTTGGTCTTAGAAAAGAAACTATTAATATTATCACATCTAAGACTGTTTTGAATACTGCAGTAGTAGAGTTTTATGGTGAGATGATAGCATATGCCAACCAGACGTTGTTCTAGAAAGCCCAGTGAGTACTTCTTTATCTATCCAAAGGTTGCTTTATTCTTGCTTCAGAATAAAACATGTTGGCTTCCCAGGTGGCACTAGTGGTAAAGAATCTGCCTGCCCATGCAGAAGGCATAAAAAATGCAAACTCAATCCCTGAGTCAGGAAGATGTCTTGGAGAAAGGCATGGCAGCCCACTCCAGTATTCTTGCATGGAGAATCCCATGGACAGAGAAGCCTGGCAGGTTACAGTCCATAGGATTACAAAGAGTTGAACATGACTGAAGAGACTTAGCACAATAAGTGATTAAAATATAGTGAGAATATTAGCAATACTGATGCTATTCTTTCTTTAAAATTGATGTTTATCCTTTACAAAAGATTATAAAGTGATTTTAAAGTGTGCATATTTATTTTATTTTAGAAAAAGCTTCTCTTTCTGACCTCCTTCTTTTCTCTTGTTTCTTCTGTCCTTTTATATGGAAAATGTGGAGTGACACCATTTGCATGGTGCTAGCTTTTGTTATTGCTTAGAGGAATGAGGTAAAAGTCTCTGTGGTATACTTGTTTCTATAGAGAAACAAACATCATGATCTTTGGGAAATGCACAGCAATCTATTACTCCATTTATTGTTGCACTAGAATAAAATTCAAACTTTTCCCATGGCCTAGAAGAGCCTACACAACTGAACTCTTCCTATTTTTGATTCTATGTGCTGCTTTCTTGCCCATTTTTGCTATAATCTCATAACATGCAGGTCTTCTAAGTCTCAAAATTGTTTCCACCTCAGGGTCTTTGCCCTTGCCATGTTCCCTTCCTAGAATCACATTCTAAGGACCTCTGAGTGACTGATTCTTCCACTTTGCAAATATCAGCTCAAGTTTAATGGCTCAGGGGGGCTTCCCTACCTAGACACACAGTCTGTAAGAGATTTATATTTACACAATAGTTTGAGTATTTATCAGAGCTTTAAATTATTTTTTTAACTTATACATTACTTATTGTCAATAATTATTATCTAAATAACTTCCCTCATGAGAATAAAAACTACAAAGCATTAAGGAAATTAATTTTTTTGGTCATACAAAGACATTATATAATCCTTGACTATATTCCCCACATTGTACATTTCATATCTATGACTCATTTCTTTTGTAACTGAAATGTTATACCTTTTAATCTCCTTCAAATATACATTTCCTCCCTTCATTCCCTTCCCCTCTGTCTTTCTCTGTATCTGTGGCTTTACTTCTGATTAGTTATATTCATTTGTTTTGTTTTTAGAGTCCACATACAAGTGAAATCATACATTATTTGCCTTTCTCTGACTTAGCTCACTTAAAAAATATGCTCTAAATCCATCCTTGTTGTCACACATAGTTAAAATCTCTTTTTTGTGACTGAGTAATATCCCATTGTGTGTGTGTATATATGTACTTGGGGTGGTTTAGTCACTAAGCTGTATCTGACTATTGTGATCCCATGGACTTTAGCCCTCCAAGCTACTCTGTCTGTGGAATATTTCGGGCAAAAATACTGGTCTCCTGCATTGCAGGCAGAGTCTTTGGGCTTTCCTGATGGCTCAGACAGTAAAGAGTTCACCTGCAATGCAGGAGACCTAGGTTTGATCCCTGGGTTGGGAAGATTCCCTGGAGAACAGAATGGCTACCTACTCCAGTATTCTGGCTGAGAGATTTCCATGGACCGTATAGCCCATGGGGTCACAACTGAGCAACTTTTACTTCACTTCAGATTCTTTACTGACTGAGCCAACAGGGAAGAGTGTGTATATATATACACACATATATACATATATATGTAGATAATATATATATATGCACACACAAACATGTGGGTGTATATATATATTTTTTTTCTGTAGCATTATTTATAATAGTTAAGATATGGAAACAATCTAAGCACCCATCAGCATGTGAGTAGGTGAAAAATATGTAGTGTGTAACCTAGTTACTGTATTTAATACTGCACTAAACATTGAGATGCATATATCTTTTTGATTTAGTGTTTATGTTTTCTTTAGATACATACCCAGGACTGGAGTTGCTCATTTGATCTATTTTTAGTATTTTGAGGAAGCTGGATATTGCCTTCCATTATGATTGTATCAATTTACATTCTCACCAACAGCACACCTTTTTCCACCACATTGTTGCCAACATTTGTTATTTGTGGTCTTTTTGATAATAGCTATTTTGACAGGCATGAGGTGACATCTCTTTGTGGTTGGAATTGGCATTTCTCTGATGATTAGCAACATTGAGCATCATTTCCTGTGTCTGCTGGTCATCTAAATGTCTTCACTGGATAAATGTTTATTCAAGTACCCTTTACATTTTGTAATCAACTGTTTATTTCTTTGATGTTGAACTGTATGAGTTTTCTTGTATTTTGGATATTAGCCCCTTATCAAATATTTCATTTGCAAATATCTTCTCCCATTCAGTAAGTATAGTTTGTTTTATTGATAGTTTCTCTCAATGTGCAAGTCTTTTTAAAGTTGTTATAGTCTATTTGTTTATTTGTTTGTTTCCCTTTCATGAGGAGACATATCAAAAAAATATTGCAAAGATCAATATCAAAGGGCATAAAGGGTACACTTTCTTCCATAAGTTTCATGATTTCAAAACTTACACTTAAGTAATCCATTTTGGGTTTATTTGTATATATGGTATGAGAAAATAGTTCAGTCAGTTCTTTTGCATGTAGCTATCTAGTTTTCTCAATGGTATTTATTGAAGCGGTTCATTCAGTCAGTTCAGTCGCTTAGTCGTGTCTGATTCTTTGTAACCCCATGAAGTGCAGCAGGCCAGCCTTCCCTGTCCTTTACCAACTCCCAGAGCTTGTTCAAATTCATTTCCATCAAGTCAGTGATGCCATCCAACCATCTCATCCTCTGTCATCCCCTTCTCCTCCTGCCTTCAATCTTTCCCAGCATCATGATCTTTTCCATTAAGTCAGTTCTTTGCAGCAGGTGGCCAAAGGATTAGAGTTTCATCTTCAGCATCAGTCCTAGTGAATATTCAGGACTGATTTCCTTTAGGATGGACTGGTTGTATCTCCTTGCAGTCCAGGAGACTCTCATGAATCTTCTCCAACACCATAGTTCAAAAGCATCAGTTCTTCAGTGCTCAGCTTTCTTTATTGTCCAACTCTCACATCCATGCATGTCTACTGGGAAAAACATAGTTTCCACTAGATGGATCCAAATGTATATTTTTGTTTCTTTTGTCAGAGATTAATTACCTGTATAAGTTTAAGTTTATTTCTATGCTCCCTATTTAATTCTATTATCTATGTGTTTGTGTTGGTTCCAGAAGTGTATTGTTTTGATTACTCTAGCTTTGTAGTAGAGTTTGAAATCAAGGGCATTATACCATCAGTCTTTTTCTTATTTCCCAAAATCATTTTGGCCTTTTGAGCTCTTTTATGTTTTCATACAAATTTGAGAATCATTTGTTCCAGTTCTGTGAAAAATGCCACTGTTAATTTGCTAGAGATTGCACTGAGTCTGTAAATCTGGTCAAGTTAACTATATTAATAATTTCAATTTATGACTATGGTATATCTTTTCATCTGCTTGTGCCATCTTCAATTTCTTTCATCAGTATCTTATAATTTTTTGAATATAGGTCTTTTACATCCTTAATCAGAGTTATCTCCACATATTTTATTATTTTAGTGAGACTGTGAATGAGAATGCTTTCCTAATATCTCTTTCTGGTAGTTTATAGAAGCACAACAGATTTGTATATGGTAATTTTGTATCCTGCAACTTTACCCCAAATTCATCAATGAATTTGAATATTTTTTTTTGATATTTCTTTTTAGAATTTTCTATGCATAGTATCCTGTCATCTGTGAGCAGTACACACACACACACACACACACACACACACACACATATATATTTACACAGACAGAATTGGTAACACCTAATTTCATTCAAGGCATGGTGTGCTTCATGGAAAAATCATAATTTATAATTTATGGATTATGAATAAGGCATTCAATAAGAATCATAAGAAGAAATTTGGACTTAATACTTAAGGAGAAACCTGGGTAAAATTTAAAAAGAAGATATGGTTTTGATGGTTAATTTTATGTATTTGAGTGGGTGATAGATGCTCAGATTAAACACTGTTTCTGGACATTGTCTTTAAGGGTAATTCTAATTGATGGATTCAGTAAAGCAGATTGCACACCCCTGTGTGGGTGAGCATCAGTCTATCAGTGAGGACCTGGATTGAACAAAAGGCAAGGAGGAAAGCTGAGACATATTATTCTACCTTCTCTGACCCTCAAATTGGGGCTTAAATAATCAACTCCCCTGGTTCTTAGGTGTTCACACTTGAACTGAATTAGCACCACTAATCCTCCTGACTCTTCATTTCTGTTGTTCAGTAGCTAAGTCATGTCCAATTCTTTGAGACTTTGTGGACTGCAGCATGCCAGGCTTCCAGTTATCACATCTCCACCCTTAAACTGAATTAACATTACTGGTCTTCCTAAATCTCTACCTTATAGATAGCCAGTTTGTGAGAAATATCAGCTTTCATAATTGAATGAGCCAATTCCTCTCAACAAATCTCCTCTTGGTTCTGTTTCTCTAGAGAACCTTAATACGAGGGTGAAAATTATAAAGGCCTCTGTGTTAAATATTCTGAAAGGATGGGGAAAATGCATACACCTCCTGCAGTTATAGTTTAACTAGTGATTTTGACAATGAGAACAAAAGGAAAATGGAAAAAAAATTTCCACGCAATACTGGTAAGACTTGCTAACAAAAAAGCCATACAGGAAAAAATGAATCAGGACTAAATTTTTCTTGTGAGTATACAAAATTGGAGGGATAGTTACTGATGAAGCTAGAAATAATAATTAAAATAGAAAAATCAAATAATAGAAATACCTTCAAATTTATTATATATGATATGCTATATACTTTCATGTTATTTAATATAAAATAATTTTAAGGTATATAATTTAAAAAGTCAAGAAGCTAAATTGCTTTTCTGGAGTAAGTTTGAAGAAGGAAAACATGTTTTGTTGTTTACAAAGAGTATTGCAATAAAACAAAGTTGTTTAACTCGGTTTAAACAGCTAGTCACCTGCGTCTTATGCATATACCAGAATCCTCTTGTACTGGAATTAAACAATTTTTTGAGGATTTGCATGTAGCAAAACACAGATGAAGAATCACTGGCTGACTGGAAAAATTGTAAAGTTAATAATTTATGCCATTGATTTACTAAGCCAATTTATGAAGCTGAACATGTACAAAGTCTCAGGACCCTAACTATTGTTTCAATAAAACTAATCCAAAGTGCAAAGTCTACAGGCTTGTATGTTGGTTGTTCTGACAGAGATAATTTAGTTTGATTGCTTGATCTGTTTCTAAATATTCTAAAATACACAAGTGCAAACACTTGGGATTGTTACCTGCTATTAACCTCAAATGATATGAATACAAACACAAGCACACAGCACACAAACGCTTTCCATCTCTCTCTCCCTCATACACACACACACACCCCAATATAACTAAATGACTCTATGTCTTTCTGAGAGTCATTTACACTTAACAATTCAACTAACATTAAATTTTATAAATAAATAAATAAGGTATAGATTGTATTCCTGATCATAGACTCAACATTAAATACATTAAATGCATCACAATGATAACCAAGTGCATAAGAAGAAAACAAAAATGCAACTATAATTTCTGGCACTGCATAAATCACGAGATACCTAATTATTCTTCCTGGCTATGAAGTATATACATACACATATACCAAACAGGAGTCTTTAAGTGACATGCCTACATGATATCCATAAGTTACTTTGTTTATTGACTATATAGATACTTCATCCCTAGTAATTTAACTCACAATGTGTTATAATAGGATTTTCTCTAGAATTCGATATTTAATACCTACTCAGAGCTGCATATTTCACACTAACTCATTTCTTCATGACTTTTGCCTCTCACTTATTTTGGAACAACTCTATGTCAGAAGCAAATATTTCTTTTTTTCCTCTCTCTTTTTGGCTGTGTCATGCGGCATATGTGATCTTAGTTCCAAGATCAGGCATTGAACTGGTGACCCTGCAGTGGAAGCTCAGGACCTTAACTACTGGAATAGTGGAGAAGTTACAGAAGTCTTTGATTATCATTCTTATCATTCTTTTCTTATACTTTCAGGCAGCATTTAGGCCATGTTTATATTCTCTTGACTATCACCAAAACAGTTTCCTCTCATACAACATGAAGAAACTGATTCCTGTAACAAAATCAATCAATCAAAAAGTCACAGTGTGGAGGAAGAGGGTATGTTCGGTTACATATCAGGGGTCATACACTATGCCACAGCAGCTAGTTTGCTATCTATCCAGACTCTCAAGTTGTCTTGGCCGTCACCAATCCCGGACATCATCCCCTTTGTTTTTCTATGGAGATTTCTGAATTGATTGGCAAGTAAGCATAGCCTTTTCATCTGTTAAAATCCCAAACACTTACCACATTATAGCATGGTTCTAGGCATCAATAAATGCTTGACCACTTATTTTTAATTAACATATAATTATATGCCATGCTAATGTACATTTTATATGTAAATGTAGTACCAGAACATCTATGATAAGTCTGGGTGTTTCTTTCTCTGTATCGTAAAAACAAACAGAATGTCTGTGCTAACCTATGCAATACCTGCAGTGTAGGTCATATTAAAATGAAATGAGTTTTTATCACTCTCCAACTGAACTTGCTACTTCATTAAGGTAGATCAAATTGCTTATCTTGACAGAGATTGATTACCAATTAACTGTAAAATAAGCCAACCAAAATGAAGGGTTGGGAAATGCCTTTAAGTTTACCGAGACATCTTTATTAAATATGGAGGTCTGTGGCATAAATACTCCCAAGAAAATTGTTTCTGAAAAAAAAAAATGTTATAGATGTTGCAAGAGGTGGTAATGATATTCTGACAAAATGGGAAATCTTGGTAGTTCTGTACTGAAACTTAAGGTGACCTTGTAAAGAGCCTACATAAACCATTTGATAAAATTCAGCTTTTCTGACATTCTTTACTCTTGCCACAATTTGACATCGAGTTGCATCAAGTCAAATGAAACTTTGTGAACAGCCATCCTTCATACATTAAATTCCATCTTTTCTCTGTCTCCTAGGGCATGAAATAGCGGCTGACCCTCTCCTGTTTGTTTTTTTTGTCAAGCTGCAAGCAGGGCTTGATACCTTTTGACTTTCATAGCTTTCCGGGTTTTATTATATCTGTGGTAGGCTTCAAATAGCAAATATCTCTCTATTCAGGTCTAATAAAGTTAGTGAAGAGCATTAGATTTAAGTGTTTCTAAGACTTAATTTGTTTTAAGTTTTCCCACATGTGGCTTAATAGACAGCTTCTGATATGGCTCCAGAGCTGATTCTCCAAATCCAGGAGGGAGTTAGTGCAGCATCTGCAGCCTAAATTATATTGTCGCCACCAAGATCCATGCCCTTTACATAATGCTTGTCTGATGTGTGGCTACATGGTTTTAACAAACAAGTACTTCCGCTTTCTGAAACGTTTCAAAATAACAATGGCTCTCCAAGACCTAAAGCCTTGTAACATTGAAATCCTGTATTAATTCTAGATTCTACAAAGTTCATGATTTTACATCTGTTAGTTCTAAAAATATTAACACAAAATATCTACATTCAAAGTAATGGAAATCTGAATGTGTATGAAGCACATTATTGGAAGAATTCACCTAAGATAAGCTGGTGATAATGCGTCAGAAAGTTTTTTTTTTTTTTCCTCTCTCTCTCTCTCTTTCTACTTGCCTGATGAATGCAAATCAAATTCTTTGACCTTAGGAGAGTGATCATAAAATGTAATCAAAGTTTCCAGATCGAAAGGTGCTCTGAACAGTTCAGTAGGCAGCTGCATCAATGCTATAAAGCACCATGACTGCTAACACAGGTCATGCTTCTGGAAAACAAGATGAAAATCTTTTGCTTTCAAAAGAAATGTGGTCAGTCTTAGGAAAAGAATGACAGCTATATTTATATAACCTCCAACCCCAAGCAATTTGCAGATTTTTTAATGTAATTAACCTCCAAAGTATTCCGGTTACATATGCTTAAAAGTGGGTTGCACGTACCCTTCTAACGGTTTTCAAACTGAGAAGTCTGAAGGGTTAGATTATCTAGAGGCTTAACTCAATGTTGACAAACCAAATATTGGTATAAGTCTTTATGTATGATTTCATTTCTTCCTTGAAAGAAATTTAAACTATTTGGGGGGTTAGGGGAAAAAAAGGTCTCTAAATTTATTATCTAACAAAAAGAACAATCCACAATGTGAAAAGTGATTAGCATAATACTATACTTCACAAGTATGCTTAAAAGATTACCAGAATGTGATTGCCTACTCATTTGGTGCTTCAGAATTGTGCTTATTTGAATCTGATGCTCTAATCTGGAATTCCTGTCTGAAAAATTCTAGGTAGGTTAAAGTGTGTGTGTATGTGTGTGAGAGAGATCTTTGAAAAATAAAATTTTATAAATAAATTTATTGTGTATATTTTTTTAATAATTTTACTTCTTTCTACATCTACAAAATGTGAAGAATTATTCCAGAAAGAGGCAAAATTATACGCTATATTTTAAAATATTTTCAGACTCTAATGGAAGACAAAGTGTGATTTCCCAGGGGAAATATTATACTCCATCAAGTTTATTGAGTGAGATACTGAAGGAGCCTGATAACAGAGAAGAGTGGTTAGGTGTGTCAGCAGGGCCAAATCAGTTCTCACGCTAGTAGACAAAAGTGAAAGAATTCTTATGGTTAGCTTTCTATGTATTATCAGTTCAAGTCAAGGAACCAACCATGTTTGTTTTTGTTTTTTTATTGAACACCACAGCATACCAAGAAATATACTATGAGTTAAAAACATAAAAAGAGTTATAAGGTCAGTACACTTAAGGAAAATAGCAATCAATTACAAAGTAGTTTTAAGAACTACAGTGAGAAAAGAGACAGATACTAGATAATGACATGGACTGAAATTGTTCATGCCCTCTAACCCTGCCCCACAAAAATTCCTACATTGAAACCTTAAACCCCAGTGTGACTCTATTTGGAGGCAGGGCCTTTAAGAATGCATTTAAGGTTAAATGAAGTGGTAAGTGTGAACCTAAATCTAATAGGGCCAGTGTCCCTATAAGAAGAGGAACAGACACTGAGGACCTCTCTTTCATCACACACACACACACACACAGGGGAAAAGGCCATGTGAGGACACAGCATCAAGGCGGCCGTGTGCAATCCAGCAAGAAAGGCCTCCTGGAAGCCAGCACGGACGTCACTTTGGTCTTGCACTTCTAGCCTCCAGACACAGAAGATACATGTCTGTTGTTGAAACCACCCAAAATGTTGTATTCTCCTATGCCAGTCCAAGTTAATGGATTAGAGAGAGATGAGAGATAGATAGATAGGAAAAAAACAGCAAACAATAAGACATATCCCAACTACAGATAGAGGCAGTGGAGAGGTACGACACCTGCTCTGAGTCTTAAAAGATAAAGTCTGCTTAGTAGATTACTTTCTCTCACAATTCTGTGTTGATCTTCTGAAAGCAAGTTCCAAAAGATTTAGCACATGGCCTTGCCCTGTACTTTCTTATCTATTTCACTCTGAGTTTATGCCTTTCTCCATACTATAGTGTCTGCTGCTGCTG
This sequence comes from Aepyceros melampus, assembly GCA_006408695.1. NCBI lineage: Eukaryota > Metazoa > Chordata > Mammalia > Artiodactyla > Bovidae > Aepyceros > Aepyceros melampus. The sequence continues at coordinate 78,618 of SJXQ01003475.1, forward strand.
CTGCTAAGTCACTTCAGTCGTGTCCGACTCTGTGTGACCCCATAGACAGCAGCCCACCAGGCTCCCCCATCCCTGGGATTCTCCAGGCAAGAACGCTGGAGTGAGTTGCCATTTCCTTCTCCAATACATCAAAGTGAAAAGTGAAAGGGAAGTCGCTCAGTCGTGTCCGACTCTTAGCGACCCCGTGGACTGCAGCCCACCAGGCTCCTCCATCCATGGGATTTTCCAGGCAAGAGTTCTGGAGTGGGGTGCCATCGCCTTCTCCACTATAGTACCAATGTCCTTCAAACTAAAACTCTTTGAATCTAAACCTCACCACTTGTCTAAGTGTTAAATTACCAGTACATCTTACTTATGCTTCCAGTAAAATACTGTTAGTTGGGTCTTCTTTCCATTTCTAAGATTTAATTATTTTAATCATCTTGGCATAAATTATACTACCACTAATAATAATAAATTCATAAATTCATCAGTACATAGTATTTTCATGTGTGTGGTTTTATTACCTAAGACAATGCTATCAACAACTGTGTTAATCACATTTCCAAAAGGAAAATACTAAGGATTAGGGAGGTTAAGTGATGTGCTAAAGTTGAGTTTATAGTTTATGGGCTGACAGTTGATCCATTTAGCATTTACCTTTGTGTATGGCTACATTCAGTTCAGTCGCTCAGTCGTGTCCGACTCTTTGTGACCCCATGAATTGCAGAACGCCAGGCCTCCCTGTCCATCACCAACTCCCAGAGTTCACTCAGACTCACGTCCATAGAATCGGTGAGCCATGCAGCCATCTCATCCTCTGTCGTCCCCTTCTCCTCATGCCTCCCAGCATCAGAGTCTTTTCCAATGAGTCAACTCTTTGCATGAGGTGGCCAAAGTACTGGAGTTTCAGCTTTAGTATCATTCCTTCCAAAGAACACCCAGGACTGATCTCCTTCAAAAGGGACTTGTTGGATCTCCTGGCAGTCCAAGGGACTCTCAAGAGTCTTCTCCAATACCACAGTTCAAAAGCATCAATTTGTTGGTGCTCAGCTTTCTTCACAGTCCAACTCTCACATCCATACACAACCACTGGAAAAACCATAGCCTTGACTAGATGGACCTTTGTTGGCAAAGTAATGTCTCTGCTTTTCAATATGCTATCTAGGTTGGTCATTACTTTCCTTCCAAGGAGTAAGCGTATTATAATTTCATGGCTGCAATCACCATCTGCAGTGATTTTGGAGCCCCAAAAAACAAAGTCTGACACTGTTTCCACTGTTTCCCTATCTATTTCCCATGAAGTGGTGGGACCGGATGCCATGATCTTCATTTTCTGAATGTTGAGCTTTAAGCCAACTTTTTCACTCTCCTCTTTCACTTTCAACAAGAGGTGTTTTAGTTCCTCTTCACTTTCTGCCATAAGGGTGGTGTCATCTGCATATCTGAGGTTATTGATATTTCTCCCGGCAATCTTGATTCCAGCTTGTGCTTCCTCCATCCCAGCATTTCTCATTATATACTCTGCATATAAGTAAAATAAGCAGGGTGACAATATACAGCCTTGACATACTCCTTTTCCTACTTGGAACCAGTCTGTTGTTCCATGTCCAATTCTAACTGTTGCTTCCTGACCTGCATACAGATTTCTCAAGAGGCAGGTCAGGTGGTCTGGTATTCCCATCTCTTTCAGAATTTTCCACAGTTTACTGTGATCCACACAGTCAAAGGCTTTGCATAGTCAATAAAGCAAAAATAGATGTTTTTCTGAAACTCTCTTGCTTTTTCCATGATCCAGCAGATGTTTACCGTATGTAAAATGATAGCCAAGGGGAATTTGCTGTACAATTCAGGAAACTCAAACAGGTGCTCTGTATCAACCCAGACGTGGGAGGGAGGTTCAAGAGTGAAGGGATATATGTATACCTATGGCTGACATATGTTGAGGTTTGAAAAAAAAATTCTGTTAAGCAATTATCCTCCAATAAAAAAAATAATTCATAATTTAAAAAAAAAAGCTCAGCACAGTTCAGTCACTCAGTCGTGTCTGACTCTTTGTGACCCATGGACTGCAACAAGATTTCCTGTCCGTCACCAGCTCCCAGAGCTTGCTGAAAGTAATGTCCATCGGTTGGTGATGCAATCCATCCATCTCATCCTCTGTCACCCCCTTTTCCTCCTGCCTTCAATATTTCCCATCATCAAGGTCTTTTCAAATGAGTCAGTTCTTCGCATCAGCTGGCCAAAATTTGGAGTTTCAGCTTCAGCATCAGTCCTTCCCATGAATATTCAGGACTGATTTCCATTACCATTGACCAGTTAGACCTCCTTGCAGTCCAAGGGACCCTCAAGGTTCTTGTCCAGTATCATGGTTCGAAAGGATCAATTCTTTAGCAGTCAGCTTTGTTTGCAGTCCAACTCTGACATCAACATGGCTACTGGAAAAACCAGAGCTTTGACTAGAGAGACGTTTGTTGGCAAAGAAATGTCTCTACTTTTCAATACACTGTCTAGACTGGTCATAGCTTATCTTCCAATGAGCAAACATTTTTAATTTTTTATTTATAAATTTATTTATTTTAATTGGAGGCTAATTACTTTACAAAATTGTATTGGTTTTGCCATACATCAACATGAATCTGCCACGGGTATACACCTGTTCCCCACGCTGAATCCCCCTTCCTCCTCCCTCCCTGTACCATCCCTCTGGGTCATCCCAGTGCACCAGCCCCAAGCATCCTATATAATGCATTGAACCTGGACTGGCAATTCATTTCATATATGATAAACATCTTTTAATTTCATGGCTGTAGTCACCATATGCAGTGATTTTTGGAACCCTCAAAATAAAATCTGTTACTGTTTCCATTATTCCCCCATCTATTTGCCATGAAGTGATGGGACAGGATGCCATGATCTTCGTTTTCTGAATGTCAAGCTTTAAGCCAGTTTTTAAACTCTCCTCATTCAGCTTCATCAAGAGGCTCTTTAGTTCTTCTTCACTTTCTGCCATAAGGGTGGTGTCATCTGCATACCTGAGGTTATTGATATTTCTCCCAACCATCTTGATTCCAATTTATGCTTCATCCAACGCAGCATTTTTCATGATATTCTCTGCATATAACTTAAATAAGCAGGGTGACAATATACAGCCTTGACGTACTCCTTTTCCTCTTTGGAACCAGTCTGTTGTTCCATGTCCAGTTCTAATGTTGCTTCCTGACCTGCATGCAGATTTCTCAATAGGAAGGTCAGGTGGTCTAGTATTCCCATCTCTTGAAGAATTTTCCACAGTCTGTTGTGATCCACACAGTCAAAGGCTTTGGTGTAGTCATTAAAGCAGAAGTAGCTGGTTTACTGGTACTTTCTTGCTTTTTCCATGATCCAATGGATGTTGGTAATTTGATCTCTTGTTCCTCTGCCTTTTCACTGCTGACTTCTCCAAATTTGCTGGCATATTGAGTGTAGCACTCTCTTAGCATCCCTTTTTAGGATTTGAAATACCTCAACTGTAATTCCATCACCAGCTTTGTTTGTAGTGATGTTTCCTAATGCCAACTTGACTTTGCATTCCAGGATGTCTGACTCTAGTTGAGTAATCACACTGTCATAGTAATCTGGGTTATGAACATTTTTTTTTTTGTAAAGTTCTTCTATATATTTTTGCCCCTCTTAATATTTTCTGCTTCTGTTCAGTCCATACCACATCTGTCCTTTATTATGCCCATCTTTGCATGAAATGTTCCCTTGGCATCTCTGACTTCTTGAAGAGATCTCTCGTCTTTCCCATTCTATTGATTTCCTCTATTTCTTTGCATTGATCACTGAAGAAGGCTTTCTTATCTCTCTTTGCTATTCTTTGGAATCTGCATTCCAATGAGTATATCTTTCCTTTATCCCTTTGCCTTCAGCTTCTCTGCTTTTCTCTGCTATTTGTAAGGCCTCCTCAAACATTTTGCCTTTTTGTGTTTCTTTTTCTTGGCGATGGTCTTGATCACTGCCTCCTGTACAATGTCACGAACCTCCATTCATAATTATTTAGCCACTCTGTCTATCATATCTAATCCCTTGAATCTATTTGTCACTTCTACTGTATAATCCTAAGGGATTTGGTTTAGATCATGCATGAATGATCTAGTGGTTTTTCCTACTTTCTTCAATTTAAGTCTGAATTTGGCAATTAGGAGTACATGATCTGAGCCACAGTCAGCTCCTGGTCTTGTTTTTACTGACTGTATAGAGCTTCTCCATCTTTAGCTGCAAAGAATGTAATCAATCTGATTTCAGTATGGACCATCTGGTTGTTTCCATATATAGAGTCTTCTCTTGTGTTGTTGGGAGAGGGTGTTTGCTATGACCAGTGTGTTCTCTTGGCAAAACTCTGTTAATTTTTTCCCTGCTTCATTTGCACTTCAAGACCAATTTTGCCTGTTATCCTTGGTACCTCTTAACTTCCTACTTTTGCATTCCAGTACCCTTTAAAGAAAAGGACAACTTTTTTTTTTTTTTTTTTACATGTTAGTTCTAGAAGGTCTTCAGAGAACCATTCAACTTCAGCTTCTTCAGCATTAATGTTTGGGGCATAGACTTCCATTACTCTCATATTGAATGGTTTGCCTTGCGAATGAACAGAGATGATTCTTTTGTTTTTGAGACTGCCTCCAGAAGTACTGCATTTCCAACTCTTTTGTTAACTATGATGGCTACTCCATTTCTTCTAAGGGATTCTCACCCACATTAGTAGATATCATGGTCATCTGAGTTAAATTCACCCATTCCAGTCCATTTTAGTTCACTGCTTCCTAAAATGTTGATGTTCACTCTTGCCATCTCCTGTTTGACCACTCCCAATTTAACTTGATTCATGGACTTCACATTCCAGAGTTGATGAAATATTGTTCTTTATGACATCACACTTTACTTCCATCACCAACATACATCAACAACTGGGCATTATTTTGGCTTAAGCTCCATCTCTTTTTTCTTTCTGGAGTTATTTCTTCACTCTTCTCCAGTAGCATATTGGGCACCTACTGACCTGGGGAGTTCATCTTTCAGTGTCCTATCTTTTTGCCTTTTCATACTGTTCATGATGTTCTCAAGGCAAGAATACTGAAGTGGTTTGTCATTCCCTTCCCCAGTGGACCACATTTTGTCAGACCTCTCCACCATGACCTGTCCACCTTGGGTGGCCCTACATGGCATGGCTCAGAGTTTCATTGAGTTAGATAAGGCTGTGGTCCATGTGATCAGTTTAACTAGTTTTCTGTGATTGTGGTTTTCATTCTGTCTGCCGCTTAATGGATAAGTATAAGGCATATGGAAATGTCCTGATGAGAAAGACTGACTGTGGGGGAATCTGGGTCTTGTTCCAATAGGTGGGGCCATACTCAGTAAATCTTTAATCCAATTTTCTGTTGGTGGGTGAGACTTTATTCCCTCCTTGTTGTTTGACCTGAGACCAAACTATGGTGGAGGTAAAGATGATCGAGTCCTCCTTCTAAAGTCCTGTGCATGCACTGGCGTACTCAGTGTCTCCGACCCTGCAGTAGGCCACCACTGACCCAAGCTTCCACCCGAGACCTTTGGACACTCACAGGCAAGTCTGGGTCAGTCTCTTGCAGGGTCACTGCTCCTTTCTCCTGGGTCCTGGTGCACACAAGGTTTTATTTCTGCCCTTCAAGCTTCTGTTGCCCCAAATCCTGTACAAGTTCTGGCGGCTCTATGGTGGGATAAATGGTGACCTCCTCCAAGAGGGCTCATGCCACAGGCTGTGTGAGACTGTCTGCTGCATCCAGAGTCCCTGCCCCTGCGGCAGGCCACTGCTGACATTGACCTGTACCTCCACAGGAGATGCTCAAACATTCAAAGGCAGATCTGGCTCAGTCTGTGTGGTGGGTGCTGATGTGACAAATTTTGAGCCCTCCAAACATCTCTGAAGGGTACAGGGTTTGATTCTAAATGTGATTTTGCCCCCCCCCCACCATCTTGCTGTGGCTTCCCCTTTTCCCTTAGAGGTGGGGTATCTTTTTTTGGTGGGATTCAGTATTCTCCTGTCAATGATTGCTACTCAGTTGTTATCTTCAATGATCAGGGTATGAAATAATTCATGAATTTGCAATCAGTTTTCTCCTAGCGGCTGTCTATTGTCTGTGGGCTAACGTTAGTATCCAGTCACCCATTTATTGCTATTAAGAGCCTGTGATCTCTGTTTGTCAACACCTAGCTCCAGTTTTCAAGTGGAGTTTTGAATGGAAGGCAGCTTAGGCTTAGGTAGGGCAGTGCATCCCTTTACTCTGGCCGTACAGATTACTGTTAAAATGGCCCCATGAGACCCCTTTCCTGCCTATCCCAGGGATTTTGGTGGAGTACCTTGCAGAAGTGTTTGCTTTCTTTCTCTAAACTTGAACCAAGAGAAAGTAAAATTCAACTGCAGCATCTGTCTCATCAAGATGTGCAACAGGAGAATGAAAGGAACACAAGGAGGAAAGCCGAGCCAAGTAGAAGGACAGAGAAACTGAGTCCTGAAGCCATCATTTTCCCACTGAAGATTTGTATCCCTGATCTTTGCCACTATATATTTTGCACCCAGACTGCTTTTATTCATGTGTGTTGATGATTTTCCCTTTCTTGGTGGAGCCAGTTTGAGTTGAAATGCATGACTGTCCCAAACCTAGAATCCTAACCAAACAAGCTTTTCTCTAAAACAGCTATCTTTCGGGCAACCTCTAGACCAATGGCTATATTAATCTATGGCTGTATATTTGAGTTGTAAGCCTTCTTTTGAAGAAATTATAGTTGTTCACAACAATGAACACAGGTTTAACATAATAAAGCTGGGTCTACTTCAGGAGGCAGACATAAGTGAAAAGTGGCTGCCATACAAGAGAAATATAGAATTAGATGCAAGACAGTATGACCTACAATGAGAAAAAATTATAAGAATATTTTTTTAAGTGTAATGACAAAAGAAGAAAGGAGAAAACTAAGAACCAAGGACCACAGAGTCAGGGTGCCAAGGAAACTGGTATTTGCTGTAGTAGTGATGACTAGAAGGATAGTTTCATCCTCACACAAAAATAGTGAATCTAGATTTTCATTTTGGTGGGATACAGGGAGAAAATCGGCAACAATGAAGGTAGGGATCATTGAGCAGGAGTTGTTGAGAAGACTATTCCAACCTCCTATTTAAAGTGGCTCTAGAGAGGTCCTCAAGGCTTAAAATGACACAGCCCATATCTTTGAGGAAAACTCCAATGAAAATAAAAATATGTAGCCATTCCTATATTCTCCATACCTGGCTCCTAGTGGCACGATAGTGACTCAGCAAAATTTTATTGACTAAATGAATATATACTGAATGAAGTCTCCATTTATTTAAAGCTTTTAAAGGGCTTGAAGGAAAAAAAAAAAATCTAGCACCAATCTGGACCATAAGAAGCTCAAATTTTACCTAGGATAATTCCTTTAAAATTGAATGCCTGTAAAAAGATATTACAAACTAGAAAGAGGAATGACAAGAACAGCTATCTATAATGATTTATGTAAGGTTTGAGATATACACTCTATTAAACTCGTAACACAATACTTGCTTGCGATTATTACGAACACTCACACTTAGCAAGAAGTAGGTCTCCGTTCAAAACGGCTTGCCAGTCTATTTGAATTATGGGAAGGAATTCCACGTGCCAGTAAGGCAAGAGCTGCCTGAGAAATGCTGGGATTCCAAGGACATGTTTTAGCTGTTAGTTCAAGTCAAAACAAGTTAAACGTGCAGGGAAAATAATCCCACTGAGGAAGCACAAAGATTAAAAGCTGCCTGTTTTTGTTTATTTTTGTCATATAATAAACTATGGAGAATATCTAACTAGCCTAAGAAAACAAACTGCTTTCAGGAGCTTTATTTGGGCCATTTTCATACACACATAATGCTATGCTAATTTTAAATGAATCCAGTTTTCCACTTAAACATGCCAGCAGGAAGTCTACTTGGCAATACTTTCTTGGATGTTTTGCCAATTGTTGTATGTACTGAAAAACAACAAAACCTCTTTCTATAAAAAGCATCATATAATTCAGACTTCACAATGATCCAGAAAGGGTTCCACCTCAATTACTCTGAATGAGTGAAGTATTGCAATATTCTTCCCATATCAATGTTGAGTCCCACGGGTGTCTCATTACAGAATTCTAAAATCATTAAATAGGAGCTGCTGACTTTTGTGGAGATCTTTTTGCTTGCCTCCCAGGGCTTTCCTTGGCAAATCCAAATGGTTCCCTCTGCGTGTGTCATCCTGCACCATTCTTTCTTCCCTGGATCTTCAATGTCCCCGAAGTAGGTAGTCACTACCCTCGTCTAGCGTCAATGTCTTTCACTTACGACCACTAACAACATATTACAGACATTAAGATACTTTCTCATTTAAAACCTCTACTTCCTGGGTGTTATTCTTATCTTCATAGTACAGAGGAAGAAGCTGATAAGTGTAAGGGAATTTTCCATAAGTCACACAAGTCTCATTTACACTAGTAAATGAGAGAGTTAAGCTTCAAATCTCAGTATGTGTGATTCCACCTGAATTCTGAAGCAGTGGGTAGGAAATCCTTAATCTTAGTTTGTTCAAGATGTTACCACAAAATACCATGGATTGGGTGGCTAAACAACAGAAATTTATTTCTCACATTTCTGAAGACTGGTAACACCAAGCTGATAGCACCAGCATGCTCACATTCTGGCAAAGTTCCTCTCCTTGTGACTGCCTATGGGTTGCTGTATCCTCATGAGGCTAGGGCGCCCTGTGGGATTTCTTCTTTAAGAGCCCTAATCCCATTATGAAGGCTCCACCTTCACCATGTGAGCATCTACCAAAGGCGTCTCTTTTTCATACCGTCACATCAGGCATTAAGATTTCAACACTGAAGTTTGGGGGAACAAGACACTCAGACTATAACACTCATTTCTCTACTTATATTAAAAAGTCTAATTGGAATACAGTCATGTCCACTGGGTTATGAATTGCTTATGGCTGCTTTTGGGCTTTAAGCAGCAGAGTTGGGCAGCTGGATTAGGGACCACATGGCCCACAAAGATGAAAATGCTTGCTATCTGGCTTTTCACAGAAAAAAATTACCAACCTGTGTTCTAGCAGCTACATCATTAAGTTATCCCCTCTAGTACCCAATACTGTCACCAAAGCAACGTTTCTCCTTGTAGACAGATTTCACTGGAATTCCCAAAGTACAGAGCAACCAGTTATAAAGAATTAGTCTTTCTTAAATTATAGAAATAGCACTTTAGGACATTTTTCATATAATTGTGGAGACTACATAATTGTAGTGATATGAATGAATCTTTGAATAATTCAAATGATTCTGAATTTTACATACACCCCCATGATGTCTTTTTCCAAGTTTGTTTACATTTTCTATTGACTGAGCAAATCAGTTTTAGCTTAATCTATCAAGCATTTGTTAAATGGTAAATCATAACCATAGCACTGAAGACATTGTCTGGGACATTGACCATGAATGAATGGCACACACCAAAATATTGTTGGATTCTCATTTGAAAAATTTTAAGTAGCTGTTTCACAGTAGATAAAATATGTAATATTCTAAATGTTCTTTTTCAAATGCTAGATGTAACCAGTGCCTTGAGGACTGTGGCAGCTGGAGTAGGACTCAAGGAAATAGAAGAAGATTGAGATGGGTAATTTAGAGGTTGTCAAATGTATGCAGTGTAAATGGCAGCTTTGGAACGTCAGTAGAAAAATTCATTTCACCAAGTTTAAATAAGAACTTTAGAAAAGTATGTTGTTCCCATAGCACATTTTAGGTGAGAAATGAAAATTCCCATCTTATAGAGTAACAGAGTTTTACATTTTACCAACACTCGTTCCATTTGATCTTTCAGTGGTAACCTTTGTTCCATTTTCAATAAATTCTTAATCTTTAAGAAATTTTCCCATTTTACATTTGCTCCACATTTATTTAAAGATTTACCTAAAATATATTAGAGAATTCTAAGCTTCACTATTGATCTGTTAAAGAAAAATAAAAGAAAATCACTGATGCAATACCAGCAACTGTTTTCTCAAGCCAAAATTGATTGAGAGTGTCCCCTGTATAAAAATGAAATGCATTTCTGTGGATGCACTGATGCTTCACCATCTGTCCAACATCTCAGATTTACTCTCCCAGATAACTTCATATTTCACCCTGTAGTCCCTAAAGAAACATCACTTTAAACAGGGCCACATGGAAAAATACACTTCAATAACATTTGAAGGTCTTGCATTTAGCTGCAAGGGCCTCTAACCTAAATGACTGATGTGTCTAGAGAGAAGCTCCATTTGAAGTTATGGAAATAGGGAGGAACAAATGCAAGGGATGGAATGTATTAAAAAAATGAGATGATGGCGGTAAAAGACAGGGATTTACAGATAAAACCAAAAGATGCTGGCAGCCATCTATCAGTGTGACTTGATGAAATAGGTATTGGAAATTAACTCGGGAACCCTATGAATTACATTCAATCCATGCTCTGGGCTAAGCACTTGTCAATTTCAGCTGCTATTGCAACCTATTACTTACAGACTACATGGCTGGCAAGCTAATAGCACTGGATAGTGTTAAAGAAAATAAGAGAATAAACTGAATGTAGCAAGGCTTGTCACTGACAGAGTATATCTTTCTGAAGTCCAGGGTGAACACCCAAAGCCCCAGCTGTTCACTTGCTCCTAGGTAAGCACTTAACTCTACATATTATCATTTTGTCTATGAAGTAGAGTCTTCCTGAAGAATTAACCAGAGGTCACCCAGATATTTGGGTACTTTTAGTAGCATTTTTCAAGGTTTGCAAAAAATGCTGGGAATTTGAATGTGTTTTTTTTTTAACTTTTAATTCAGTTTAAAGTTGTCAACTCCTTTCAGGTTGCTCAGATGCCATCCTGATTATTTAGTTTTAGTTTCAAATAAGATCTGTTCTTTTGCTTTAGGTTATTTTCCTTTTAATCATAGCTTACTTCCTATGGTTACCTAGACAACATATAACTCTTCCACATAATATCAAATGGAAGGAGAGGGTGCAGTTTGTATTATGAAACATATTATTTCTCTGCTTCCTATAGACTCCATGTGTATGAGTGAATATATTTACTCTTACCTCATAAAAAATAAGAAATATGCATCTATACAACAAAATCCTTCTTTAAGTTGAGCTCCACCAGTGGCCAGGAACTATATTGTATTTTTCAACTGATAAGCTTGTCTAACATTGAAATATTTTAATAAGCAAGCACATTCAGGGTAAATGTCAGCCAGAGTGATCTTCTGAATAACAGATGCTGATGGGTATAGAGAGGGGGAGAGGGACTTAAAAGCACTGAAAAATCAAGCAAGGCCAAATTAGAACAAATGTTTGTCAAGTAAAAAGGGCAACTCTTCATCTGATGGAAGGGGTTTAATTAGAAAAGTCACAGAGAGGAGCTGTCTCGAAAGGACTGGTCCCATTCTCTTCAGATAAGCTAATGAACCTCATTGAACTTTGCAGAGAAAGGCTGAACCGATAATCCGAGCAAGAAAGAACTCACAAAATGTGTTGCTGTGCCTCTTGCATTCAAGAGGGTTAACTGCTTGGGGCACCAGGTCACAACACAGAAGTGCTGCAGGGTTTGCCATCTGATTTTCCTTCCGAGTTGCCAAACAGGTACATGGACCAGAGAAAAATATAATTGGAATATGTCCTTCTCTATAAAGGGCTTCCTTGGTGGCTTAAAAAGTAAAGAGTCCACCTGCAATGCAGGAGAACTGGGTTCAGTTCCCGGGTCAGGAAGATCCCCTGGAGAAGGGCATGGCTACCCACTCCAGTATTCTTGCCTGGAGAATCCCATGGGCAGAGGAGCCTGGTGGGCTACAATCCATGGGGTCACAAAGAGTCAGACACAACTGAATAACTCAAACTTTCACTTTTTCCATAAAAACAAAACAAATTTTATTGTAAAGAAGTAATTGTAAAATGTAAATCACCTACAAGGTATCAATCACCTAGAAGGTATATAACCTACACTGTGGGCACACATGCTCAGTCATGTCTCAGTTGCAATCATATGGACTGTAGCACCCCAGGCTCATCTGTCCGTGTCATCCTCCAGGAAAGAATACTGGAGTGGGTTGCCATTTCCTCCTCCAGGGATCTTTCAGACTCAGGGATCTAACCTGTGTCTCCTGCATTGGCAGGTGGATTATTTGCCATTGAGCCACCTGGGAAGCCCAATTTATACTGATTATGGTCTATGCATCCCTGGGAATTTTCTCTTCCCTAATAGTAAGCATAACAAACATTCATTAAACGATATTCTTTTTTTGGTATCAGTCAAGGTTATCTTGAACATATAAAAGAATAACATAAACAGAATTTTATAAGAATAATTATGTAAGGAAGACACAAACCTCAAAGGAGGCTGAGTATGGGAAAATCTGAAGTTGTTTACAAATCTCACTGAAAATAAGAAGGCTCTAAACTTTTTCTGATTGTTTAAGGTTTCAGTGCCTTTGTTTGTCAGTTTTATTTTCCTTACTGGTTAGCCTTTTGCAGAGAATTCATGTCTGGTATTGAACTCCTTGAGAGAGTAATAAAGCACATATGGGATAGAGTAACATGTGAAATTAAACTACAGAATGTTTATAGTGGAGCTTTTTTGATACGGGACATTTACCAACTACCTTTAGGAAACCTTTCCTTTGTTATCTGACATAAGCAAATACAGGTGCTATGCAACAAATCTATTAAATCTTCCCCTAATCCACTCACTACCTCATGAGAGAAACCCAGAAGCAAGCACTTGGTTGTAATAGGTTAGAAATAAAAAACTTGAAAGTTAGTGGGCACCATTTTCATTTTCAAAATTATGTTAAACACACATACACACACACACACACACATAACCACACACACACTCCAGAGAACTCTAGTCAGAGAGAAATTGGACCATTGTGTTAACTTTCACATTTCTTGTTGGCATGGGGAAAAAATAATAACTTTATAAAAATTGTTATGAATCTTTGACTTAAAACTCTAAAGTATACCAGACTTAAATACAAACAAGGTGCTTTTTCCTTTGGTGGGGAGGATAGTGTCAGAAGAGGGCAAAACTCATAGTGTTTCTTTATAATTTGATATCTGGATCTGGTTCCCTTCAGAAATTAAGTGGAGTTACTGTCAACCACTGGACTTCAGAGTGGGAGACTAGACCTAGGACACTTCTCTGCTTATATCAGAGATGCTCCTTAATGTTGCTACAGCTTTAATGCTGGGAAACTATCCTAGACTCGGGAAGTCTTTCCACTCCTCTAAAACAGTGGTTCTCCACTGGGAGCGACGTTGTCTTCGGGGGAGCATCTGTGGAGACTAGAAACAGCTTTGACTGTCATAACTGAGGGAAGGAGGTGCTACTGGCATCTAATGGGAAGAGGCCGAGGATACTGCTGAGCAGCCTACAACGTACAGGGCAGTCTCCCACAGCAATGAGTCATCCAGTCTCAAAAGTCAATAATTCCAAGTTGGAGAAAAGTGTATAGCCTAATTCATGAATTTCACAGGATATCCTGAATTTCACAGGATATCTCTGTAATCATACATGCAACTTTTCTGTGACAGCCAAATTGTTTACTTTCACTTAATTTATATGTACAGACTCTCTTTTTCAAAATATTTTTCTGCTTACATGCAGCAAAGATTTCAGCTTAAGGGAGCATAAGAACTAGGGAATCAGCATGTATGATATGATTCTTGATAGCGTAAAGTCATTTATTTAGAAATGCGTTTCCTGAAGCATGAGGGGAGAAGGGGAGAGGTGGAGACCAAAGATCTCGAGAACAAATGGCAGGTACTTAAAATGTCCCCCTTCTGGGATTATTTCAGATTTGTAGCAAGGCTCAAGAAGTTTGTATCACCTTTACTGAGCTTGTCCTACATTAACTGCAAGTAGAAAGAGACCAGGTTCAGCTACCTCTTATTTCTGACTTAATGAAAATTTTTTAGTAGATTTAATTTATCATTTCTGAAATGGTAATTTACTTAGATGACAACTTCCTAAGATGCCAGTCTTTATACAGCAAAAGCTATCACAGTAATTATATCTCAGGACTAAAATTAATCAAATCACTTGAGAAAGAGAGAGAGACATTTATTTCAGATCTTCACTTAAACCTGTGAACATGTTTACTCTTTGTTGGTAACTTTTCCTGCATTTTGCAGAATTTTTTTTTTTCAATTCATAGCTAAAGTAATCATGAAATAATTCACTGGATGTCAGTGTTGGAAGGGGACTTAAGACCACCTAATCCAACCTTTTAAGCAGTGAAGGACTCTTTTCTAAATTATTTCTGATGGATGTAGAGCAAGCCTTATTGGAAATTTCTAAGGATAGCAGCTCACTCAAGTTTAAATGAATCTTGGTGTTAGAAAGAATTGAGCAAGTAATTTGTCTAACCACTCACAAAGGCTTAAATCCTCTCTACAATAGCTTTGACATTCACCTCAGTCATTCATTAAGTCAAGAAATATTGCTTGAATATGAGTGTATTAATTTCCTCATGCACCCTTTGTTCAATGTTTCAAGAAATACTACTTAAAAATTACCCTGTTTCAAACCTTCACATGTACGATTCTGGGAAAACAATAGTAAAATGAAGTATGAATAATCCTTTCTTCATGGAAGATTATACCTAAACAACAGAGATGTGCTTCATAAATAAGAGACAACAGCTGAGTTAATATGCTATTAAAAAAAAAAAAAAAGCACAAGGAACTGATATTTGAAAGAAGGCTTCCCTGAAGAAGTAATTAGTGAGTTATAACAACAAAGTCAGCACTATCACCTCTAGCAATTGGAAAATGCTACCTTATGTAAAACCGGTATCTCTCTTTTGATTGACATTTTATAGTTTAATGGAGAATAAGCTTAAAAATTCTTGTTAGAAATAATTTTCAAACTTTGTCCATTATTTAAATGCTAGTCACCAAGATAACTTTAGATATATTATCTAATTCCACCTTCCCAACAATGTAAAAAACAGTTATTCTTTTTCCCTTTTACAAATGAGAAATTTAAATTTAGGGATGTTTAATATTTCTTCAAGTTCTCATTGCTTATAAATCAGTAAGCCAGAACTAAAATCCCATCCCCTAAGGTCACACGTCACATTACAATTTCTGAAAACAGCTGTAATTTTCACCTGTGATCTTCCTCTATCCATGCTGAACTCTCCCAGTTCCCTTTCAGCATTTTTCACCTCACTGGTTTTTATAATTTTTATCATCCACATGTTTTTCCTCTCCTCTCACTTAAATTCAGAGTGGATTGCAAACTCCAGATACAGTTTGATAAGCATGGTATAAATTGAACTATCACTGCTTTTTCTAGATCTGATATTTCTTTAAGTTATAATTTCCTTTTCTATTAACCATACCACATTTTAAATCACACTGAATTTCTGTCATTTAAAATCTCTTATTTTTAATACACTGTGACACTTTTTATCTCTCTTACCGTACATTTGCACTACTTCCACAAGGCAGCTGTTTGATTATAGGGAATGTAAAACTTTTGTGAAGTTTGTCCTTATATCAGGAAAACTATGTCCATCTGTACATACCAACTACTATGGCCAAACATATCTGCCCATGTAACCACGGGATGGTGAGGATTGTGAGTTAGCATTTTTTAAAGCACAGTCATAAGAGCTTCCTCTGAATTACTTCATTTTAGCTTCCATTATGTGTTAGGAATAATGGGTTATCTCTATGAAATAACTGCAGTTTCAGGAAATCTGTAACTATCTAAGGTCTCACAGATGGCTACTGTTAGAGCTAAAAATGTCTCCTTTGAATGTCTCCTTTGGCTCCCTAACAGATATGTAAATGTAGTTAACAGACTTGTCTTGAGTTTTTCATTCTTTCATTTCTTCCCTAAATATGTATAGAATACAAGAGAAAAAAATAAGCTATATTCTATACATTCCACATCCTGTCTTCAGGTAGTGAAAATATGTCCCAGAAATATGATATGATTCAACAGTTTGCTAAGCATTATACAATGAAAAGACAGAGGGAAATTATTCTAAACTGACTGAAATGAAGACAACTTGCTTTCTGGGATGAGGGATCCCCTAACCTGGGGAATCCCAGTTCATTCATCTGAAAGATGAGTGAAAAACTACTTGGAAATTGAGTGGTGGGGAACCGTCAAGTTATACTTAGGCAAAGGCTGGAGCAGGGAGGACCCTTCTTGCGAACAGCCTATGTTCAATACAAGAAAGTCAGGGAGAAAAAGTTCAGTTGCTCAATTGTGTCCGACTCTGCGACCCCATGGACCGCAGCATGCTAGGCTTCCCTGTCCATCACTCCCTGTCCCAGAGCTTGTTCATACTCATGTCCATTGAGTCGGTGATGCCATCCAACCATCTCATCCTCTGTCGTCCCCTTCTCTTGCCCTCTATCTTTCCCAGCATCAGGGTCTTTTCCAATGAGTCATTTCTTCACATCAGGTGGACAAAGTATTGGAGATTCAGCTTCAGCATCCGCCCTTTCAATGAATATTCAGTACTATTTCCTTTAGGATAGACTGGTTTGATCTCCTTGCAGTCCAAGGAACTCTCAAGAGTCTTAAAATACCAATATCTCTCAAGAGTCATAAAATGCCTTATATTTCTGTGCTAAGGAGTTTAGACTTTATCATGAAAGCTATGGGAGTCATTATAAGATTTTGAAGCAAGGAAAAGACATGATTAGATTTGCATTTTAGAAAGCTCACTCTGGCAGCAGTGTAAATAATGGATTAGAGGAAAGTAAAACTACAAGGAAGGAATCCAGCCAGGAGGCTGTTACAGGAATCCAAACAAGACAAGGTCAGGGCTGAAATTAAGGTGGCAACAGTGAGAATATTAAAACTAGATATATTCATAACTCAAGTGGTAGTTTGTAGGTAGAATCAAAGTGATTTGTTGGCTGGACAAGGGAAATATGGAACCAGGAAAACTCAAGATCCCCCCTGGTTTCTTATTTGTATACTGTTATCAAATGAAAATAGAGGCAGAAAGATGCAAGTTTAGAGTGCAAAGGGGAGCTGCTTTTCAACATTTGAGGCTAAGTAATGTGAGACATCTGAGCAAATCAGTTTGGGAGCAAAGAATGTTTTCCTGAAGTTCAAGATGGATCTTGGGATGATCAATGCACACGTAATAGATGAAGATATGACTATGGGCTTTCACTAAGTATATAGAGTGATAAGAGGACATCAAATACAAATGTAAGTGGAATTATGTGTGTGTGTGTGTACATGCATGCTGCATGTGTGATGCTAAGTCACTTCAGTCTTGCCTGACTCTTTGCAGCCTCATGGTCTGAAGCCTGCCAGGCTCCTCTGTCCATGGGATTCTCCAGGCAAGAATACTGAAATGGGTTGCCATGCCCTCTTCCAAAGGATCTTCCATATCCAGGGGTCAAACCCAAGTCTCTTGTGTCTCCTGCTTTGGCAAATAGGTTCTTTACAACTAGCACCACCTGGGAAGCCTATATAATACATACATATATAGATATGTATGTATATATAAATATATGTTTTATATATATATATACATATATATATATATGTATTAACATGGGACATCAGGAAAATAGGAAGCTAAGCTGTAATGCATATAGTCACTAAAATAAAATAGAAAAAGTGTCTCAAGGGGAAAAATATCCCCTGCCAGTGAAACCAAAGATAGCAGAGAAGTCAAGGTTAAGTCAAAACAATCTCTTCGACTAGAATTTCTTTGAGAGGTTAAGGAGAGCACTTCAATGGCCAGGAAGTAAAAGAAAGGTATATGAAACAAATAAATTTAATGATTACTTTGAGAAGCTTATCTGTGAAAGAATGATAGGTGGACATGGGGAAAATGATGTCAGAAAATGTTTAGTTGATGTTTTTCTGCTTTTCTTGTTTTGCTTTGAAATTATATCATGATAGAATAGATTGAGATAGAATGGAAACAACAATGCTTATGGTTGTCGAGATATTGAAGTTTGTATATGTTGGTGTTTATTTTGTCCCATAAAGAAGGGGGAGAAGTCACCTTTTGATAGTGAGGATTATTAGGGATCTGAAGAGCTGGGGGAAGATCACTAGATTTGAAATAGCCTCAGTGGGAAGGAAGTTCAATGGAGATGTTGCGAAGGCTTTCCAGTTTAGGTTAAAGACTAAGAGTTGGTAGTGACCCCAATTCACAATTGGTTAATTATTTCTAGCAATCCTTAGCAATATCAGTCAGCGGGGAGGTATTGATTTTAAAAAATGAGCTCCTAGAAGTTAGATAATATGGAAGAATATATATAAATAGAAGAAAAAAGAGGGAAAGTGGGTGAGGAATGTGCTGATTAATCCACTTACAAGATGTTTCTTGAGAATTAGATAGATGCCTGGGGTAGGATGAGCAATTAAGGCTGGGATTTTCAACAAGGTAGACACAGTCCTTGCCCTGTTGGAGCTTTGAGTTATTGAGTCTTGAAGTCTAGTGAAGATAGGAATGGTCATACACTTAATTCTTTGTTTCATCAAGAAGAATTTATTAGCTAATCAGTATGAATAATATCACATATTTATACTTTATTTCTTTATTATTTAACTTTTCAGCTTTGACCACTATATTTTATTTCCTACCTATGCAAATCAAATTATAATCTGATTTACAGTATTTCTCATCATCTCAACCCGTTCTCCAAAGTTAATAACTTAAAAAAGTAACGTTCTCCAAAGTTAGTTACAGATATTTAGTACATTATCAATGATGATCATGCTTACATTATCTTGAGAAATCATAATCCCCATGGGCTTTTAGAGACTTTCTTAGGTTTTTGTCTTACTCAAAAAAGATTTATTTTTGTCCTGCTGAGAGCAAACCACCCTGTTTGGATGGCTGGGTGACTTAAGGGCTATGTAAAAAAGATCTGAAACTATGAGAGAGAAAAAGAGCAATACAGATAAATTTTACATCACAAAAGCTTCTCTCTCATTTTCCCTTTTCTTTTTAGATTGTCTAAGAGAGGTACAGGGGCAAACTAAATTTTCTGTTTATACAATTTAGGACTCCCAAGACTGAATGCCTTTGAAAACTCTTTCTGGAATAAACTGAGGTATAAGTAAATAAAATAAACAGCAGTTAGAAGGTAATATAGGTAATATATGGAGATTCAACTGAATGCTTGAAGGGATTGAATCAGAGGCAAATTTTTATCTGATTGTAACAACGTTACTAAGTTGATTTGTCTTTCTTTGGATTTACCCATTAACAACTTAAAGGAAAATTTTCACTTTGCAAATATCTTATAAAATCATGAGGCAAATGAGAATTGTATTATATCTGACCAAGGTGAAAATTTCTGCACGAAAAATACAAGGAAAAAAAAAAAAGTAAAAACAGACACACAGTTTTGCTCAAAGTGGGAAATCAACCATTTGGAAATTCAGGATATTTAGAATATTCTAGTAAATAATGGGGCTTTGATAACCTCTTTCATTGGATATTTTTAAATAAATTCTATGTCAAGATCTCAGTTTATTTGCCTATAAAGGTGAAAAATTCTTGGAAAATTATAAAAAAGCAACTTTTAAAATTTTACAATTTAATAAGACATTTACATTAAGTCCAATAATATGCATATGATAAGAGTGCTTTGATATAGAGTAGAAAAAAAAAAGAAATTCTGATTGGAGGAACATGAAGATCTTGGAAAATTCAATCTCAAAGCTTGATGAGAAAGGTTAGGATCCCTCTATCCCCTGTGAGGCTAGGAGGCTTAACGGAAGAATCTGGGTCTGTTGATGCAATTTGTGTGTTGGTTCAGAACACATAGTCATGTAACAGTGTCAGGATTAATGTGATTTGCTGATATCTCTGTTGTCTTATACGTAGTAGCTGATTTCTCTACACCTTCATTCTTTTCTCCTTTCAGTTACTTAGTAATGCAGACCTAGTGAAAACAAATACATGAAAAGTTTTATATCCTTGTCTTTATTTTAATGCTGTTTTGCTGTAGCCATATATTTGCACCATGTTTTGCTGATGTTTGTGCATGTGCAGACATTTTAGAGACTGAGAAGAAGCTCTTACTCTGCACCTTTCTGTCACTATAGTTACTCCTCAGTACCTCCAAATGATATTAACCACTACTCTAATGTTCCAGCACACACACACACAGACATACTCCTAGATTTTACATTACAGACCCAAACACATCAGTGAAGAGCAAAGTTGAGTAAGTTGCTTATATTGGTAGCATTTGTTGCTGTTACCATTTTTATCACCACAGTTTAGTCTAACATTCTGGCAATCTCAAAAAAAAAAAAAAAAACTACATTTAAAATACTGAATGTAGATTATATTACATCATGTTAAAAAACCCTGAGGAGTTATATTAATACTAACCAAGATATCCGGCCAAGTCAAACATAAGTAGGACAGAAAAAATTGTAAATTCTATCTGCTAGACTACAGTCAATTATCTTCTTGAAAATCACATTATTAATTGCTCACTGGAAATCTTTCACTAAAGGGGCTGCATAAGGACACCCTTTTATTACCTAGGTTTAGGTGGAGAATCAATTTGTAATTCAGCTATTGATAAGTAGCAACTGAAACAGTTACCAGATAGAAATAGCATGCCATTTCCTAGCAAAGACATCAACAGAAACATCAGTCCAAGAAGTATTCATAAATAAGCATAAGAAGTTGTGAATTACAGATACTAGCAAAGACACATTTGACCCAGTATGCCAGGAATACTTTGCTATGCTGTGTCTTCAGGGAGATCAGTATTAATGATGATATCTCTTAATTTTTCAAAACAATATAATTTTGAATAGATCTGTAATGAGGACAGGTTTTAGTAAATAAATTGTGATTCAATCAACCAGATTAAAAAATAAGCAAGATAAATATGATAGCCATTATATTGAAAATAAATCTTTATTATTTAATAAAAAGTAGATAATTGATGTTTTTCTTCAAAATTCATAGAAATTTTCAATTATGTACACTTAAAGTCTTGTTGAATTCTGAGATCAAGAGACTAAAGACCAGTTTTAAAGGTCTTTACATATTCATGTTAAAGTCATTAAGGGTTTAAAAAGGAGGGCTGTGTAAAGAAAATTATGGTCACCACTAGTTTCATCTGGTAAATTATGATTTAAGCTAGCGAGTTATGACAAATTATACTTAGTCAATTGTACAAATATGCTAAACTTTGTATTCTTTTGTCAGTGTTTATTAAATATAAGGGATTATGCTACATGCTTTCAACAATTTCATTTCATGTAATTTTTATTACATCCTCATAAGATGGATATTTTTGCACCCTTCTTATTATTGAAGAGTCAGGAGACTTAAAAAATTGGCCAACTTCACAATAACAAAGCTAATATATGCCAGAACCAAACTATGAACCCATATCCTATCTAAAACTCTGCAATATTTTATCTAAATGATAACTTAAACTTCTGAACACTGAATTTTCTGATCTGAATAGAATTCTAATTAAAAAGAGATTTGGAGCCAGGCTCTGTTTTCAAATTTGAACAAGTTATTTGAATATAATGTGAACCTTAGGCAACTAACTTAAGCTTTCAAAATCTGTTTCTTCACCTGAAAAATGAGCATACTTGTTAGTAACTCAAAAAGTCCCAGTAATTATTAAATAAAATGATTTTCTGGTTATTTAAATCTTCTTAATTCAATGGCTGGCAGATAGAAATATCTCAGTAATTGTTGATAGTACTCTTCATCACCAATATCATCATTTCCTGGCCTTCATGTAAGCATCAGTACTCTATTACCTGCTGTTTGTTTTGCTCTTAATTTTGCATACTTCATCAGATCTGAATAGGATCTTTATTTGCTTTCCTCATTATTATGTGAGATATTGGTCACATAATACACCTTTTCCTCATCCAAAATGCAGAGGGCAAGTGATATTATATCTGTATTGACCACTTTCTTCATTTGACATAGAAAACTTTACTTACATACATGAAGGTGAAGTCACTCAGTCGTGTCCGACTCTTTGCAACCCCATGGACTGTAACCTACTAGGCTTTTCTGTCCATGGGCTTCTCCAGGCAAGAATACTGGAGTGGATTGCCATTTCCTTCTCCAGGGGATCTTCTCGACCCAGGGATCAAACCCGGGTCTCCCGCATTGGAGGCAGACGCTTTAACCTCTGGCCACCAGGGAAGCCTTACTTACATACATACACAAAAGTAATTTGGAAGTCAAGTTATAAGAGTTTAGACGAGGTTTTAAATAAAACAAATCACCAACTTTTACTTGCTTGAATAGACATTATGGACCAATCATTGCACTCCAGCTTGGCCAAGGTGTCCCAGAATTATAACTGACTACTCCAGAGCCATTAATAATCAAGTTTGCACACAGGATGAAATTTGTCACCTTCCTGGTCTCACATTTTAGTCTATATCCAGAGGCAAATTCATATTTATCTACCTATTGACTCCTAATTTTTGTTAATTGAATAAACAAATGTCAATTGATCCAGGGATTCTGCATACTAAAGTTAAAATGAGAAAGCAAGCTATCATAAATATAATGTTGTATAGCCCTTTAAATTCACTATCTAAATATTTTAAAGTAATGCTTATTTTTAATTTTAATTTTATTCTGCTTAACTAAAATCATCAATATTAAAAATAGAAATGAAATTTTATAGTTTCTTCTAAACTATGGATTGTTGGCCTTATAACTAGGAATATACCTGACTGGTGCTCATGATTATGCATATAAAATATATTGATCAATTTATTTTTATGTTGTCTCATCAGAACACTTTATTGTTTGTTACCTCTCAGCCACTAACTAGGACTGAGCCAATTCAATCCTCTGGCCTTCCAGATCACCACCCAATGTTCTTAATTTGCTTTAACATTTATATTTGCTTGCTTGTCTTGGATGAATATTGAAGTATCAGAGTCAGAAGGGGTCATCTTTAAATATGTTTTCTATATTAAGTTTCCAAATGCAAAGAATGAAAAAGTAAGCATTTTGTGTACAGCTTTGACAGGTACATTTTGAAAATCTTTCCAGATGAAGCTGCTGTGTGCCCCTAAGAAAAGCCACCTTCTTAGAAAATTGAGAGCTTTTGAGTTATAATCTCAGCCCTCATACTTTCCAGACATGTGACTATACAAGTCATTGAATATAATTGAAATATTATTAAATATATCAATATGATTGTGAAGAAAATAACTAGCACTTTGTTTCTCACTTGGAAGGAGTTTAACAAACTGTCATTTCCTTCTTCTCTCTTGCCCAACTATCTTCACAAATTCCAGACTCACTGGCTTAGTGGTAGAATAAATTTTCAATGCAACCCCAGAATTGTGAACTGTGAAAGTTGAAGTGACTTACCCAATCTCATCCATTCACTCATAACATTTTTTTTTTTATATTTGCCTGCTGCTTAATCATTTTCCCTTGTCCATATTCTATTGTCCAGTTCATTTGTTGAAAAACTGGTTTTCCTCCTCTTGCCTTCTGCAGGAATCAGGGAGAAAAATAACATCTCTTCAGAACCTGTTATGTGCTAAATATTTCACGTGAATTATAGTATCAAACATCCATAGTGACCATATGAAGTAAATATTATCATCTTGATATTGCGGGCAAGAATCCAAATAATTTATGTAGTATTTCTCCACTGGTAAGTGGTAGTAAAAAAATTTAGATTTTTGTTTGTCACTACAAAATCTATGTACTCTTCACTAATCTCTCACCAGACTATAATTTTCTTCCCAATGGAGTTATAAAGGCTTAGAATGACATAGTTTCTGGTGGAACCCACAGGGAGTAGTGAACACAGGCTGTTGGGGAAGACAAGGTTCATGAGAAATTCTTCCTGCTTCCTCCAGACTTCTGACCTAAGGTTATCTTTTCTGCTTACACTGCCTTTAATTCTAAACCAACGTCTGGCTTCTGCCCATAATATAATCTTACTGGATTACAGACCAATTTTGCAAACTTCCAGATACATGCTGTAAAGTTTAATTGTCCACTGAGAATTCTTCACCAGTCAATTTGACTTTTCCCCTTTGATTCAGAGCAAAGAACAGAACATTCCAAGAGATGGTTACGTACATAACAGAAAATAGGAATGGTATCACAAAAATGTGTTTAATCTCTAATGTTCAATAATTTTAAAGAGCTTGTCAACAAATTTATATTTGAAAATACAGACGTATTTGAGTGTTAAAGTCAGTCTATATGTATAAACACACACATAACAAACGTGTGTATCACATTATGTTATTTGTGAACTTTGTATATTCACTGTGTAAAAATGTCCTTTTTTTTGGCTGACAGTAAAGAGCTTGCACTGTTATTATATATTTGATGATATTCTTTCATTAACATAAAAAGTATGGAATTAATGGTACTTACCTTGAAGAAATACTGAAGATTAACTAGATATTCATAAAGTAATCTTAACTCCTTAGAGAAAAAACAAAAATAAGTGATATTTCAACAACAACAACAAAAATAGTGTGCACATTACATGTGTATATCAAATATATTAACATAGGTGATTCATATATATATGTCATGAATATTAAATCTATACTTATACAAACTTTCCTTAAAAACATTTACACACAAATATAGATTTGCCTTTTTATTTGTCTACTTATTTACAAAACTGAAAACACATCAAGGAAATCCTTTGTGGATTTTGCAGCTCTTCGAGGAAATATACATTTAAAATGTCTGGAATATGTGTTAAGACAAAGAAATAATTTCACATTTTCTTGAGAAGAAAAAGCAATTTCACAGTGCATGAAATGGCTTAGATTAATATGGATGCTTTTTTTCACTGTATTCCTAATTAAGAAAGATTGACACCTGTGAAGGTTTCAAGCCAAATAAAATCTCAGACTTTAATTAGCTTTCTAATGGTTATGTTTTCCTGCTAGAAGACATTTGCAAATCTACCAATTTCTTGGGGAGAGTAGCAGAACATAAATAATATTAATAATTATGTTTATTCCTTCCCTAAGTGTCATGGTATGCAGTCTTGCAAAGATAGCACTAGATTAAATAAATATGCTATTGTGGCTTTTGGCATTCTCTCCTCCAGGTTTATAACCTGCTTTTCTAGCTGTCTGGACTATACACCTGACTGCCACCCACCAACTTTGACCTTTGTTCCCCTTAAACATTACCTCCAGGTAATCTCACCCTCTTACTTCCATACCCCATTCATGTCAATTTTCCACCCCTTCTGTGATTTTCTAGCCTCTCTCTTACAAAAACTATAAACATTGTTTTCTATTATTACTTGCTATAAGCTTAGAATATTGATAAACTGACCTTATGGATATTATATAGAAATCCAAGATATTTTTATCCATTTTATTAATAGCTGGATACTGTAAAGCCTGTTTCTCTTCCACAAGGGTGTTCTTATTTTAACAGGAGAAAGCTGTTAACTCAAATAATGAATCACTGATAGTGGGATTTTAAGTACTGTCTTTCAGCTAGGAACAGGTTGAGGTGACATTCAAACCTTGATAGGTAACAAGCCATTTTATATTAGTGCATAACATTTCTGAAAAATTGCAGAGGGAATAAATATCAATCTTTTAGCATATCATGAATCACTAAGAGAATGTATGACTAATCAGAAGGTAGAATCTTGAAATAAATCAATATAGGAACATATATCTTTTCCGTTAAATTTTTGCATAATTGTGTTGATACAGGCTACGCACACATATGAAGACATGTAGTCAACACACATTTACACAGGCACACACATTCACACACACACCCCCAGCGTTCACTTTGGCCTCAGACTATCTGTTCATATTTTCAACCATAGATGCTCTACATCAACTCAGTCAATTCCATGAACTGTAGAGTGATTTAATTAAGTCATTATGTTGGCTGAAAACAGCCAACCAAGGCAAGGTTTCTCACCTTGTCTAAATGTAGCTATTATGTTTATATGATTAATAAGCTACGATGGATATGAAAGGGTCATCTATAGATAAATCTTACAAATTGCTTGAGATTATTTAACAAATACATTATCATTTGAAAGCTTACCTGAAATGAGAATTCAGACATTCATTTGAAATAACAGGA
This sequence comes from Aepyceros melampus, assembly GCA_006408695.1. Taxonomy (NCBI): domain Eukaryota; kingdom Metazoa; phylum Chordata; class Mammalia; order Artiodactyla; family Bovidae; genus Aepyceros; species Aepyceros melampus. Next base: position 104,793 of record SJXQ01003475.1, read on the forward strand.
GATTAATATACCCAAAATTAATTAAAGAGAAAATGATTAAATAACATATGTGTTGCAAACTCTGAGCAGTTGACTCTCTTCAATGAGTGAGCTGTCATTTGAGACATTCTAATAAATAATATGTAATTTTCATTAAATTTTTAAAAATGTATTAAAAATAATTTAAAGTAATTAGAACAATTAAGTCAATCTTTAGAACATATTGCATGTGTGATATAATTCTTCTATAATGAACTTTCTTTTTTTAATAGACTCAATGGGCTTTCAGAGGCATATTTCCAGCATCTTTGGATATCTTCATATTCAAAAGGGATAAATCAAATCTGTTGAGTGAATAGATATGTTCTATAGCTTGAAATTACTTGAAAAGATTCAGTATTATTATCTAGATGGCAGAGTAAGTGGATGTGGAGTTCACCTCCTTTCCAAAATTACGTCAAAGATACATTTCCATGTGGAACAGTCATCACGGAAACGGGTGATGGAAACAGCTGAAACATAGCTGGAAACTGGTAGGATGACTGCTGTACAACCAAGGCTATGAGAAGACACATATGCAATCACGTAGGATGGGAAGGAAAGTGACTGAGTCGGGACCTGTGCCCTAGGGAGGGGACTCAGAGGAAAAAAAGAGAATACATGTGCAGACACCAGCCCTGGAGAGTGAGCAGTGGGAGCCATAGACTGAGTACTAACACAGAGGGGATGAGCCCCTTTGGCTGGTTGGAGGACCATAGGAACTAATGGGAGAACTGTGGGAAACCTGGACTGTGCCTGTGAAAAGCATGCATGTGCTGACTTGCTCCTGAAGGAGGGTGGGGAGAAGGTACTCTAGGGTTGCTAGTTGCCATGTTTCTTGCAACCCCTCCAGCATGCCCCAGCCTGTGCCAAGTGAACGCCCCAACATTTCTCACTCCACGTCACAGCACCACACTGGATCTAGGGAGTTGCAACCAGAAATAAGTCTCAACTGCGGGGCATACAGGAGACCTAGCCCCAGCATGGAGCTGAGATGAATGGCAGTGGCCACTGCTGGCCCTGCCTGAAGCAGTGTGTAAGAAGCAGTCCAGATCTCAGACAGTGACTGCTCCACCTCAGCTGACCACCCAGTCCTGAAACACAGAGACAGTTCACCTGCTCTGTGGTATGGCTCCATAACAGGGTTGGGTATCAGAGCTGGAAGCAGTTGTTTTCTGTAAGAAGCAAAGGGGAATTTCAAGGGAGGCTGCACCTGAGTGGAGAAGGGAAATAGTTGTGTGTGCTGCCCAGGCAGAGTGTTAACCTCTGTCTGCAGGCTGACATGGGTGAGATCCCACAAGGGATCTACTTGATCCTGCTCTCCCCTCCTCTGATCAATGGTCCCAGTGTGGGGAGAAGAAAGCTGAGACTTAAAGGGAGTAGAGCCAGCTTAGGCCCAGTCCCAGAGTTTCTGTTCACAACTTGGGATCACATCCAACCACCATTAGGATGGTGATAGCCACTGAGAAGAGATGAACTTTGTGTTACCCCAGGCTTCAGCTCAAGCTCCTCTATCTCCAGCCCCACCTCTTGCCAAGATAGTAGCTTCTACCACATCCTGAGGATGTGACTTATGTCCACATCAAATCAAGCCCTCCAACCAAAAGCACTGGGAATACACAGTCTCCCATATAAGATGCTCCCACATAAGAGGAGTCCTTCAAGACTGCAATAGGTACCTGTTTCACCTAATTCATACAGGCAGAGAAAGATAAGCAAAATAAAAAAGCAGAGAAATTGCTCTCAGTTGAAAACAAAAGAAAAGCCATGAAAAAATAAATGATAAAACAGACATAAACAATTTACCAGATGAATAATTCAAAGCATTAGTAATAAAAAAAAATGTTAACTGAGTTAAGGCAAATAATATAGGTACACCATGAACATTTTAAGAAGGATATAGAAAATATTAAAATGACTTTATTAGAAATTAATGAATCAATAGCTGAAATTATAAAAAACTAGAGGGAATGAATTACAGATAAAATTATACACAAGAAAGCATAAGTAATTTAGAAGATAATGGCAACCAACCAATCAGAATAGCAGACAAACAAACAAATTTAAAAAGTGAGAAGAGTTTCAGAGATCTCTAGGAAAAGACAATGGCAACCCACTCCAGTACTCTTGCCTGGAAAATCCCATGGACGGACGAGCCAGGTAGGCTGCAGTCCATGGGTTGCTGGGAGTTGGACACGACTCAGCGACTTCACTTTCACTTTTCACTTTCATGCATTGGAGAAGGAAATGGCAACCCACTCCAGTATTCTTGCCTGGAGAATCCCAGGGACAGGGGAGCCTAGTGGTCTGCCATCTAAGGGTTGGAAAGGGTCGGACACGACTGAAGTGACTTAGCAGCAGCAGCAGCAGCAGGATAACATTATGTTTCAACATTCTCATACAAGATGTCTCAGAAGTAGAAGGGGGAGAGTAAGAGATTGAAATATATTTGAGAAAAGTTATGACTGAAAACATCCCACACCTGAAGAAGGAAATAGATATTGATGAGTAGGAGTAACAGAGAACCCCAAAAAGATGAATCATACAAACCCATATCACACATGTCATAAGTAAAACAGCAAAAGTTAAAAATAAAGATGGAATTCTAAAGGCCACAAGAAAAAAAAAAAAAAAAACCACAGAGTTATATATAAGGAAATTCAAATAAGGCTATTAGCTACTTATTTGTAGAAACTGCAGGCCAGAAGGCAGTAGCATGATATATTAACTGTTGAAAGGCAAAACCTGCAACCTAGGACACTATATCCAGCAAGATTATTATTTAGAACACAAAGAAGGATGAAGAACTTTTCAGACAGGTCAAAGCTAAAAGAGTTTATCAATTCTTAACCTATTTTAAAATAAATGTTTAATGGTTTTCTATAAGAGAAAATATATATATAAGAGTGCCTGATGATCTATGAATGGAGATTCATGACATTGTACAGGAGACAGGAATCAAGACCATCCCCAAGAAAAAGAAATGCAAAAAGCAAAATGGCTGTCTGGGGAGGCCTTACGAATAGCTGTGAAAAGAAGGGAAGTGAAAAGCAAATGAGACAAGGAAAGACATACCCATCTGAATCCAGAGCTCAAAAGAATAGCAAGGAGAGATAAGAAAGTCTTCTTCAGTGATCAGTGCAAAGAAATAGAGGAAAAGAATAGAATGGGAAAGACAAGAGATCTCTTCAAGAAAATTAGGATACCAAGGGTACATTTCATGCAAAGATGAGCTCAATAAAAGACAGAAATTGTGGAGACCTAACAGAAGCAGAAGATATTAAGAAGAGGTGGCAAGAATACACAGAAGAACTGGACAAAAAAGATCATCATGAATCAGATAATCACAATGATGTAATCACTTACCTAGAGCCAGACATCCTGGAATGTGAGGTCAAGTGGGCCTTAGGAAGCATCACTATGAACAAAGCTAGTGGAGATGATGGAATTGCAGTTGAGCTATTTCAAATCCTGAAAGATGATGCTGTGAAAGTGCTGCACTCAATACGCCAGCAAATCTGGAAAACTCAGCAGTGGTCACAGGGCTGGAAAATGTCACTTTTCATTGCAATCCCAAAGAAAGGCAATGCCAAAGAAAGCTCAGACTACAGCACAATTGCCCTCATCTCACATGCTAGCAAAGTAATGCTCAAAATTCTCCAAGCCAGGCTTCAGCAATACGTGAACTGTGAACTTCCAAATGTTCAAGCTGGTCTTAGAAAAGGCAGAGGAACCAGAGATCAAACTGCCAATTTCCGTTGAATCATGGAAAAAGCAAAAGAGTTCTAGAAAAACATCTATTTCTGCTTGATTGACTATGCCAAAGCCTTTGACTGTGTGGATCACAATAAACTGTGGACAATTCTTCAAGAGATGGGAATACCAGACCACCTGACCTGCCTCTTGAGGAACCTGTATGCAGGTCAGGAAGCAACATTTAGAACTGGACATGGAACAACAGACTGGTTCCAAATAGGAAAAGGAGTACGTCAAGGCTGCATATTGTCACCCTGCTTATTTAACTTATATGCAGAGTACATCATGAGAAACACTAGGATGGAGGAAGCACAAGCTGGAATCAAGATTGTCGGGAGAAATATCAATAACCTCAGATATGCAGATGACACCACCGTTATGGCAGAAAGTGAAGAACTTAAGAGCCTCTTGATGAAAGTGAAAGTGGAGAGTGAAAAAGTAGACTTAAAGCTCAACATTCAGAAAAAAAGATCATGGCATCTGGTCCCATCACTTCATGGGAAATAGTTGGGGAAAAGTGGAAACAGCATCAGGCTTTATTTTGAGGGGCTCCAAAACCCTGCAGATGGTGACTGCAGCCATGAAATTAAAAGACTCTTACTCCTTGGAAGGAAAATTATGACCAACCTAGACAGCATATTAAAAAGTAGAGACCTTTTTTTTATTATTACCAACAATGGTCCATCTAGTCAAAGCTATGGTTTCTCCAGTGATCTTGTATGGATATGTGAGTTTGGCTATGAAGAAATCTGAGCATCGAAGAATTGATGCTTTTAAACTGTGGTGTTGGAGAAGACTCTTGAGAGTCCCTTGGACTGCACGGAGATCCAATCAGTCCATTCTAAATGAGATCAGTCCTGGGTGTTCATTGGAAGGTCTGATGTTGAAGCTGATACTCCAGTACTTTAGCCACCTGATGGAAAAAGTTGACTCATTGGAAAAGACCCTGATGCTTGGAAGGATTGAGGGCAGGACAAGAAGGGGATGACAGAGGATGACGTGGTTGGATGGCATCACCAATTGAATGGACATGTGTTTGGGTGGATTCTGGGAGTTTGTGATGGATAGGGAGGCCTGGCGTGCTTCAGTTCATGGGGTCTCAAGGAGTCATACATGACTGAGTGACTGAACTGAACTGAACTGATAAGAGGAAAATAAGTAAGAATCTATAGGAAAGAAAAAAAAATCAGGCTAGAAAAAGGCAAATATATCCTATGATCAGCCAATTATATAAACCAGCATGAAGATTAAAACACAAAAAATTGCAATAGCAACTACAAATACAATAGTTAAGGGATAAACATGAAGATAAAAAATAGGACATCAAAAATACAAATTGTAGAGTGAGGGTAAAAATGTAAATCTTCTAAAATGTGTTTGAACTTAAATGACTATCAGTGTAAAACAGGGAACTACGGTTTTAGGTCCACTGTAGATCAAATATTATATAATGATAAATACAAGAAGATATTATACTAATTAACATATCGTTCCGTTCAGTCGCGCAGTCGTGTCCGACGCTTTGCGACCCCATGAATCGCAGCACGCCAGGCCTCCCTGTCCATCACCAACTCCCGGAGTTCACTCAGACTCACGTCCATTGAGTCCGTGATGCCATCCAGCCATCTCATCCTCAGCATGACCCTAGAAAAAGACATTTCCTTTCAAGAGCCTTATTGTCTTTACTTAATGAACACAAATAAAGCAGCTGCCCTTGCAATCTAGTGTATTTACTGAGAGTTCAGATTGAATAATTTACATGAAGACTGCGTGAGAGCTTTGACCTACTATAAAAGCACAAAGGTCTATCAGGAAACTGAGTTTCCCATAATGTTTTTAAATTAAAAATTGCCTTGGCGGGGGTAAGTTTTCAGGGTGTCAGCTGCTCATAGTTGCACAGAGCAAGGCGTTGTTACGTTAGCCCAGTTATGGCTTTGTGGAATTCAGATTTAAATGAAATGGGATAGTGGGATGAAGTGTGGCTTTTTCTTTCCAATCTTCTTAAATCAATCATTAGCGAATCAAACGTGATCTGTGTGGTTTTGGGTAGGAATAAGGCACACAGCTGTATACGTTAATGTCTAGACTCTCAGGGAAACCGTCAAGAAATGAATGACAGAGGCTTCTAGAACAGAGTGATTCAACGGTTGTTTACAGCTAAAAAGATCACACAGGATTCCAGATTTTAACCCTTCTCATTGCATCCAGCTCCCTGTGTTCAGCAGGACTTCCTGCGTGCCATGCTAGAATGACAGGAGCGCCATAATTGTGCGCTTCTGTTGACCTCCCTGCTGTGACAGTGCCCACGAGGCAGGGCACGGGAGAACCCCAGAGAAGCCGTGCTGCTCATGTTTCTCTGCTGCTCAGACGCCGTCTGTTTCCCCTGAAGTAGAGGGAAGTTACTGCAGAGATTGAGAGCCATTTACTCTTCATCTCTGGCCCGGGGATCACAGTCCCATCCTTCACCGCATGGTTGCTGCAGTTCAGTCACTCAGTCGTGTCTGACTCTTTGCGACCCCATGGACTGCAGCACGCCAGGCCTCCCTGTCCATCACCAACTCCCGGGCCTTGCTCAAACTCATGTCCATCAAGTCGGTGATGCCATCCAACCATCTCACCCTCTGTCAGCCCCTTCTCCTCCTGCCTTCACTCTTTCCCGCATCAGGGTCTTTTCTAATGAATCAGCTCTTCCTATCAGGTGGCCAAAGTGCTGGAGCTTCCGCTTCAGCATCAGTCCTTCCCGTGAACATCCATCCTTTAGGATGGACTGGTTTGACCTCCTTACAGTCATAGCATGGTAGTAAGGATTGGAGAATTCACAGGCAGTGTCTTGTGGATCCTGGATCTGGGTTTTCTTCCCTCTGTGCCTCCCTGGACACACACTCCCTGAACTACAGGCAGCGGGGCTGCACAGAATCCTCTGTCCTAGTTGAGGAGGCTTCAGATGGTGAAGGAAAGGAAAGTGAAGTCGCTCAGTCATGTCCAACTCTTAGCAACCCCATGGACTGTAGCCTGCCAGGCTGAATCTGCCATGAAAAAGCATCCAGTTTCCATGTTTTGCCTGAATGCCACTTTCTTCTGAGTAGGACAAAGCACATGGGTCACCATTAGAGATGTCCTTCCCCGGGCTTGTTGAGAGCATGAGAGACAGGCGCTTGCCACCTCTCCCAACGGAGGCAGCAGAAGATGTGGCAGAGCATCCGGGGAGGGAGTGGAAAGAGCTGAAATCACCAGGCATTTCCACGTTCCCATTAAACCTCCCCAAGAGGACTGAGTGAGCTGATCCTTTCTCTCATGAAGAAGTTAGTCATCACAGAGCCCCAAGCTGAGCTCCCTGTGCTCCCTAGCAATCTACTGCACGAACAGTCATGTATATATGTCAACCCCACACTCCCAGTTCAGCCCACCCTCCCCGTCCCCCTCCATGTCCATATGTCTTTGTCTCTATTCCTGCCCTGGAAATAGGGTCACCTGTACCATTTTTTCGCCTAGATCCCACATATATGCGTTAATGTAGAAAATTTGTTATTCTCTCTGTGATCCTCTTCAATTTGTATGATAGACTCTGCTGCTGCTGCTAAGTAGCTTCAGTCATGTCCAACTCTGTGCAACGCCATAGATGGCAGCCCGCCAGGTTCCCCCTGTCCCTGGGATTCTCCAGGCAAGAACACTGGAGTGGGTGCCATTTCCTTCTGCAGTGCATGAAAGTGAAAAGTGAAAGTGAAGTTGCTCAGTCGTGTCCGACTCTTTGTGACCCCCTGGACTGCAGCCTACCAGGCTCCTCTGTCCGTGGGATTTTCCAGGCAAGAGTACTGGAGTGGGTTGCCATCGCCTTCTCCAATGATAGACTCTAGGTCCATCTATATCACTACACATGAAGGGAGGTCCAAGAGGGAGGGGATAAATGTATACTTACAGCTGATACACTTTGTTGAACAGCAGAAACTAATGCAACATTGTAAACCATTGACAGTCCAATAAAAATTAATAATTTCTTTAAGCCTAGAAAAAAAGAAGTCGGGAGGGATAAGTAACTTTCTTATAGTCACAAAGACAGTGCACGCTGTTTCTAGTTGCCTCGGAACAAACTAGATTTTTTGGAAGACCTTGTATCTCCCTGGCAAAGGAGGGGACCCATCCACTTCCAGGCACCCAATCCCCTGGATGTGAGAGGCAGAAGGGCAGAGGAGGCAGGGAAATTGCTCTGTAGATTCACAAAGCTTGTGCTTGGGGATAATGTCTCTTTTGTAGAGTTTTAAAAAAAAAATCTTCCTTTCTTCCTGTCAAGGAATCTATCATTTTTCTCCTCAGTAACTTGGAGCCAACCATGGATTCAGAACCACCTGGGGAATACCCCTCCCCTGAGACTCAGAATGAGCTGACAGGTGGCCCACTAGAGGGGAAGGTTTGATGAAATGCCTCTCAGTCAAACCATTCACCTAGTAAAATGCTGCCTCCCCCCGCCCCATATGGCTGCCTTAGCCTTTGCCAAAACATCTCTTGGCTGGTATGAGGGTAGATCTTTACTGCACAGATTCTTATGCATTGTTGGAAAGGAACAAAAGAAATACTCATTTAGTGAATCTGAAACTACAGAAAATGGAACAGAAGATTGGTCAATTTAATGATATTCATTTCAACATGCATCATAAAACAACTAAATTTATTTTGGATGTTGCAAAAGAGGATACTATTAAAGGAAAACTGTTTTCAAGTCGAAATTTTCTTCTACAGAGCATGCATTTGTTAGCAGCAATGCAAGTCTTTTAGACCAAGAATATAATTTGTAACTTAGCCAATTCAGAAGTCCTGGTTTAGTAAGATGCAATCAGAATCTGGACTGAGGTTGATACTCTGCCTCAGAATGGTTTACAGACCAAAATTGGTAAGTAATGATCTCATCCATATATTATTATTAAACATTTACAATCGAATTCTTAATTTAAATGCATTTCAGTTGCTTTCTTTGGGAGCATTTCTCATAAATGTATAAAAAAAGAACTAGACAATTTGGATAATATAACATAAATGTTTTTAAAAAATCTTTTGAGTGAGTTAGTACTGTGATTTTAGAGAGGTAACACTTACTTCTAACTTAATATAAATTTTGAATGCAGTGTAGTAGGATGTATGACATTGAAGTTGATATACTTAAATGGTATTAGTAATCTAAGGTGTCTGATACCAGGTAACAAAGATCAGATGCAGATAATTCACGGCAGCAAACGTGACCCACAACAAATGTAATGTCTTCTGTAGAAAACAGGGACAGATTGTGCTGACACCGTGGCAATATGAGGGCAGTAAACTTTGCATTAGCAGAAAAAAGAGGTCATAATTGTGCATTAAAAGTGCACTTCTGCCATGTTCCAGGTATCGTGGTGAGGCTTTTACATGAGTGATTCATTTAATCTTCAGGATTTGCCAGTGAATGAATAGCAGGACTCAGCAATAAGGAAGAGCAGCGAGCTTGAGATTTGACTTAAAAAAATGGGGTGAAAAATCACAGTGATGATTGGCAGGACATCCCTTGCTATCTAGGAAGAATTTTCTGCAAAGTGAGTGTTTCTTGGTAGACACTATATGCATGTTAAAGAGTCTCAGTTATTCCAAGCAACCCATAAAGTGATACAGTGTGAGTTTACTGAATAGAGAAGGGCTGATGCAGAAGCTGAAGCTCCAGTCCTTTGGCCACCTGATGTGAAGAGCTGACTCACTGGAAAAACCCTGATGCTGGGAAAGATTGAGGGCAGGAGGAGAAAGGGATGACAGAGGATGAGATGCTGGATGACATCACCAACTCGCTGGACATGAATCTCAGCAAACCTGGGAAACAGTGAAGAAGAGGGAAGCCTGGAGTGCTGCAGTCCACAGGACCACAAGGAGTCAGACACACTGAGCAACTGAACAATGACAGCATAGTTGCTTACCCAAAAGGGAGGGGATATAGGTATTTGTATGGGTGATTCATTTTGCTGTACAGTAGAAGCCGCTGCACGAATATTTAACACAAACCTTAAGTGGTGTTGAAATATTTGAACTTATTGAATAACTTTTTTAAACTCTTGTTTTATTTCAGAAAAGAAGTGTTGATATTTTTGCTATTGATGCAGAAGCAGCGGTGGTTAAAAGTTCTGGCATGTGAATCAAAGTCGTGGCAGGAAATTGTGCCAGCAGGCATTGTCGTCCTCCCTACTACACACTCCCATAAAACAAAACCAACGCATTTTATTTCAAAAAGGGTTATACTTAAGAATGTCCTAGATGAAGCAGTAAAAATTATTATTATTAAATCTCAACCCTTTAGTATACATCCTTTTAAAAAATATTTTGGGTATTAAAGTGGGATGTAATGGTTATCTCAAGAAAAACTGATTGTGTGATTATTTCAGTTACAAACAACACTAGCTATTTTTCCACAGAACACCTTTTATATTTGAAAAAATAACTGACAGACCAACTATGGCTTTTCAAATATAGATATTTGGCAGCTACTCTCTTAAAAATGAATAAAGTGAGGCATTTACTTCAAAGAAAACAGCTGACAAAACCTGTTTCCAATGACAAAATTTGAGCTTTCAAGTGAAAATTAGAATTTTGGAAAACTTATGTCAGCTACTGTGAACTAGACAGCTTCTTGATACTTGTAAAACGTTTCTTGTGACTTTGGTAGTCATATTAACAAATCTGACTTGTGTCCTATATCAACAGATGGAAAACTCATAAACAGAAGCTTATTCGGAACATCCTTAATTCTTTGAGAGTATAAAGTGGTTCTGAAACAATAAGAAGGAAAAATAATTGGAAAACTAAGGTAATGAACTGTTTCAGACAAACTGAAGAGGATCAGTGGGAAATGAATCGTGGTCAGACCTAAACAATTTTCTTACTTCCATCCAGCACTTTAGTGAGGAGGTACTTTTATCAGTGATACAGGGCCCCTTTCACACAAATATGGCTGAAGCAGTCCAGTGTAAAGTCTGCCTAAAGAAAACCAGTTCTCACCGAGTCATGAGGGGACTCAGTGAGACACAGGCTTCACGGCAGATGAACGCTCTAATGCTGTGATAACAGGTACCTACGTCTGAGTCCTGGCTCTGTCCAAAGCCATTCTGACTTGAACACGTGGGGCCAACTGCCAGTTTCCTTGCTTTTAATGTTGGAATACACCAGTACCTAACTTACAGGGCTGTTAGAGCAATGGGCGTACATGCTGAGTACTGACAAGAATGCCCTGAACCTTAAGAAACAGCCTCCTGTGCACTGGGATGAGAGGTGGGAAGACTGGACTGGGGGAGGGAAGGAGATGGGTGGAGCTGGGCTATATCTTGTGGTCAGGATGGCCGGGTAGGTTTGCTTACCTTTTAAGAACCAGGCTGCATTGTCATCTCCCTGTGTGGTGAAAGGCAACAGTATGAGTAAGAGGGGGTAGCCAGAATCTTCCAGAAAGAAGGTTTGTTTGACTCATGGCTTTGGAAAATTATTTGCAAATGTAATTTAAGATGTTACACAACTCACTATTTTTCTCATAAAAGAAAAAATGGCGATACTCTAGTAACTTCTCAAAAAGCAATTAAAGTACTGGGTGATGCTCAGTGATACTTGGCAATTATTTTACTCATATCCTTGTTTCATCTATTCCCAAATTGAATGTTTACTATCATAATTCTATAGTAATGATTTTTACCATTATAAGTTTCTGTGATTGTACTTCAGAAGTATTACCATACATATTCATTTGCCACTTCCATTTTTTTCTCAAGCTTCCAACATATATTTTCATAGAGACATATTTCAGTTAAGTTTTTCAATATATTAAGCATTCAGCAACTAGATTACTCACACTTCTATTTGTATTTTTATCCTATTGTCTTTTTTTAAAAAATTGCTTTTGTAGCAAGAACATTACAGGATGTGGCAGGTTTTCCTAACCATTTTAAAAATAGATGTACTTAGGGCGATAGTTCCATGTAAATTTGATACAGTAATAACAGTATTATGACTGGTTTGCAAGGAACTGAGTGAGGAAAAGGGATGTTTCACTATAGATACATAAATCACACAGATAAATCACATGCAATTTTACCATCAACTGGCCAGCCAGCTAGCATCTGAGATAAACGTCTTTAGGTTTTAGTCATCACTGCCTTTAAGCTTACGATCTCCTCTGCATTATTAACAAAGACTCAGTGGTCCCCCTCCAACTTTGTCTGCACTCTTGGCTCTCCCTTCTGGGGAGCAGGGCAGGGCAGGAAGATGTAGTAAGTTCTTTCACATGAGGTGCTTAAGCTGTCTGAAACTCTTCACCCTCTTGGTGATTTTCGCAGAGCAAATCTCTCAATATACTCCTTCCTTTTTCATCGTATCTAGTGATTGATTCTTTCTGGAATGCATCTTTCATTCAGCCAGGCACTCATGAAAGTAATGTACAGTTTGCTCTATGGCATCGACAACAGGAGAACAACAGCTGCTATTTGCTTCCACTGAAGATGCTGTCTATCTGGCAATTCACATGAAATACCAATACATTGATAGTAGCAGCAGCAGTGATCAAGTTTTATACCAGCTTCATAAGTCTTGAGATTTTGAATTGCGCCCAAAGCAGTAAATAATTAAGGATCAATCAACTTCATGGACATCACTGGTTTCTGACACAGCAGGAGTCTCAGGAAGCCCCCTGATGGTACAGGGAGGACGATTTCTAAATTCCCAAGAGCTTCAGTTCATGACTTGATTGCGACACCTCACCCTCCAGGAGGGGCAATTTTGGCAAAGAAAGAATTGGAGAATAATCATCTTTGCTTCTCTTAGACATCTCAGTTTGGTCATGCATGCGTGTGTCCTAAATCTCTTCAGTCATGTCCAGCTCTTTGTGATCCCCTGGACTGTAGTCTGCCAGGCTCCTCTGTCCATGGGATTCTCCAGGCAAGAACACTGGAGTGGGTTGCCATGCCCTTCTCTGCAGAATCTTCTTTGCCCAGAGACAGAACCTGTGTCTCTTACCAGTCTCCTGCATTGGCAAATGGGTCCTTTACCACGAGCACCACCGGGGAAGCGGTACCAGCAGTGAACTCTAAGCCACCTGCTTAGGATCAGTGATGCCAAAAGCGTTTATCTTCCCTCTGAGCCCTTAAATTCCATGTAACTTCAAACACTAGGGCATTGAGTTGGCTTGGTTCCATAGATAATATTAAATTACCCAGGAAATAAATCTAAGTTTGTCTCTCTTCAGAGTTCTGTCCTCAATATTGAGCAGCATTATTATAACGAGACAACGTGTGTAGTTTGTCTTCTCCTAAAGAGAAAAATCTGTTAAAAATACAAATGAAAGTTATAAACCCCCTTTGCATAGTTCTGGAAAGTTGATATAGACTTCATAGCAGTCTCTCCCTTTTATTTTATCCACATAGCAATGCTGTAAGGCAGACTGGTTTGGGGCTCTATTTCACAGATGAAAAATAACAGACAGGAACATTGTACCATTTCCCAAAGACCTTGAAGCTTGAATACAAGGAAGAGAGATTCGAGCCAAGATGATCTAGTCTGTCTAGAAACTGGATCCTCGTTGCTGCTCCTTGCTGTCCACCGGCTCACAGTGCTTTGGGACAGGGGCTTTATGTAAATTCTCTTGGTTTAAGGATAAAGGTACATGAAAATCAAAAATTTATCTAAATAATACTATAAGTGCCTATTTTCATTATATTACTTTGTGTTGGCCTAGCTAGGTTTCTAACAAATTATCCGTGGATTTGCCTTCTTCTGATATTTGTAGAGTAGTTTGTTGCACTCCAACCCTCCCACCAAGAACTGCTGAAACACTAAAACAATAAAAGGGAATTATCTGTTTGAAGGCTTTGAAGAACTACCAAGACAGGAGAAGCCAGGATCCCAGAGATAAAAGAAGTGCAGAGAAGCATTTTCACCATGAAACACAATTTTTTTCCCTCGAACTATTTGTAAATTAGAAGGATAATTCCTACTGGTTTAGAAACCAATCCGACAGACAGAGCTGAGAGGTAAAGAAGCTGAGCAGAATTTCTAGAAGTCTCAGTGCATTCAGTTCAGTTCAGTTCAGCCGCTCAGTCATGTCCGACTCTGCGACCCCATGAATCGCAGCACGCCAGGCCTCCCTGTCCATCACCAACTCCCGGAGTTCACCCAGACTTGCGTCCATCGAGTTGGTGATGCCATCCAGCCATCTCATCCTCGGTCGTCCCCTTCTCCTCCTGCCCCCAATCCCTCCCAGCATCAGGGTCTTTTCCAATGAGTCAACTTTTCACATGAGGTGGCCAAAGTACTGGAGCTTCAGCTTTAGCATCATTCCTTCCAAAGAAATCCCAGGGCTGATCTCCTTCAGAATGGACTGGTTAGATCTCCTTACAGTCCAAGGGACTCTCAAGAGTCTTCTCCAACACCACAGTTCAAAAGCATCAATTCTTTGGTGCTCAGCCTTCTTCAGAGTCCAACTCTCACATCCATACATGACCACAGGAAAAACCACAGCCTTGACTAGACGGACCTTAGTCGGCAAAGTAATGTCTCTGCTTTTCAATATGCTATCTAGGTTGGTCATAACTTTTCTTTCAAGGAGTAAGCGTCTTTTAATTTCATGGCTGCAATCACCATCTGCAGTGATTTTGGAACCCAGAAAATAAAGTCTGACACTGTTTCCACTGTTTCTCCATCTATTTCCCATGGAGTGATGGGACTGGATGCCATGATCTTCATTTTCTGAATGTTGAGCTTTAAGCCAACTTTTTCACTCTCCTCTTTTACTTTCATCAAGAGGCTTTTTGGTTCCTCTTCACTTTCTGCCATAAGGGTGGTGTCATCTCATATCTGAGGTTATTGATATTTCTCCTGGCAATCTTGATTCCAGCTGTGTTTCTTCCAATCCAGCATTTCTCATGATGTACTCTGCATATAAGTTAGAGAGACTGAAAAGGAAGTTCGGGTCTCAGCAAGAAGAGAATGCCTGGTATTTAATCCAGGAAATCCTGAAAGTCTACAGGCTGTGAGTAAGAACAAAGTGAAATGGACCAACTCTTTAAGAATAATAATAAGGTTATTTAAGAATAACAAAGTTCAGCCTCTTATTATTTAATCCCTGGACAATTTCAATTTATGATTTGCTCTGAGCTACTGGTTCCTACTTTTTAATCCACAAAAACTCAAGGGGCATTTGGTGCTTAGTGATGAATGATCTGCTTGTTAGAAGTAAAAATAAATCTCTAAAGATGATAGCAAACTTTATCATTTATCATAACAAATTGTCATTACAAATTTTAAAATGTATGTTTTGACATTAAATTTTAAAATCACTCAACACACCAGGATATAAGACGAAGTAATAGAAAACAAGCAAAAAAAAAAAAAAAAAAAAACACCTGACTCATACCCAGACCCATGGGGAATTCAGACATTTTAGTTAATGTTATCAGACACAAACTTTAAACTGTACACACACGTACAAATATGATCACGAAATTAGATGGTGAATGGAGATCATCAATAAGGAAATTGAAGCAATAAAAGTAAATCTAATGGAAAATATAAAATTAAGTATGCTCTAAGTGTAATTAAGACTGTTTGATAACAGGATATTGAGAGCTGAAGAAAGGATAATTAAGCCAAAAGACAAGTCAAAAGCAAACAGACTAAAATTGAGGGAAAATATGATTAAGGCCATCTCATCCTCTGTCACCCCCTTCCCCTCCTGCCCATAATCTTTCTTAGCATTGGGATCTTTTCCAATGATTCAGCTTTTTGCATCAAGTGGCCAAAGTATCTAAAGTTAACTTTTCTTTATTCCTTTCAATATCGTTTTTTCCGCTACTTTTTAGTATGGAATGATGTGGAGTAAAAATCACTGAAAAGCTTTTCCTCCAAATGAAAATTAGGGCCTGAACAATATGATTGTGCATTTCAGTCTTCTGTTCATTTTATGATCTCTTACCTCTTTGTCTCATGAAATCCCTGGGCTTTATGAGTCAGGATAGAAATCAGACTCTACCAGATCCCTACAGAAACAGTATATGGGAAAAGGCATAATCAATAGACAGAAGCTATATCATATTCTGAGCAGATTTGCTTTCTATCTTCAAAGTCATTACTCAAACTCTGTGAACTTACATAAATAGTTTGTTTTACAGTGTAGATGGCAAATGTGTAGAAGAGGTATCTTTAGATTAAAATAAACATCCCAGAATGGAATAAGAATTTATTCTTATCCAATCCATTTGAGTCTTTAAACTATTCTTTTACTTGTGTTCAACATTTCTTTCTCCCCTTGTGTCCTTGGGAGAAGGTGCTCCTGAATTTAGGCAGCTCTTGCACCAGATACCCTGTGAACTCATCTACATAGCCCCCCTCCCTCAATTCTCAGCAGTCCTGATCTAGCAGTTATGTGCTTTCTGCTCTATATTCAACCTCACCTTTTTATCTCCTCAACAGTATTTAGAAATGCTCAAGAACACTGCATTGTAAATCAACTATACTCCAATTTTAAAGAAGTAATGACGTCTCAACCAGGGATTGAAACTTTCCCTGGTTGCAGCAGCATTACTGGTGATTAAGTTATAAATAACCCTTAACTTTTATTTAGTATCTCTACATTCTCAAGACACATAGTGTGTTAAATACAGTAAGTCACAGAGAAGGAGGTTGGGATTAACTGATGGAAACTATTAAAATACAGCATGGATAAATAACAAGATCCTACTCTTTAAAACAGAAGACTGTATTCAATATCCCATGTTAAACAACATGATGAAAAAGAGTATTTCAAAAGAACATATACACACATGTACAACTGAATCATAACTGAATACCTTTGCTGTACAGCAGAAATTAGCACAATATTGCAAATCAACTATCCTTCAATATAAATAAATAAAATGATCAAGAATCTTGATTTTTAAAAAATGCCCTTGGCCCTATGTATTCCTCCAGTTACCCCCATACCCCTCATTTTCCACCAGAAATTTATTGAAAATTTGCCTCATTCATTCTCTCCCCTTCGTCACCACCACTACACTCCAAGCCCATCGTGGCTCTCATTTCTCCCAGCATGGAGTTTGGGCTACTGTATATAAAGGCCCCAGTGACTCTGTGTGGCTGGACCAGTGAATGCTTTGTATCTCCTCCCACCCCAAACTTGGTGCTCCTTTCCCAGTGACCCCACATTCTACACAGTCATTGGAGCCAGCAGTCTAGCAAGGAACACCACGGAGATGGGAAGACACACCACCTTTCTGGTTCACCAGCTACTCCCCATGGAATCCTGCTGTGCTTCACAGACAAAACAAATGCCAAGCACATTTCTAAGGCTTTTGAAATACTTTGGCAATTATATCTGAGAATGTTGTATCCATTTATAATTCTACTGGAAGTGCATGAGAAGGCTGGATTTGAAAACATTGGAATAATTTCATTTTTTTGTCTTGGCCAATGTGGTGAGTGAGAAATGGTATTTCATGTTTCTGAGTTTCAATAAGACTAGAATCTTTTTTCGCATAGCTCTTGGCCCTTGTATATTGACCCTTTGAGGGATTTGCATTTTATCTGATTTCCTTTTACTATCTATTTCTTATTGATTTGCAAACACCCTAAAACTTGATATAATTCTCTTGAATAAGTTTTTCATCTATAGGATATACCTAAACTATACTTTGTCTGCTATATATTATGTGTATATATATATATATATATAAAGCACATTTCTAAGGCTTTTGAAATACTTTGGCAATTATATCTGAGAATGTTGTATCCATTTATAATTCTACTGGAAGTGCATGAGAAGGCTGGATTTGAAAACATTGGAATAATTTCATTTTTTTGTCTTGGCCAATGTGGTGAGTGAGAAATGGTATTTCATGTTTCTGAGTTTCAATAAGACTAGAATCTTTTTTCGCATAGCTCTTGGCCCTTGTATATTGACCCTTTGAGGGATTTGCATTTTATCTGATTTCCTTTTACTATCTATTTCTTATTGATTTGCAAACACCCTAAAACTTGATATAATTCTCTTGAATAAGTTTTTCATCTATAGGATATACCTAAACTATACTTTGTCTGCTATATATTATGTGTATATATATATATATATATATTTAATACCATCAAATTAAGTTAGCTCAGTATCTGGTAGAAAATCACAAATCACAAACTGTCATAAATAAAATATCAGCACCATGGTAGACCCAACTTTGGGGCTGAGTAGACAGTAATAAAGCCAATGAATTATGTCTTTCTCAGATTGAAGAAGAACCTTGAGTGTATTACTAGTTCATTCTAGAACAAACACTATATTGCTTTTTAATGAAGCTCGGAGTTATTGATTTTAGTGAGTCTTCAAGCCAAGAAGATTGTAGTCTGACTTTATAGTGAGCTGAGAGGTGCTTCTAATCTCGCCCCTTGGGTGTATCTGTCACTTTGATGAATGTCTCTCAGCTCTTCCTCCTGGGCTGAGTCGTGGGTAATAATAGATGATGGGGAGGGGGGTGGGTACACTCTTCTCCAGTAGCAGATTGGGCACCTACCCACCCGGGGAGTTCATCTTTCAGTGTCCTATTTTTTTGCCTTTTCATAGTGTTCTTAAGGTTCTCAGGGCAAAAATACTGAAGTGGTCTGCCATTCCGTTCTCCAGCAGACCACATGTCAGAACTCTCCATCCCTCTTGGGTGTCCCTACATGGCATGGCTCATGGGTTCACTGAGTTAGACAAGGCTGTAGTAGGTGATCAGTTTGATTAGCTTCCTGTGATCGTGGTTTTCAGTCTGTCTGCCCTTTGATAGATAAGGGTAAGAGGCTGATGGAAGCTTCTTGATGGGAGAGACTGACTGTGGGGGAAACTAGGTTATGTTCTGGTGGGCAGAGCCATGCTCAGTAAATCTTTAATCCATTTTCTGTTGATGGGCTGGGCCGTGTTCCCTCCTGTTGTTTGACCTGAGTCCAAACTATGGTGGAGGTAATGAAGATAATGGTGACCTCCTTCAAAAGGTCCCATGCACGCACTGCCGCACTCAGGGCCCCTGACCCTGCAGCAGGCCACCGCTGACCCACGCCTCTGCCAGAGTCTCCTTGACACGGGCAAGTCTGGGTCAGTCTCCTGTGGGGCCACTGCTCCTTTCTCATGGGTCCTGGTGCACGGAAGGTTTTGTTTGTGTCCTCCAAGAGTCTGTTTCCCCAGTCCTGTGTAAGTTCTGTAATCAAATCCCACTGGCCTCCAAAGTCAAATTCTCTTGAGGGTTCTCAGTCCTGTTGCCAGATCCCCAGGTTGGGAAGTCTGTTGTGGGTCCTAGACCTTTCTTAACACTGCAAGAATTTATTTGATATAATTGTTCTTCAGTTTGAGTGTCTCTATCGAGGCTCTGAGTCGTGGTGCACACAAGGTTTTGTTTGAGCCCTCTGAGTGTCTCTGGCGGGTATGGGGTTTGATTCTAATTGCGTTTTTGCCCCTCCTACCATTTTGCTAGGGAGAACCCCAGTGATTCTACCCTGGAAAGATGGAATGTAAGCACCTCAGTACCTGGTTGAAAGCTCTCCATCCCCAGATGGATCCTTTTTCAGACAGGATCTTTTCCCCTCCAAGTCCTCCCCTAAAGGACGTACAGGCCCCAATTCACTCTGACTTGCCTTCCGATTTTCCTAGAAGTCCTGGCTCCACCCTTACTCCACTCAGGCTGAGAAAAATCTGTCTTTTGTCCAACATTCCAGCCCAAATGTCCCAGAAAGCATCATAGTACCATATAGAATTGAGTGACACAGCACCCCTGAGCCTCAAAAAATACTTCTACTCCATGCACCTCTGATTCCAGGGTCAGAATTTTAACAATAGCTAAGAAGCCAGCCAATGATCCTTAGAGCCTAAAACCACTGATGTGAACACCCTCCACATATGACCACCCACTGCACTCACTGCAGTTTTATTAGCAGGCGAGAGGCCAGCCTCAGCCTGGCCTTCCCTTTGTCCCAGGCTTTCCAGGTGATGGTGGTGATCACAAATCCACCAGGCCCAATCCCAGTCCCTCAGCCTCCTGGCTGACAGTTCTCACTTGGAGCTCTGCTAAGGCAGGGTTGGACCTGCCTGCTGGTACCCGGCTTCCCTCACATCCCACCTAGGGCCAAGGCTCCACCCTCCCACAGTCCATGGCTCAGTCCCTGCTCACTGGCACGTGGCCCTGGCCTGACACACACCAGGGCTCGTGGCTCTCCAGACAACAAGTAGATGTCCTCATCCTCTGGGTCTGCCTCTGCTGCAGGCCCCCATACACAGGGTTTCTGAGACTCCTGGGGAGAAAGGGATTCCACTGATTGGGCACTGGGTGTTTGGAGAAAGAAAGCATCTTGGAGAATCAGAAATCACGTAAGTGATAATCAGAAAGACTCCTTTCTGTACCAGATGATGGAAAGAGAAAAGCCAGTATGAGCAATCAAGACATTTAAGCTTATTTTTGCCATTATGATCTGCCCAAGAGAGCTTGTTTTAGTGAGGCGAATACCACCTGCAATTTGTGGGGAGGGGGATGAAATATTTGTTTCAAATCTCCAGAACATTGGTTTGCAATTGCAATTCCAAGTGTAAAATGGAGAGAAACAAATTCTGCCACTATGCAGCTCTACATTCTACCCTCTCAAGCCCCACGCGTAATTCTTAGAGTTAAAAAGGAAAGGCCAAACTGGCAAAGAGCATTCATGTCTGATTCATGTTGCTTTTGGAATGGTAAAAAGTGCTTAGCTCTTTCACATACAGAAGCCACTCTGATTAGTTCCTACAGGATTGTAGCACACAGAACAATGATAAAGGATTTGGTTGATGAGTTAAGCTATTAAACATTTATAACAGTGTACATTCATACAGATCAATTCATATTTCTTCTCATGAAGTCTGATTATCTAAGATCAAATTGCAGAAGAAATTTTGTCATCAGGCAGTGACTGTCAAGATGATAATTGCCAAAATAGATAATTCAGGTAAAAATGGCCTTCATTCCATGCCTCAATTATGAATGTTCACTGATCCTTGCAATTTTCTGTTAAGAAGGCAAAATAGAAAGTCATGCAGTCTAACCATGTGACAATAAAGATAATGACTAAGAATGCTCAGTCTTCCTAATTTTGACACATCGTTACTTCTTAGATTTTGAAGAAAATTTTACCATTTTCTCCCAACATCTCTTTCCTTTTTTACCAGTCTTGTAACCAAAATGACCAGTAAAACATGTTGAGATTATTTTGGAGATTTAAAATAAGATGAATATATGTATGAATGTGTGTGTGAAATACTGAATTATGAAAGGTTAAATGTAACTGGGGTAAGTTAGAGGGTAAACGAGTAGATAATGACTACATTTATCAAGTTTTGTGTTTCCTCCTAATTTATCTTCTAATAAGTGCCTGTGGTCACATTTAGTTGTCATTTTCCATGATGATTGTTAAGATGTCTGACATTCTACTTTTCCTCATCCTATGTAACTTATATCAGAGTTTCCTTCAACTGCAAGTAATATAAAATTGAATAAAGTGGTAAAGTAAGTCAATTTTTTCCATAGGCACCAGAAAGCTAGAGGTAAGCATTCTGAATGGAAAAAGCATCTCCAAACTGAACCTCTGAACCAAGTTCCTCCTCCTTTCCTGTTCTGAGACCTTTAATGAATGGCTTTCATCCTCATGTTTACAGAATGGTTGCTGTGCCTCTAGGCATCACATTTCTATTTCAGGTAGCAAAACAGAAAGGGGAAAAGGGCAAAAAGAATGTGCCAGCTGAGCCTGATACTTTTCATTAAGAAAAGAGCAGCTTCTCCAGAAACCCCACCCACAATTTCTTATTGGGCAGAACTGTGTCACATGGGCACCACTAGCTAGAAGGAAGCCTGGAAAATCATGATTTTTAGCTGGACACATTTCTGCCCAACCAACATAGAGGGTTTCCTTAGGGGGCTTCCCTGGTGGTCCAGTGGCTAAGACGCACTCCTAATGTAGGGAGCCTGGATTTGATCCCTGGTCTGGGAACTAGATCCCACATGATACAACTAAGACCCAGTGCAGCCAGGGAAATCAATAAATATATTTAAAAAAAAAAAACTGTTTCCTTAGAAATGGAAGAAGAGAGGTAATAAGTATGGGTGGACTAAATACAGTGTCTTCTACAGTTCCTGCTGTGGTTAGGGTATATCTATACAGTTATATAGTTATGACTGGGAGATACATAGACTCATCTATCTGTAGTCTGAGAAGATGGAGCTGTGATGCAGAAGGGAGTCATCAAACCCTGTCTGGCTAGTGAGTGGCGGTGCTCACGGGAGGGTCAGAGGAGCCCCTGGAGAAGGCTCTGGTGCAGCTGCCGAGGCTGCTAGTGCGTCTTCTCTGGGCGTCCTGGGAGGAGAGTGGGTGGGAGAGAGGCAGGGGGTGACCCCGGAGAGCAGGGTCTCTCTCCCATCTTCTCTGGGTGTCCTGGGAGGAGAGCGGGTGGAAGAAAGGCAGGGGGTGATCCCAGAGAGCAGGGTCTCTCTCCAGGAGAGGGAGAATGACATATGTAACCATGATGAAGTCTCACTCCTGCATGGGGCTTCAGATACCACGTCACTATTCCCCGTGACACCGTGCTCATCAAGACAGAGTGTACTTTCCTGAAGCTCTGAAATCAGGACAGTGTCTAATTCTTCCACAGGGCACTGATGACCCCAGGAAGGCCAGTGATGGTTATATAAATGCAAGAATTTATCTGAATGTGCTGGGAACTAAGTTCAATATTTCTTTTTACTGACCCTGCAGCAGGTGTTATGCTGGGGTCTTCATCTGTAGGGTCTCACCTAAGCCTTGTGGAAACCCTGTAAAAAAAAAAAGCAGGAATCGCTAACCCCGTTGTACACATGTGTACCATGGATGAGGCAGATCTGCTGATCCACACCCTCTTGTCTACAGCTCTGTACTATGCACTGTTCTTCAGAGAAACAGAACCAGTAGGATGCATAAAACTTCCTTTGTGGGTGTGTGCGTGTGCACATGTGCGTGCATATGTGGGTACACGCTCATCCAAAAGGCAAGGGAGAGGAGAAATGAAGAAACGGAGCTGCCTGCTGATCAGGTTAGAACCTCTTGATCCAGCCATGCCTGAACTGGATCTCTGCTCTGGGAGCCATTAAATTCTCAGTTTACGTTAGGCTACTGTGAGTTGGGTTTCTGTTGGGGTAGAATCTTTTCAACGACACTTAATAAACATCTTTTTTCCCCCAATTGCCAAATAATAACCACTATACACATTTCCTTCTGAGGGCTTCTCCCTTCAGCATACACAAGGCATCCCCTGTCAGGGGTGGTGGTGGGGAGAACAAGTCACAAAACATAAAGCATGCACAGATACACTGACACGTGGCTTCTGGCCCTGAAAGGACTGTCCCTGCAAGGGCCTGAGTGTGTAATTTTGAAATCATGGTTTAGAAAACTGGACTTGTACTCTTTTTATAAAGAATAGGAACCTTCTCACTTTCTCTTCATAGCTCCTCATTTTGGGGTTCTTTGCCAAAGAAAGAAAATTGAGGTTCTCAGTAGAATAGTCGATATGCTCAGATCGTGTTAAACTGTTTGCATCAGGAGAATAAGTCAAGTTTCAATCTGTGGTGATTCCCATTACCTTCTTCCCTATGGCGGTCCTCATAAGAGGGTCAGAGGTCATCCATGTCATCTCCAGCCACTACTATGACAGCAGCATCCTGAAGGAAACACGTTCCTTCTGACTTAGCCCACCACGAACCCCTCTGCCTCGTTTCTATCCCTCTATGAAAATAAACTCTCCTTTCTGGTATGCTTTTTTCATGCAGTCATGTTAAAATACAACCAATTTATTCTCTCTTTAAAATATTCATTTTTAAATATTCATAATTTCTAGAACTCATTGGCCATGTTTACAAGAAAACTATCCGATTATATGATACATATTGACCATATTCCATATGCACAAAGCCACATTTATTCTTCAGAAAGTAATTTAGTAGCATCAATTGAGGACAAGGAATTTAAACATCTAGAAATAAATGTGTTCTTTATTCCTCAACTATTTTCCAAAATGATTGTCCTTGCAGCCCAGAATTTTAAACCTGGCTAAATAAGGGAAAGTTTAAATTCCTCTTAATCATCTCAAATGTGTCACCAGGTCCCATAACTTCTCTTTCTGAGCAGGGCATTCTCCCCCATTGACCAGCCTCTGCTAGCACTTAGCACCTCCCAAATCCAAAAGTAACTGCTAATTTATAGGCTGTTTTGTTTCTACTTCTGCCTATTCTGTAGCAGATTGTTTAGAACCATTTAAATCCCTGGCAAAAAAAAAAAAAAAAGATCAATCTTAAATTGGTGCTATTAGAACCAATTATTAAAAGCATGTTTAATAATTTGTTTCCTTTTCTCTTGCTTTCCTTTGGGCTCCAAGAAGGAGAAAAGGTTTATGTACTAGATTACATGATAAGCACCTTGGTTTTTGATCTTCTTTCCAAGGTGGGGAGTCACGTGGCTAATCAGGTGTCACACAGATTGTTTTTGAGTTGGAAGATGGCTTTGATAAAGGTGAAAATAGCCACATTCAGAATGAACAGAGTTACGCATGGGCATTGTCTTAAGTGTGTGAATGGGGGTTTCCTTTACACATGACACTTGAGGAACCTCAGTGAGCCCCTAGAGAATTTTTATTTGTGAGTCTGCAACCAACTGTGGCTATAAAGATATGTTGTAGTGTCTCCAATGATTATCTTTGGAAAAGCACATAGGATCCGAGAGACTGCTAGAGCATAAAATAAAAAGATACCTTTTTTTTCATTACAAAAAATTGGCTAAGAGGAAAACCAGCCAAAAGCCCAGGCATAGACAGTAGAATTTAACACATACAAGCACCGGAATGAGCGAAAAAGAGTCCATTCGTACCTGCTTTCACCATCAAAAGGGACTCAGTCCAGAAATCTGCAGAGCTTTGTACGGAATTTATTCAAGAAGATGGAACCAATTTATTCCAGCTATTATCGCAAGCCTGAAAGATCAGAGGGGGGCAGCAGATAGGGCCCATCTGCAGCAAAAGTGATTTTTCCCTCCTGTGGCCCCCTCTCAGACAGCAGCTTAGCAAGTCTGACCTTGAGGTCTTAGAAGAAAAACACAAATCCACTGGAAAGTTTGCCAGCACCTCAAGCCAGTAAGCTGAAGATGTAACCAGACCTAAGTCTTGTCAACAATTGACCAAGACAATCATCTCTGGACAAAGGAAAACAAAAAAGATTTAAGAAGAAGCTTTCAGTATGATCATAATAAAACTAAGCAAAATTGAAAACATAAACTGCACGGTATTAATATAACTTTATTTGGAACTTTGCTTTCTGGGACTTTAATTACTTAGTCATCTTAATTCTTCTTATATTTTATCTAATAAACCAGTAATACGGTTATTTTTGTTATTATTGGTAATATCAAGGGAATACTGCTATGTATATGCAATTTCACCTGCAACTGAAACCAGTAACAATGCCATCACAATTTCTGATTTTGCAGAGAGAGGATCTGAGCTTTCAACAGTTCATGTAGTGTCCAAAATACACAGAGCGAGTGGTGAGGGCAGTGATCAGAGTCAGGTTGAGCCCAGAGCCAAGCTCTGCACCTCTGTGCATCCCTGCCTCCCAGATTTCTTAAATCCCTCCTGGGATTTAAACTAAGAAGGATCTTGAAACAAACATCACTAATTCCACCTCTGCTGGAGGTGTGACTTATGTA
Organism: Aepyceros melampus; assembly: GCA_006408695.1. Lineage (NCBI taxonomy): Eukaryota > Metazoa > Chordata > Mammalia > Artiodactyla > Bovidae > Aepyceros > Aepyceros melampus. Next base: position 130,314 of record SJXQ01003475.1, read on the forward strand.
GTTGCAGAAAATCCTCCTACTGAGTGGGGATCTTTCCTCCAAAACATTTCAATCTACTATTGTAGCAGGCGCTTAAACTCAGTGTGCACAGGCTAGGCAGGTAACCTGAATGTGTAATTTCTCTGAATATACGAAGACACACTTGCACACATCCTCGCCCATCTGGTAGGCTGTCTTTTTGTTCTGTTGATGGTTTCCCTCACTGTGCAGAAGCTTTTTAGTTTGATGTAATCCTCTTTGTTTATTTTTTGTTTTTCTTCTCCTTGCCTGAGGAGACAGATCTAGAAAGATATTGCTAAGAATCGCCTGGAGTATGCTGCCTATGCTGTCTTCCGGGAGTTTTATGGTTTCTTACGTTCAAGTCAAATCCCTTTTGAGTCAGTTTTGACATATCATCTGAGATAATGATCTTGTTTCTTTTCTCTTTTTTAACATGAGGCTTTCCAGTTTTCCCAACACCACTTATTGATTAGGAGGCTGGTCTTTCTCCACTGACTGTTCTTTTTGCTCTTTTGTCATAAATTGTCTATATGTGCGTGGGTTTGTTATTGGGATAAAGAAGATGGAGAATATATATAAACTGAGATGCGACTCAGCCAGGAACCATGAAATTTTGCTATTTTCAACAGCACGAGTGGACCCCAAGGGCATTGTGCTAAGTGAAATAAGTCAGTTGGAGAGACAAAGGCCATGAGATTTCACTCATGGTGAAATTTCACTCATTTCCTAGTGTGGACTAGGAAAAAACCAATAAACAAACACATGAAAAAACAAAATAGATGAACAAACCAAACAAAAAAAGAACACATAGATAGAAAGAATAGGGAGACAGAGGAGGAAAGGGGGATAAGAGTAAAGCTGCTCAAGTGTATGGTGATAGATGGAGAATGAAATGTTGGTGGTGAGCACCCCGTAGGATGTGCAAAGTTGGAAATAAAACGCTGAATGTGTGGAATTTGTAATATAAATCAATGCTTGTTGTTTAGTTGCTAAGTCATGTCCGACTTTTTTGTGACCCCATGGACCATAGCCCACCAGGTTCCTCTGTCTATGGGATTTCCCAGGTAAGAATACTGGGGTGGGTTGCCATTTCCTTCTCCAAGGATCTTCCTGACACAGGGATTGAACTTGTGTCTCCTACATTTCAGGTGGTTTCTTTACCACTGAGCCACCAAGGAAGCCCTAAGTCAAGGCTACATCAAATAAATAAATAAAAATATAAGATGAAGAGGACCGTACCTACACACACACACACACACACACACACTACCACAGGCATTCAAATCCACTTCTGTAACACACTATAGGCTGATCAATGGAAAGCACTCCAAATCGAGATTGCCCTGATGGGCAAGGGTTTATGACCCTATGTTTGAGGTCAGCAATAAAATCAAGTGAGAAAAGTGCTTATTTAATACTTGGCTAAAAGCACAAATAGTGAAGAAGATTCAGACTTTGAGGTACAACTGTGAATGCTCTGAATAAGTAGGTTGTAAATGGATATACTTTCACAAGATTGAAAAGGCAAACTAGGGGAATGAAGTAATAAAATTACACTTTTATACTGAGGACTATTACACTGAGCAGTAGCGGAATAAAAATTGGGCCACTTTAATACTCTAAATAAATGCACTGTTGAATGCTGTTGTTTGTAAAGACTTCTCAGTTTTTCAGATTAAAGCCTTTTCTTCCCACCTGATGTGAAGAACCTGCAGTCATAGTAAATGAAAAACTAGGGATGCCACAATGAAAGGTCCACTCATGCAAACTACTTGAGCATTTGAATCTATTCTGTAGCATGTTTACTGAGAAAGATAAGGTTCGGAGCGTCTGTGATTCATCTTTGTTTAAACTGTAAGATATCCTGGTAATGAATTTTAAATGACCAAGAAATGTATTTACCAGCATTGGAGTCTATTAAGGTACAATATAAATGTAAACTGGCAATTGGGATTTATCATGATCACTGGGGCACTTTAATGATAATAAAGTAGCTACCTGTCAGAATCACTGTTTTGAAAGGAGTAATCTTTTAATTTTTTTTCATTTTTATTATTTCTGCTTTGACTTACCAATGTTAGACGTTATTATTGTCTGTTATGGAGATAGGGATTTGGTTTTTATACTTTTCGCATACATCATTCCTCTCTCCTCTTCTCACATAACATTTATGCCACAACTGTTGGTGACATCAGATTCCGAGCCTGCATTGTTATGACCAGTAACTATTGTTTTCTGCTTAGCTAAGTGGTGTACTTTGATTAGGCTCCCTTTGCCTTTTTAATGATTTTTTTTTAAGTTTTTCATTGGAGGATAATTGCTTTAATTGGAGGATAATGTTATATTGGTTTCCCCACACAATCACATGAATCGGCCATAAGTATACATATGCCTCTACCACCGAACCTCACTCCCACCCCTGGCCCCATCCCATGCCTCTAGGTTGTCACAGAGCATGGGGCTGGTTGAGCTCCCTGTGTTACACAGCAACTTCCCACTGGCTGTTTGACACATTGTAATGTGTTTGTTTCAATGCTACTCTCTCAATTCATCCCACCATCTCTGTTCCCCGCTCTGTACACTAAATCTTTTCTCTATGTCTGCATCTTTATTCCTGCCCTGCAAATAGTTCATCGGTACCATTTTTCGAGACTCCATGCTGCTGCTTCTAAGTCACTTCAGTCGTGTCTGACCCTGTGTGACTCCATAGACAGCTGCCCACCAGGCTCCCCCGTCCCTGATTCTCCAGGCAAGAACAGTGGAGTGGGTTACCATTTCCTTCTCCAGTACATGAAAGTGAAAAGTGAGAGTGAAGTCGCTCAGTCTCGTCCGGCTCTTAGCAACGTCATGGACTGCAGCCTACCGGGCTCCTCCATCCATGCGATTTTCTAGGCAAGAGTACTGGAGTGGGGTGCCATTGCCTTCTCTGAGACTCCATATATATGTATTGAAGTGAAGTGAAGTGAAGTCGCTCAGTCGTGTCCGACTCTGTGACCCCATAGACTGTAGCCTACCAGGCTCCTCTGTCCATGCGATTTTCCAGGCAATGTACTGGAGTGGATTGCCATTTCCTTCTCCAGGGGATCTTCCCAACTCAGGGCTAGACCCTGGGTCTCCCGCATTGTAGACAGACGCTTTACCATCTGAGCCACCAGGGAAGTCCTGGTGCATTAGTATATGATATTATATACTAATTAGTATATGATATATATGCATTAGTATATGATATTTACTTTTCTCTTTTGACATATTTCACTCTGTATGATAGGCTCTAGGTTCATCCGCCTCACTAGAACTGACTCAAATCTGTTCCTCTATCTGGCTGAGTAATATTGCATTGTATATATATACCACAGTTTCTTTATCCATTCATCATCGATGGACATCTAGATTGCTTCCATGTCCTGGCTATTGTAAATAGTGTTGCAATGAACTTTGGGGTACATGTGCCTGGTTCCCCTTTCTTTAAATATAAAGAGTTATTTTTCCTATAATTAATAGCTATTCTGCTCTTTCATTTCCATAGATTTCTATGCAACCCTCACCAATTCTTCCCACTCCCTTCAAATACTTCTCAGTGGTGTTTCCCACCTGGTCTAGTGATCCCATGCTTCTGTTGGTTCCATCTTGTTTCCAACTGCTTCTCTCTTGGTCTTATCCTCTGGGGAAGGTCCCCTGCCCCTGGGGTGAATGCCTGGCTGTCATCCTGAGAACACTGGACTTTTACTTTAGCTGCCTTTGGTTGGCTGTTCCTTACTGCCTCAGAACCTTGTGTTAACATTGAATTTACATCAATTTTCTATTGTAAATGGAAAAAGGAGACATAAAAAGAGACAAGATTGTATCAGAAGATGTCCATATGAAGGCTAAGATGCAGAGATAATGTCTATGAAGCTAGAGGATTGGATTGATGCATTTACAAGCCAAGGAGTGCCAGAATCCCAGAAAACCACCAAATCTGGGAAGAGGCAAAGGAGGATCACTCTACAGAGAGAACATGTCCCTGTCAACACCTTAAATCCAGACTTCCAGCCTCCAAAACTTTACGACAATGAATTTCTGTTGTTTTAAAGCCACTCAGGTTGTGGTCCATCCTTGGTTGTGGCAACTGTGGAAACTAATACAGTGGAGAACTAGAAATAAGCCTAATCATTACAATTATCAAAGACATTGCCATTTATATTAGCTATCTTTTAATAACATTCCTTAACTCTCAGAAGTGACCCAGTGTGGATGAAAAGTATTAAAAGCTCATTCTGTACCTTGTGTCTGCTACTACTGCTGCTAAGTCGCTTTAGTCATGTCCAACTCTGTGCAACCCCATGGACTACAGCCCACCAGGCTCCTCTGTCCATTGGATTTTCCAGGCAAGAGTACTGGAGTGGGTTGCCATTGC